>LR990208.1:10602500-11053481 GCA_905147375.1 Hylaea fasciaria | reverse complement strand
AACCTAACCTAACCTAACCTAACCTAACCTAACCTAACCTAACCTAACCTAACCTAACCTAACCTAACCTAACCTAACCTAACCTAACCTAACCTAACCTAACCTAACCTAACCTAACCTAACCTAACCTAACCTAACCTAACCTAACCTAACCTAACCTAACCTAACCTAACCTAACCTAACCTAACCTAACCTAACCTAACCTAACCTAACCTAACCTAACCTAACCTAACCTAACCTAACCTAACCTAACCTAACCTAACCTAACCTAACCTAACCTAACCTAACCTAACCTAACCTAACCTAACCTAACCTAACCTAACCTAACCTAACCTAACCTAACCTAACCTAACCTAACCTAACCTAACCTAACCTAACCTAACCTAACCTAACCTAACCTAACCTAACCTAACCTAACCTAACCTAACCTAACCTAACCTAACCTAACCTAACCTAACCTAACCTAACCTAACCTAACCTAACCTAACCTAACCTAACCTAACCTAACCTAACCTAACCTAACCTAACCTAACCTAACCTAACCTAACCTAACCTAACCTAACCTAACCTAACCTAACCTAACCTAACCTAACCTAACCTAACCTAACCTAACCTAACCTAACCTAACCTAACCTAACCTAACCTAACCTAACCTAACCTAACCTAACCTAACCTAACCTAACCTAACCTAACCTAACCTAACCTAACCTAACCTAACCTAACCTAACCTAACCTAACCTAACCTAACCTAACCTAACCTAACCTAACCTAACCTAACCTAACCTAACCTAACCTAACCTAACCTAACCTAACCTAACCTAACCTAACCTAACCTAACCTAACCTAACCTAACCTAACCTAACCTAACCTAACCTAACCTAACCTAACCTAACCTAACCTAACCTAACCTAACCTAACCTAACCTAACCTAACCTAACCTAACCTAACCTAACCTAACCTAACCTAACCTAACCTAACCTAACCTAACCTAACCTAACCTAACCTAACCTAACCTAACCTAACCTAACCTAACCTAACCTAACCTAACCTAACCTAACCTAACCTAACCTAACCTAACCTAACCTAACCTAACCTAACCTAACCTAACCTAACCTAACCTAACCTAACCTAACCTAACCTAACCTAACCTAACCTAACCTAACCTAACCTAACCTAACCTAACCTAACCTAACCTAACCTAACCTAACCTAACCTAACCTAACCTAACCTAACCTAACCTAACCTAACCTAACCTAACCTAACCTAACCTAACCTAACCTAACCTAACCTAACCTAACCTAACCTAACCTAACCTAACCTAACCTAACCTAACCTAACCTAACCTAACCTAACCTAACCTAACCTAACCTAACCTAACCTAACCTAACCTAACCTAACCTAACCTAACCTAACCTAACCTAACCTAACCTAACCTAACCTAACCTAACCTAACCTAACCTAACCTAACCTAACCTAACCTAACCTAACCTAGACCTAACCTAACCTAACCTAACCTAACCTAACCTAACCTAACCTAACCTAACCTAACCTAACCTAACCTAACCTAACCTAACCTAACCTAACCTAACCTAACCTAACCTAACCTAACCTAACCTAACCTAACCTAACCTAACCTAACCTAACCTAACCTAACCTAACCTAACCTAACCTAACCTAACCTAACCTAACCTAACCTAACCTAACCTAACCTAACCTAACCTAACCTAACCTAACCTAACCTAACCTAACCTAACCTAACCTAACCTAACCTAACCTAACCTAACCTAACCTAACCTAACCTAACCTAACCTAACCTAACCTAACCTAACCTAACCTAACCTAACCTAACCTAACCTAACCTAACCTAACCTAACCTAACCTAACCTAACCTAACCTAACCTAACCTAACCTAACCTAACCTAACCTAACCTAACCTAACCTAACCTAACCTAACCTAACCTAACCTAACCTAACCTAACCTAACCTAACCTAACCTAACCTAACCTAACCTAACCTAACCTAACCTAACCTAACCTAACCTAACCTAACCTAACCTAACCTAACCTAACCTAACCTAACCTAACCTAACCTAACCTAACCTAACCTAACCTAACCTAACCTAACCTAACCTAACCTAACCTAACCTAACCTAACCTAACCTAACCTAACCTAACCTAACCTAACCTAACCTAACCTAACCTAACCTAACCTAACCTAACCTAACCTAACCTAACCTAACCTAACCTAACCTAACCTAACCTAACCTAACCTAACCTAACCTAACCTAACCTAACCTAACCTAACCTAACCTAACCTAACCTAACCTAACCTAACCTAACCTAACCTAACCTAACCTAACCTAACCTAACCTAACCTAACCTAACCTAACCTAACCTAACCTAACCTAACCTAACCTAACCTAACCTAACCTAACCTAACCTAACCTAACCTAACCTAACCTAACCTAACCTAACCTAACCTAACCTAACCTAACCTAACCTAACCTAACCTAACCTAACCTAACCTAACCTAACCTAACCTAACCTAACCTAACCTAACCTAACCTAACCTAACCTAACCTAACCTAACCTAACCTAACCTAACCTAACCTAACCTAACCTAACCTAACCTAACCTAACCTAACCTAACCTAACCTAACCTAACCTAACCTAACCTAACCTAACCTAACCTAACCTAACCTAACCTAACCTAACCTAACCTAACCTAACCTAACCTAACCTAACCTAACCTAACCTAACCTAACCTAACCTAACCTAACCTAACCTAACCTAACCTAACCTAACCTAACCTAACCTAACCTAACCTAACCTAACCTAACCTAACCTAACCTAACCTAACCTAACCTAACCTAACCTAACCTAACCTAACCTAACCTAACCTAACCTAACCTAACCTAACCTAACCTAACCTAACCTAACCTAACCTAACCTAACCTAACCTAACCTAACCTAACCTAACCTAACCTAACCTAACCTAACCTAACCTAACCTAACCTAACCTAACCTAACCTAACCTAACCTAACCTAACCTAACCTAACCTAACCTAACCTAACCTAACCTAACCTAACCTAACCTAACCTAACCTAACCTAACCTAACCTAACCTAACCTAACCTAACCTAACCTAACCTAACCTAACCTAACCTAACCTAACCTAACCTAACCTAACCTAACCTAACCTAACCTAACCTAACCTAACCTAACCTAACCTAACCTAACCTAACCTAACCTAACCTAACCTAACCTAACCTAACCTAACCTAACCTAACCTAACCTAACCTAACCTAACCTAACCTAACCTAACCTAACCTAACCTAACCTAACCTAACCTAACCTAACCTAACCTAACCTAACCTAACCTAACCTAACCTAACCTAACCTAACCTAACCTAACCTAACCTAACCTAACCTAACCTAACCTAACCTAACCTAACCTAACCTAACCTAACCTAACCTAACCTAACCTAACCTAACCTAACCTAACCTAACCTAACCTAACCTAACCTAACCTAACCTAACCTAACCTAACCTAACCTAACCTAACCTAACCTAACCTAACCTAACCTAACCTAACCTAACCTAACCTAACCTAACCTAACCTAACCTAACCTAACCTAACCTAACCTAACCTAACCTAACCTAACCTAACCTAACCTAACCTAACCTAACCTAACCTAACCTAACCTAACCTAACCTAACCTAACCTAACCTAACCTAACCTAACCTAACCTAACCTAACCTAACCTAACCTAACCTAACCTAACCTAACCTAACCTAACCTAACCTAACCTAACCTAACCTAACCTAACCTAACCTAACCTAACCTAACCTAACCTAACCTAACCTAACCTAACCTAACCTAACCTAACCTAACCTAACCTAACCTAACCTAACCTAACCTAACCTAACCTAACCTAACCTAACCTAACCTAACCTAACCTAACCTAACCTAACCTAACCTAACCTAACCTAACCTAACCTAACCTAACCTAACCTAACCTAACCTAACCTAACCTAACCTAACCTAACCTAACCTAACCTAACCTAACCTAACCTAACCTAACCTAACCTAACCTAACCTAACCTAACCTAACCTAACCTAACCTAACCTAACCTAACCTAACCTAACCTAACCTAACCTAACCTAACCTAACCTAACCTAACCTAACCTAACCTAACCTAACCTAACCTAACCTAACCTAACCTAACCTAACCTAACCTAACCTAACCTAACCTAACCTAACCTAACCTAACCTAACCTAACCTAACCTAACCTAACCTAACCTAACCTAACCTAACCTAACCTAACCTAACCTAACCTAACCTAACCTAACCTAACCTAACCTAACCTAACCTAACCTAACCTAACCTAACCTAACCTAACCTAACCTAACCTAACCTAACCTAACCTAACCTAACCTAACCTAACCTAACCTAACCTAACCTAACCTAACCTAACCTAACCTAACCTAACCTAACCTAACCTAACCTAACCTAACCTAACCTAACCTAACCTAACCTAACCTAACCTAACCTAACCTAACCTAACCTAACCTAACCTAACCTAACCTAACCTAACCTAACCTAACC
Source organism: Hylaea fasciaria (assembly GCA_905147375.1). Taxonomy (NCBI): domain Eukaryota; kingdom Metazoa; phylum Arthropoda; class Insecta; order Lepidoptera; family Geometridae; genus Hylaea; species Hylaea fasciaria. The sequence continues at coordinate 11,048,871 of LR990208.1, read as the reverse complement.
TAACCTAACCTAACCTAACCTAACCTAACCTAACCTAACCTAACCTAACCTAACCTAACCTAACCTAACCTAACCTAACCTAACCTAACCTAACCTAACCTAACCTAACCTAACCTAACCTAACCTAACCTAACCTAACCTAACCTAACCTAACCTAACCTAACCTAACCTAACCTAACCTAACCTAACCTAACCTAACCTAACCTAACCTAACCTAACCTAACCTAACCTAACCTAACCTAACCTAACCTAACCTAACCTAACCTAACCTAACCTAACCTAACCTAACCTAACCTAACCTAACCTAACCTAACCTAACCTAACCTAACCTAACCTAACCTAACCTAACCTAACCTAACCTAACCTAACCTAACCTAACCTAACCTAACCTAACCTAACCTAACCTAACCTAACCTAACCTAACCTAACCTAACCTAACCTAACCTAACCTAACCTAACCTAACCTAACCTAACCTAACCTAACCTAACCTAACCTAACCTAACCTAACCTAACCTAACCTAACCTAACCTAACCTAACCTAACCTAACCTAACCTAACCTAACCTAACCTAACCTAACCTAACCTAACCTAACCTAACCTAACCTAACCTAACCTAACCTAACCTAACCTAACCTAACCTAACCTAACCTAACCTAACCTAACCTAACCTAACCTAACCTAACCTAACCTAACCTAACCTAACCTAACCTAACCTAACCTAACCTAACCTAACCTAACCTAACCTAACCTAACCTAACCTAACCTAACCTAACCTAACCTAACCTAACCTAACCTAACCTAACCTAACCTAACCTAACCTAACCTAACCTAACCTAACCTAACCTAACCTAACCTAACCTAACCTAACCTAACCTAACCTAACCTAACCTAACCTAACCTAACCTAACCTAACCTAACCTAACCTAACCTAACCTAACCTAACCTAACCTAACCTAACCTAACCTAACCTAACCTAACCTAACCTAACCTAACCTAACCTAACCTAACCTAACCTAACCTAACCTAACCTAACCTAACCTAACCTAACCTAACCTAACCTAACCTAACCTAACCTAACCTAACCTAACCTAACCTAACCTAACCTAACCTAACCTAACCTAACCTAACCTAACCTAACCTAACCTAACCTAACCTAACCTAACCTAACCTAACCTAACCTAACCTAACCTAACCTAACCTAACCTAACCTAACCTAACCTAACCTAACCTAACCTAACCTAACCTAACCTAACCTAACCTAACCTAACCTAACCTAACCTAACCTAACCTAACCTAACCTAACCTAACCTAACCTAACCTAACCTAACCTAACCTAACCTAACCTAACCTAACCTAACCTAACCTAACCTAACCTAACCTAACCTAACCTAACCTAACCTAACCTAACCTAACCTAACCTAACCTAACCTAACCTAACCTAACCTAACCTAACCTAACCTAACCTAACCTAACCTAACCTAACCTAACCTAACCTAACCTAACCTAACCTAACCTAACCTAACCTAACCTAACCTAACCTAACCTAACCTAACCTAACCTAACCTAACCTAACCTAACCTAACCTAACCTAACCTAACCTAACCTAACCTAACCTAACCTAACCTAACCTAACCTAACCTAACCTAACCTAACCTAACCTAACCTAACCTAACCTAACCTAACCTAACCTAACCTAACCTAACCTAACCTAACCTAACCTAACCTAACCTAACCTAACCTAACCTAACCTAACCTAACCTAACCTAACCTAACCTAACCTAACCTAACCTAACCTAACCTAACCTAACCTAACCTAACCTAACCTAACCTAACCTAACCTAACCTAACCTAACCTAACCTAACCTAACCTAACCTAACCTAACCTAACCTAACCTAACCTAACCTAACCTAACCTAACCTAACCTAACCTAACCTAACCTAACCTAACCTAACCTAACCTAACCTAACCTAACCTAACCTAACCTAACCTAACCTAACCTAACCTAACCTAACCTAACCTAACCTAACCTAACCTAACCTAACCTAACCTAACCTAACCTAACCTAACCTAACCTAACCTAACCTAACCTAACCTAACCTAACCTAACCTAACCTAACCTAACCTAACCTAACCTAACCTAACCTAACCTAACCTAACCTAACCTAACCTAACCTAACCTAACCTAACCTAACCTAACCTAACCTAACCTAACCTAACCTAACCTAACCTAACCTAACCTAACCTAACCTAACCTAACCTAACCTAACCTAACCTAACCTAACCTAACCTAACCTAACCTAACCTAACCTAACCTAACCTAACCTAACCTAACCTAACCTAACCTAACCTAACCTAACCTAACCTAACCTAACCTAACCTAACCTAACCTAACCTAACCTAACCTAACCTAACCTAACCTAACCTAACCTAACCTAACCTAACCTAACCTAACCTAACCTAACCTAACCTAACCTAACCTAACCTAACCTAACCTAACCTAACCTAACCTAACCTAACCTAACCTAACCTAACCTAACCTAACCTAACCTAACCTAACCTAACCTAACCTAACCTAACCTAACCTAACCTAACCTAACCTAACCTAACCTAACCTAACCTAACCTAACCTAACCTAACCTAACCTAACCTAACCTAACCTAACCTAACCTAACCTAACCTAACCTAACCTAACCTAACCTAACCTAACCTAACCTAACCTAACCTAACCTAACCTAACCTAACCTAACCTAACCTAACCTAACCTAACCTAACCTAACCTAACCTAACCTAACCTAACCTAACCTAACCTAACCTAACCTAACCTAACCTAACCTAACCTAACCTAACCTAACCTAACCTAACCTAACCTAACCTAACCTAACCTAACCTAACCTAACCTAACCTAACCTAACCTAACCTAACCTAACCTAACCTAACCTAACCTAACCTAACCTAACCTAACCTAACCTAACCTAACCTAACCTAACCTAACCTAACCTAACCTAACCTAACCTAACCTAACCTAACCTAACCTAACCTAACCTAACCTAACCTAACCTAACCTAACCTAACCTAACCTAACCTAACCTAACCTAACCTAACCTAACCTAACCTAACCTAACCTAACCTAACCTAACCTAACCTAACCTAACCTAACCTAACCTAACCTAACCTAACCTAACCTAACCTAACCTAACCTAACCTAACCTAACCTAACCTAACCTAACCTAACCTAACCTAACCTAACCTAACCTAACCTAACCTAACCTAACCTAACCTAACCTAACCTAACCTAACCTAACCTAACCTAACCTAACCTAACCTAACCTAACCTAACCTAACCTAACCTAACCTAACCTAACCTAACCTAACCTAACCTAACCTAACCTAACCTAACCTAACCTAACCTAACCTAACCTAACCTAACCTAACCTAACCTAACCTAACCTAACCTAACCTAACCTAACCTAACCTAACCTAACCTAACCTAACCTAACCTAACCTAACCTAACCTAACCTAACCTAACCTAACCTAACCTAACCTAACCTAACCTAACCTAACCTAACCTAACCTAACCTAACCTAACCTAACCTAACCTAACCTAACCTAACCTAACCTAACCTAACCTAACCTAACCTAACCTAACCTAACCTAACCTAACCTAACCTAACCTAACCTAACCTAACCTAACCTAACCTAACCTAACCTAACCTAACCTAACCTAACCTAACCTAACCTAACCTAACCTAACCTAACCTAACCTAACCTAACCTAACCTAACCTAACCTAACCTAACCTAACCTAACCTAACCTAACCTAACCTAACCTAACCTAACCTAACCTAACCTAACCTAACCTAACCTAACCTAACCTAACCTAACCTAACCTAACCTAACCTAACCTAACCTAACCTAACCTAACCTAACCTAACCTAACCTAACCTAACCTAACCTAACCTAACCTAACCTAACCTAACCTAACCTAACCTAACCTAACCTAACCTAACCTAACCTAACCTAACCTAACCTAACCTAACCTAACCTAACCTAACCTAACCTAACCTAACCTAACCTAACCTAACCTAACCTAACCTAACCTAACCTAACCTAACCTAACCTAACCTAACCTAACCTAACCTAACCTAACCTAACCTAACCTAACCTTTTTTTTTTTTTTTTTTTTTTTTTTTTTTTTTTTTTTTTTTTTTTTTTTTTTTTTTTTTTTTTTTTGACCCGGGGAAATGCCTTACGCATACCACCCGGCCCGAGGGGGTGGGCCGGGTGGTTATGTGGGACTCCCCCGCCCTTGAGGAGGACGGGTATACCCACTAAAACCCCGGGATGTTCCATCGGCTAGCCATGGGAGCAGAGTCGCGGGGCCGTTTTGATACTCTCCGCAACTCTGCTCTAGCCTCGTCCGCCCGTGGGCGGACCCGCCTCAGGAGGGACGCGCTGGAACATTTAGCGCGTCCCCCGGCCGTGGAGGACCCCCTCAATTAAGAGCAGGGGCACCAGCTGCCCCCGCAACTGGCACCCCGGGTCCTCCAAGCGGAGACGGAGTGCGGGCCCTGTTGTTCCGCCTCCGAATCCGCGCTCTCCGGAGCGGCAGGGAGAGGGGATCTTGTTCCCTCTCCCGCTCCTCGGTCTCCCTCTGCGACATGACGATTTCGCAGAAGGAGACCACCGCCTCCCAGGACCCCTCGTCGGCGACCATCTTGGAGATGATGGCCGGCAGCGAGAGGTCCACCCCCACAACCGCGACGAGGGCTCGTCGCGGTTCCTCCGCTCCGGGGCACGCCTCCAGTACGTGCTGCGCCGTTTCCTCCGCGCAGCCGCACTGGTGGCAGGCCGGGGAGGCCTCTCTTCGGGCCACGTGGTGCAGGTACCGGCCAAAGCACCCATGGCCGGTGAGCACCTGCGTGGCCCGGAATGTGAGGGCCCCGTGCTTCCTCTTCACCCACTCCGGGAGGAGGGGCTGGAGGGCCTCCAGAAGCCGGCGAGCGCCGGCCCCTCTTCTTGCCGGCCCCGTGAGGAGCCGGTCCCGCCAGGCGACCACAGCGAGGTCCCTGGCGTTTTGCCGCCATCGCACCACCTCCTGTGGGGCGGGACGGAGGTCCCGCTCCCTGGCCCGCGCTCGCCGCCAGAAGACCGAGGAAAGGACCTCGGCCTCCATGTCCCAGGGTAGGGACGCGGCGAGAGCGCAGGCGACCTCGTGTGAGAGTGTGCGGTAGCCCCGACACACCCTCACCGCCATGGCCCTCTGGGCCGCCACTAGGACGGCGGTCTCCCGAGCGTCGAGAGACCCCGCCCAGATCGGGGCCCCGTAGAGGGCCATCGATCGCACCACCGCCATATACAGGCGGCGGCAGCTGCCATCGCCCCCTCCCAGATTAGGGAGTAGGCGGCTCAGGGCGGCCGCTGTCCCCGTCAGCTTCGGGGACAGCTGCCGCAGGTGGGCCCCGAAGCGCCACCTGCTATCGAGGACGACGCCGAGATATTTTAGCGTCGTCCCGACGGGGATGGACGTCCCGCCCACCACAATCTGCGCCCCGGCTGGAGGCGCCCTCCGCGGACCGTGGAAGCAGATGGCCTCCGATTTATGGAGAGCCACCTGCAACCCTAAGCGCCGAATTCTGGCGACGACCGCAGCAACACCGGCCGTCGCCAGGAGCACCGCCTCCCGGTACGTTGCCCCCCGGGCGGTCACCAGCGTGTCGTCGGCGTAGCAAGTGACGCCGACGCCACGCAGGTTGGCTCCCCGGAGCACCCAATCGTACCCGAGGTTCCAGAGCAGGGGTCCAAGCACGGACCCCTGTGGAACACCTCGGGTAACGGCGCTCCGTCCCGCCGCCCCCTCCCGTGTGGGGTAGACTACCTCCCTCTCTGATAGGTAGTCCCCCACAAGGCGCTGAAGGTACTGGGGCACGTTGTGGTGCCCCAGCGCGCCGCGGATCACGCTCCAGGGGAGGGAGTTGAACGCGTTGGCGATGTCGAGCGACACCGCCAACAGGACCCCACCCCCGGAGCACGCCTCCTCTGAGAGGTCGCGGACGGTGGCGATGGCGTCCACCGTCGAGCGACCCCTTCGGAACCCGAACTGGTTCGACGCCAAGTCCGGGCCCTCCCCCTCCAAGTGCCTGACGAGGCGGGAAGCTACGACTCGCTCGAGGAGCTTTCCCGCCTCGTCCAGCAGCACGATCGGCCGATAGCCGGCCGGTTCGTCCGCCGGACGCCCGTCCTTCCTTAAAAGGACGAGCTTCCCTCGCCGCCACCGTCCGGGGAATCGACCCTCCCGGAGGCAGCGGTCAAAGAGGGACCTCACGCGGGGCTCGAGGGCGTCCATGGAGAGGGCCCACGCGCGGCCGGGTATGCCATCAGGCCCCGGCGCCGTGTTTTTGGCCCTCATCCGCATGACGGCCGCTTCGAGCTCCCCGCCCGAGACCTCGGGCACCTCCTCCTCCTCTCGGGCATCCGCCCGCGGGGCCGCCACGGTGGGAGGGACGAAATCGGTCCCCGGAGCTCCGGGGAACAGTCCCTCGACCACCCGCTGGAGGACGTCCGGCTGAAGCGTGCTGGTGGCGGGGGGGGCCCAGGGGCGCAGCTTTTGCCGCGCCAGCCTGTACGGCCGCCCCCACGGGTCCTGCTCCAGCGACTCCAGCAGCTGCCTCCAGGCAGCCGCCTTGGCCTCCGCAATGGCGACGCGGAGGGCCATGGACGCCTCTCTGTATTCGGCGTAGAGGGCGTCCAACGTCGCCGCCTCCCGTCGCCTCCTCCGCCGGTAATGTTGGTGCTGGCGACGCTTTGCCAGGCACCGACGGCGGAGCTCGGCGACCTCCTCCGTCCACCAGTAGACCTGCCTCTTCGGCGGCAGGGCTCTGACACGGGGCATGGCGGCGTCGCAGACGTGCGACATCGCCATGCACAGCCCGTCCGCCTCTTCGTCCAGGCCCACTGGCTCCCGGGGCGGGGCGTTCCACGCCTGGACCAGAGCAGCCTCTTGCAGCCGCTCCAGATCCAGGCGCTTGAGGGCCCACCTGGGACCGACGGTCGGGGGCGGCCCTTGGTCCTGGGCCGCCACCGCTGAGGAGACGCTGAACCGGATGTATCGGTGGTCCGACAGCGTCTCCTCGTCCACCAGGACCGCCCAGTCCCGGACACGGCGTGCGAGCTCGGGGGTCGCGAACGTGATGTCCACGATGGACCCCCCGTTGTGCCGCACGCACGTGTCTTCTGCCCCGCGGTTTAGGCTGGTGAGGCCCACCTCCACCAGCCACTCCTCCACCGCCCTGCCCCTCGCGTCCGTCGCCGGAGATCCCCACACCGTGGATTTGGCGTTGAGGTCTCCGACGACGACGACAGGTCGCGGGCGGTTCTGGTTGACCAGGGTCCCCACCTCGCCGAGAAAACGTTCGAATTCGGCGAGGACCCTGTTGGGGGAGAAATAGACCCCCACAACCACCGCCTCGCCAACCCAGGCCGCCACATATCCCCTCCCCCTTACCACGTTGTCGAGGGTGGGGGAGGGTGCCGGCGACTGAGTGGTAATGGCCACCAAGCCGTCGCGGTCTCCCGCCCAATCACCCCTGGGCGGGACCACATACGGCTCGGCGACCACCGCGACCTGAATCAACCGCTCCGCCAGGGATTGCAGGAACAAGTCCTGAGCCTGCGCGGAGTGGTTGATGTTCGCCTGGAGGAAAGCTAGGTGCATCCTAACTTTCCTCCATACGGACCACCTGCTCCTTTACGGAGTCGGCCGGCTGCGACCCGGCCGTGGCCTTGGTCGCAGCGGGCTTCTTCTTCGCCTCTTTTTTGGCCGGGGGCTTGGCACACGCCGTGCCCCCGGTGAGGTGGTCCGCCTTCCTCCCCGCAGCTGCGCACACGTTGCAGTGCGGGGGGGCCGAGCAGGCAGCGACCTTATGGTCGCTGCTGCCGCAGCGGTGGCATTCACCGCTGCGGTCCGTTTCCGCCTGGCACTGGGCCCGAACGTGGCCCAGTGCGTGGCACCGGTAGCAGCGGCGCGGCCTCTCTTTGAGTACGCGGACCCGCGCCGCCACCCACCCCACCGGGACACGGCCGCCCTTCGCCATGATGGCCTTGGCGGCCGTGGCGGGGCAGCGCACGAAGGCCGCCCCTACGCCCGCCCTGCCCTTCTTGATTTCCCCGACCTTTATATCGGTCGGGGGGCAGTTTCCGGCCTTGGCCAGGGCCGCCACCAACTCCTCGGGGGCGATGGAGTCCTCCAGGCCTTCCACCCGCATGTCCGTGGTGGTGACGGGCCTGGAGATTTGGACATCCTCCGCTCCCTCGAAAACCTCCCTGAGCCTGCTGGCCAGGGAGTCCGCCTTTTCGGCCCTGCATTCGCCGGGGACCTCCAAGACGCGGGCCCCGGTGGCAGCCACTCTCACCCTGAGCGGGGGCACACCGAGCGCGCCAAGGTCAATGCGGTTGCGAGCTTCCGCCAGGACCTTGGCGTAGCTCACCCCCTTCTCTTCCGCCCCCGGCTTTAGGGTGATGACCACCGCTGCTGTTCGCGGCGGTGGGCGGATCTTCACCGCCTTTGCGGCCTGCTGCCGGGCCTGCGGCACCGCCTTCGGCGCTGCTGGTCGCCTGGGCGGGGACTTGTCCCGGGCCCTTGCGGCCGGCTTCGCCCCTCCCTCGTTCTGGGTCCTCCTAGGGCCGCCCTTCCTCACCACCTCCGTCCAAGGCTGCTCCACTGGAGCCTGGGGACGGGGTGGGAGCTCAGCGGGCTCAGCAGTGGGGGCCGCAGTCTTCTTGGCTGCCACAGGCGCGGCGGGGGTGGTGGAAGCCGCCTTGGCGGCACTCTTCCCCTTCTTCTTCTTAGAGCCCTCCTTGGGCTCCGCAGGGGGTTCGGATGGCGCCGGGGCCGCCTTCTCCCTTGCTCCTCCCTTCTTGCCCTTGGAGCCCTTCGAGGACTCCTGGGCTCCACTCGTGGACGGTGCCGACGGGGTGGGCTCCATCGGCACGTCCCTCGCGGCCGCCTCCGCCTCTTCCCTCCGCCTTTCGTGGGCGAGTGGGGGCCTGAGGCGCTTTTCAGGCAGCAGCCTCCCCTCCAGGCCCTCGAGGCGGGCGTTCACCATGGTGCCCACCTGCACCATGATGATCCGCGCAAACTCCTCGAGCGTTGAGGGCGGCGGCAGCACCGGGGTTCCAGCCGGGGCCGAGACCTGCGCAGGAGTCGCTCGCTGCTCCACGAGCCTCCGGAGCTCTGCGATCTCCCGGCGCATGACCTCTTGCTCGGCCATGAGGCGGGCGTTTGCCGCCTCTAATCGCGCAACCTCTTCGGACACGGTCCGGTTCTTCAACTCGGCAACCGAGGCCTGTATGCCGTCGGCCGCCTCATTCAGGGCCCGCTGGTATGTGCCCTTCAGATTTCCAGACCGGGCGGACACCTGCTGGATGGTGTCCACCCAGTCGAGAACCGCCTTCTCCAGGGCGGCCGCGCTCCGCTCATCGTTGTTAGCGGCGGCGGAATGGCACGGGGACTTGAGGAAGGACGCTCTCGTCTCCCTCTTCCTCTGCACCTCTTCCGCGAGCTCCTGCTCCGCCCTAAGCCGAAGCGCCTCCTCCTTCGCTGCGTTGAGCTCTCGCTTAGCCAGCGCCAACCCAACGTACTCGCCCGTTGTGGGCGGCCGTCCGCGTCCTCGACGCGCCACCTCCTTCGCCGCGGGCTCCACAGCGTCATCAGCCGCCACGCGCTCCCGCGACCGCTTGCGCCACAGGCGCCCCATTGCCGACGATGCCGGCGATGGGTCCCTTGACCCGTCCGTCACCGTCCTCATGCTGGCCTCAGAGTCCGAACTCGAGGCCGACAAATCCCGACACCTGGATGTCCTCTCCAGGTCATCGACCAGTCTTTCACCCTTGCGGGCTCCAGACTCGCTGCGAGACCGGGCTCTCGCCCCCTCCACCGCAGCATCGACGTCGCAGCGCTCGAGCACCACACGTCCCTCCTTCAGAGCAGCTAATGCTACTCCATCCAGACCTTTCGGCCTCTCCTCCGTTGCGTCAATTTGGCTTGAGTTTTTGATTGTGTCCATATTAGATCCCACGAGTATGGGGGAAAAACGGACCATCCAGGCAGTGCCCCCTGTACCTGGACTAGCCTAGCGTAACCCGTCCCGGAGGTCGGCCGGTATCCGGACGGGAGAGCAGTCTCGACCTGGCGCCGCTGCGCCGCCACCACCGTGCAAGCCGGGAAACGGCTAAACACGGTGATGTCGACGAAGCGGCCCCGTAACCCCTTGGCCATTCATCCCCTCACGCTAGCTCTGCCGCTTGGGATTGGGGGTAATTTTTTTTAGAGGTTTTCTTCCTCGCACCCGGGCGGTTAAGCCAAGGCCTCGGTCCGTCGAACGTCGCGAGACGTGACCACGACGCACGTGTTGACGGATTACGATATGGACTGCAGGTGGTAACAGCGAACTGCCCCCACCCACAGCCGTCATCCAGCGGTTAGGCCGGACCCTCGCGTCGCCGCTACTCAGCATAAGGCCGAGACGCCGACCGAGTTCCGCAACCAATCAAGGTCGCCGCGACTCGTACCGCCGCTACCCGGAAACGTCCGGGACGCCGGCCGAGCCCCCACACGAATCGCCAAGGCGATCTGCCCCATCCACAAGCAGTGGAGAGGCCCACAACGGACGCACAAAAGCGCCCCACGCTCGGTCACCGCTACTCGGCATAAGGCCGAGACGCCGACCGAGCCCCGCAGCCAATCAAGGCCGCCACGACTCGCACCGCCGCTACCCGGAATGTCCAGGACGCCGGCCGAGCCCCCACGGACCGCCGAAGCAGTCTGCCTCGATCCACCAACGGTGGAGAGGCCCACCACGGACGCACAGAAGCGCCGTTCGCTCGCGTCGCCGCTACTCGGCATACGGCCGAGACGCCGACCGAGCCCCGCAGCCAATCAAGGCCGCCACGACTCGCACCGCCGCTACCCGGAATACGTCCAGGACGCCGGCCGAGCCCCCCCGGACCGCCGAAGCGGTCTGCCTCAATCCACCGAAGTGGAGAGGCCCCCCCGTCAGAATTCGCCGCCGTGAACCGTTACTAGGTCACGACGTTGCCCAGGGTGCGCCACGAGGAGGCTTCTGACATGCACCCCAACCTAACCTAACCTAACCCACCCCAACCTAACCTAACCTAACCTAACCTAACCTAACCTAACCTAACCTAACCTAACCTAACCTAACCTAACCTAACCTAACCTTTTTTTTTTTTTTTTTTTTTTTTTTTTTTTTTTTTTTTTTTTTTTTTTTTTTTTTTTTTTTTTTTTTTTTTTTTTTTTTTTTTTTTTCGCCCGGGGAAATGCTTTACGCATACCACCCCGCCCGAGGGGAGCAGGGTGGTTATGTGGGACTCCCCCGCCCTTGAAGAGGGCGGGTATACCCACTAAAACCCCGGGGGTGTTCTCTCGCCGCATGTGGTGTGGCCGCGGGATCGCTGACGCACGCACCGCGACCACACCTGCGGATGCCCTGGGCTGGGCTCTCCTCGGAGGTGTATCAAGCCTCTATCTCCGCTTAATGCGCCCCAGAACACATCAGGGCGCATTTCAGCTCGGGACTTCTTAACTCGGGTGACGGACCCCCCGATCCGCCACCCGAAAGTCCCCATAATGGCGGCAGGTGGCGGGCACAGGCCAATAGCCCGCGGCCCGGTCTGCGGCGGCGGATTGGGAGGGAGAGAGTATCGTCCTCTCCTTCCCTCTCCGCTCTCTCCTTGGAAGGCTATGTAAAAAGAAGAATAGATCAAAAGACACAAATGAAAAGGATAAGAAATGGATGATCTGAATGAGACGAAAGAGAAAGAAAGAGGAAGAATAATACGTGAATGATCAATATATACACACAATAACAAATAAACATACACATATAAATAGATGATCCGGTATGAAGACCACCGCAAAGCAAGCTTTGCGACAATCTTCACACCGGCTACCGCGGCGCCCAGGGTTTTAGTTACGTCTGTTCCAGAGGGGACCAGACCAATAACAGGCAGCAACCACGTGAAGGATTACCCTGGACTTGCCTTGAGGATCATCACGACTTGCGCTCTCCCTCAAGACCGACGCCTCCGCACCCATCCGGGATGAGTACGGAGGGCCTGGGTTTACGAGTCAGTGACGGATAAACCCAGGCCCGCCCAACCTTTTTTTTTTTTTTTTTTTTTTTTTTTTGCCCGGGGAAATCCTTTATGGATACCACCCGACCCGGGGGGGCCGGGTGGTTATGTGAGAATCTCCGCCTTTGAAGAAGGCGGCCTACTCACTAAAACCCCGGGGGTGTTCTCTCACCGCATGTGGTGTGGCCGCGGGATCGTTAGACACGCACCGCAACCACACCTGCGGGTGCCCTGGACTGGGCTCGGCCCTGGAGGTGTAAAGTGCCTCCGCTCTCCGCTAAATGCGCTCCGGAACACTTCGGAGCGCATTTCAGCTCGGGACTCTTGTAAAGTTCGGGTGGCGGATCCCCCGATCCGCCACCCGAGAGTCCCCGTTGACAGTGTATAAGGCTGTCAACGGTTCGCGGTGTCCATGGCCTCCTGCCGTGGACACTTCGGCTGTGAGGGGCGGGCCCTAGGGCCAGCTGCAGCCTTCTTTTTTCTCTCCCTGGTCTTCTTGGGAGGTGTAGCAGGGCAGGCCTTGCCACCCATACGGTGGTTGGCCGCCCTCTTGGCGACATCGCAGATGGGGCAGTGGGGATCGGCCGAACACTGCGCCGCCTTGTGGCCTGCCTTGCCGCAGCAGAAGCAGAGTCCGCTGCGGTCAAGGCTAGACGTGCAGTTGACCCCCACGTGCCCGGGCTCCAGGCAGCGGAAACACCGTGGTGCTCTGGGTTCCAGCATCTTCGCCTGCACTGAAACCCAGCCCACCAAGAGCCGCTTCTCCACGACCTTTTTGGCTGCAGCGACTGGTACGCTCAACCAAATCTGGCCTTGCCGGCCGGGGGAGCGCGTCACGTCGCCCGCCCTTATGGCGTGGTTGGCGCAGCCACCGGCAACAGCCACGGCCTCGACCACCTCTTCTTTGGTGACCGAGTCGTCCAGGCCAGAGATGCGCAGCTCCGCGCATTTCTCTGGCCTGGAGACTCGGACAATATCGTCACCGACGGCCTCCCTGATTTTGGACGCCAGCGTGTCTGCCTTGTCGGCACTACTGGCGCCCGGCAGGATCAGGAGGCGAGCCCCGGTGGCTGCGGTGCCAAACCGGAGGCCGTCTATTCCTATCTCCTTCAAATTGATTTGGCGTTTCGCCTCCCCGAGGACTTTGAGGTAAGTCACCCCACGCTCCACCGCCTCCGGCCGCAGGGTGAGCATTACTGCAGTCGTGCGAGGCGGGTGGAGCTTGGGCAACTTCTTCCTCGGGGCCGCCTTCTTCTTAGGCGCCGCAGGAGCAGTAGCGGGCTCCACTGCGGGCTTCGCCGCGGCCTTCTTCGTCTTCTTCTTTTTGGTGGCGCCCTTGCGGACCACCACGCGCCACGGCTCCTCCATGGGCTCCGCAGGAGGCTGGGGCTCCAGCTGAGGGCTCGGCTCTGCATGAGCCACCCTCTTCGTCTCAGCCTTCTTTTTCACTGGCTTGGTGGAGGGCGCGGGAGCAGCGTCCACCGTAGTCACCGTCGGTGTGTGGCGGGTGGGGCGTGATGCCGCTGCAGGAGCAGCAACAGCAGTAGCAGCCGCCGCAGCCATGTCCCTTTTCTTGTCTGCGGCCAGTGGTGGCCGCAGACGCTTGGCCGGGAGCAACCGCTCCTCCAGCCCCTCGAGTCGAGCGCTGACCATGGTGCCGCACTGCACCATGCAGGCACGCACGATCTCCTCGAGGGACGGGGATGGAGCTGGAGCTGGCTGTAAACGGGCCAGCTCCCTCCGGACCTCTTCCAATTCGGCCGCCAGTTGCTTATTCGCGGCCTCAAGCCGCGCGACCTCTTCCGTCATCGTGCGGGTCCTGACTTCCACGAAAGAGACTTTAATGGCATCTGCTGCCTCGTTCAGGGCCCGCACGAAAGTCCCCTTCAGGTTGCCGGACGTCTCTGCGACCCGCCGGATGGTGTCTAACGACTCGGACACCACCCTCTGCAGGTCCAACGTTTCGGGCTGCTCCCGCTCCTGCGTCGTTAACGCCGGTGTGCGGAGGATGGCGGCTCGCGTCGCTCTCTTGCGTCGCGCATCCTCCGCCATTCCCCGTTCGGCCTCCAGCCGGAGCTCCTCCGCCTTTGCCGCATTCAGTGCGGCCTTGGCTTTCGCCAGGCCGATGACCTCTTCGGTGGACGAGGGACGAGCACGCCCCCTTCTCGACGGCGACGCGTCGTCAAAATCGTCCGAGTCGACGCAGGCGGCCCTCTGCCGCTTGCGCCACCCACTTGGCGAAGACGTTCGCGATGCCACGGTCCCGAAACTCATGCCCGAAGCCGAAGACGACTCGGACAGAGTTCGGGGCCGCGGCACCACGCGACCCTCTCCCTTCTCCTCCTGAACTTCCAGGCAGCGCGTGAGAATCACGCGGGCCTCCTTCCTCACTTCCAAACGCGAGCCGTTGTCGCGTGCTGCATCGGTGTCCGGGTACGTGCATAGGTCGTCGCGTGCAGAATCAGTGTCCGGGATAGTGCGTAGGTCGTCGGGTTGAGGGCCGAGGCCCTCATGGCGGTTCTTGCCCCCCCCAGAATACGAGAGGCAGACTGACCCAGATGGGCCAGTGAGGGATTCTCCTGCCTCTGAGAGGCAGGTACCCTCCTGGGGTAATTCTGTTAGAGAAGACGCCATTTCATGTTTGTGTCGGTTTTACGGCTCGACAGCCCCCCTCAACGTCTCATGGAAGAAGAGAATGAAAATTGAACACAAAAAGAACCAACAAGAAACAAATAAACAGACAAAAGAATAAAATACCAAAAAACACAAATGAAAACACAAAGAAATGAATGATACACGAACAAATATACACGAAAAAGAAAACAAAGACGAGAAACATGACAATGAAATGATGAAGATGAGATGATTACATAAATACATAAGATAATAAATAAACATACACAAATAAATAGATGATCCGGAATGAAGCCCATCGCAAAGCAAGCTTTGCGACGATCTTCACCCCGGCTACCGCGGCGCCCAGGGTTTTAGTTACGTCTGTTCCAGAAGGGACCAGACCAATAACAGGCAGCAACCACGTGAAGGATTACCCTGGACTTGCCTTGAGGATCTACACGACTTGCGCTCTCCCTCAAGACCGACGCCTCCGCACCCATCCGGGATGAGTACGGAAGGCCTGGGTTTATGCGTCAGTGGCGGATAAACCCAGGCCCGCCCAGGCCCGCCCAACCTAACCTAACCTAACCTTTTTTTTTTTTTTTTTTTTTTTTTTTTTTTTTTTTTTTTTTTACCCAGGAAAATCCTTTATGGATACCACCCGGCCCGGGGGGGCGGGGTGGTTATGTGGGAGTCCCACGCCCTGGAAGAGGACGGGTATACCCACTAAAAACCTGGGGTGTTCTCTCGCCGCATGTGGTGTGGCCGCGGGATCGCTAACGCACGCTACCGCGACCACACCTGCGGGGGCCCTGATGGGGCTCGGCACTGGAGGTATGCCCTCCCTTCTCCGCTAAATGCGCTCCGGAACACGGTACGGAGCGCATTACAGCTCGGGACTCTTGTAAAGTTCGGGTGACGGATCCCCCGATCCGCCACCCGAAAGTCCCCAATTATGACGGCACGGGGCGGGCCCTAGAGCCCCCGCCGGCCGTCCCTCTTCCATCCCTCTTCTTTGGAGGCGCCCTGAGGCAGGCCTTCCCGCCTAGGCGGTGATTGGCGGGCCTCTTGGCTGCGTCGCACACGGCGCAGTGCGGCTCTGCCGCGCACTGCGCCGCTTTGTGGCCGGCCTTGCCGCAGCAGAAACAGAGTCCGCTGCGGTCAAAGCTCGACGCACAGTTCGCCCCTACGTGTCCCGGCTCCAGGCACCGGAAGCATCTAGCCGCTCTGCGGTCTAGGATTTTCGCCTGGGCCGAGACCCACCCAACGAGGAGCCTCTTCTCTGTGGCCCTTTTCGCTGCGGCGATGGGGCAGCTCAATAGAAGGTGCCCGTGCCTGCCGGAGCGTTTGATCTCTCCCGCCCGTATGGCTGTCGTGGCGCAGCCACCTGCCGTTGCCACGGCCTCCACCACCTCGTCCTTTGTGACCGAGTCATCCAGGCCCGAGATGCGCATGTCCGCGCACCTCTCAGGCCTGGAGACCCGGACAACGTCGTCGCCAACGGCCTCCCTTATCCGCGACGCTAGGGCGTCCGCCTTTTCGGCACTCCCAGCGCCGGGAAGGATTAGGAGGCGGGCACCGGTGGCTGCTGTGCCGAACCGCAAGCCGTCAATGCCAATATCCCTCAAATTTATCTTTTTCTTCGCTTCACCGAGGACCTTTAGGTAGGTGACCCCACGCTCCACCGCCTCCGGCTGCAGGGTGAGCATCACTGCAGTCGTGCGAGGCGCGTGGAGCTTGGTCACCTTCCTCTTCAGCGGTGCCGCCTTTTTCTTCTCCTTGATGGTTGCCGCAGGAGCAAGAGCCGGCTCTACCGCGGGCTTCCCGGCTGCGGCCTTCTTCTTTTTCTTGTGGGCGCCCTTGCGGGTGACCACACTCCAAGCCTCCTCCACAGGCTGGGATGGGGGCTGGGGCTCCGGTTGAGGGCTTGGTTTTTCAGGCACCTTCCTCTTCGCGCGTTTGGTGGTGGACGCAGGAGCAGCATCTGCCACAGTCTTCGTCAGTGGGGGGCGGGTGGGGCGTGGAGCCGCTGCCGGAGCAGCAGCTGCAGCAGCAGCCACCGCAGCCAAGTCCTTCTTCTTGTCTGCGGCCAGTGGTGGCCGCAGGCGCTTGGCTGGAAGCAGCCGTTCTTCCAGTCCCTCGAGTCGAGCGCTGACCATGGTGCCGCACTGCACCATGCAGGCACGCACGATCTCCTCGAGGGACGGGGATGGAGCTGGAGCTGGCTGTATATGGGCCAGCTCCCTCCGGACCTCCACTAGCTCGGCCGCGAGCTGTTTGTTGGCAGCCTCCAGCCGCGCGACCTCCTCTGTCATCGTGCGGGTCCTGACCTCGACGAACGACACTTTGATGGCGTCGACCGCCTCGTTCAGGGCCCGCACGAAAGTCCCCTTTAAATGGCCGGACGTCTCCGCGACCCGCCGGATGGTGTCCAGTGACTCGGACACCACCCTCTCCAAGTCCAGCGTTTCGGGCTGCTCCCGCTCCCGCCGTGTTATCGCCGGTGTGCGGAAGATGGCGGCTCGCGTCGCCCTCTTCCGCCGCGCATCCTCCGCCATTCCACGCTCGGCCTCCAGCCGCAGCTCCTCCGCCTTGGCAGCGTTAAACGCGGCCTTTGCCCTGGCTAGTTCAGCAAAGTCCTCAGCAGAGGGACGACCACGCCCTTTTCGGTCCTGCGACTTCGCCGACGGCGATGCGTCTTCAAAATCGTCGGAGTCAACAGCAGCCGCCCTCTGGCGCTTGCGCCACCCACTCGGGGACGACGCTCGCGATGCCACGGTCTCGAAGCTCATGCCCGAAGCCGAAGACGACTCGGACAGAGTTCGAGGCCGCAGCACCACGCGGTCCTCTCTCTTCTCCTCCTCCTGAATCTCCAGGCACCGCGTCAAAAGAACGCGTGCCTCCTTCGCTACTAAAAGCGATGGTTCGCTTGCAGTCTCGGTGTCAATTTTCTTGCGTAGGTCGTCGGGTTGAGGGCCGAGGCCCTCATGGCGGTTCTTGCCCCCCCCAGAGTACGAGGGGCAGACTGACCCAGATGGGCCAGTGAGGGATTCTCCTGCCTCTGAGAGGCAGGTACCCTCCTGGGGTAATACAGTTTCAGAATTCGCCATCATAGAGTTTTGTCAGTTTTAAGGCTCGACAGCCTGTCCCCCCCACACGTCATGAGTAAAAAGAAACAAGAAGAAAGAAGAACAAGAAATTTTGCACACAAATGAAAATACACAAGAAATGGGATGATACACGAACAACCAACACAACACAAAACAAAACAAAACAAGAAATAGAAGAAACAAAGACCAAGAAACACATGAGGATGAAAATGATGATGGAACGATGAATATGAGATGATGCATAAATACATAAAATAATAAATAAACATACTTATATACATAATCGTCCGGGCAGACCACCCTTCCTCTGCCCAGACCCCCCCCCTGGCCCCTCCACTGTGCCCTCTGCTAGTCAGAGGGACACGCGGAGAGGCCCCCCAATCGCCCATGAGACCCCGTGCCGTGAAAACACGACACGGAGCCCCATGGACGACACCGCGGCGCCCAGGGTTTTAGTTACGTCTGTTCCAGAGGGGACCAGACCAATAACAGGCAGCAACCACGTGAAGGATTACCCTGGACTTGCCTTGAGGATCTACACGACTTGCGCTCTCCCTCAAGACCGACGCCTCCGCACCCATCCGGGATGAGTACGGAGGGCCTGGGTTTACGCGTCTGTGACGGATAAACCCAGACCCGCCCAACCTAACCTTTTTTTTTTTTTTTTTTTTTTTTTTTTTTTTTTTTTTTTTTTTTTTTTTTTTTTTTTTTTTTTTTTTTTTTTTTTTACCCAGGAAAATCCTTTATGGATACCACCCGGCCCGGGGGGGCGGGGTGGTTATGTGGGAGTCCCACGCCCTGGAAGAGGACGGGTATACCCACTAAAAACCTGGGGTGTTCTCTCGCCGCATGTGGTGTGGCCGCGGGATCGCTAACGCACGCTTCCGCGACCACACCTGCGGGGGCCCTGAAGGGGCTCGGCACGGGAGGTATGCCTCCGTTCTCCGCTAAATGCGCTCCGGAACACGGTACGGAGCGCATTTCAGCTCGGGACTCGTATGAAGTTCAGGTGACGGATCCCCCGATCCGCCACCCGAAAGTCCCCAATTATGACGGCACGGAGGGGGCCCTAGAGCCCCCGCCGGCCGTCCCTCTCTCGGTCCTCCTCCTCGGAGGCGCCCTGGGGCAGGCCTTCCCGCCTAGGCGGTGATTGGTGGGCCTCCCGGCTGCGTCGCACACGGCGCAGTGCGGCTCTGCGGAGCATTGCGCCGCTTTGTGGCCGGCCTTGCCGCAGCAGAAGCAGAGTCCGCTGCGGTCAAGGCTCGACTCACATCTCGCTCCCACGTGCCCGGTCTCCAGGCACCTGTAACACCGGGGCGCTCTGCGGTCCAGGATCTTGGCCTGGACCGAAACCCACCCCACTCGTAGGCCCTTCGTCGCGACCGCTTTGGCTGCGGCGATTGGGCACGTTATAAAAATGCGCCCATTCCTCCCGGAGCGTACTATTTCGCCCGCCCTTATGGCGTGGGTGGCGCAGCTGCCGGCCTCGGCGACGGCCTCCACTACCTCGTCCTTCGTCACCGAGTCATCCAGGCCTGTGATGCGCATATCCGCGCATTTTTCAGGCCTGGAGACTCGGACAATGTCCTCACCGACGGCCTCCCTAATTCGTGACGCTAGGACATCCGCCTTGTCGGCACTCCCAGCGCCAGGAAGAATGAGGAGGCGGGCACCGGTGGCTGCGGTGCCGAAGCGCAGGCCGTCGATGCCGATCTCTTTCAAGTTTATGCGCCGCTTTGCCTCTCCGAGCACCTGCAGGTAGGTGACCCCACGCTCCACCGCCTCCGGCTGCAAGTTCAGCATGACTGCAGTCGTGCGAGGCGCGTGGAGCTTGGCCACCCTCCTTTTCGGCGGAGCTTTCTTCTGTCTGGCCGTCACAGGAGCAGTA
Organism: Hylaea fasciaria; assembly: GCA_905147375.1. Classification (NCBI taxonomy): domain Eukaryota; kingdom Metazoa; phylum Arthropoda; class Insecta; order Lepidoptera; family Geometridae; genus Hylaea; species Hylaea fasciaria. The sequence goes on along the minus strand of LR990208.1, from coordinate 11,029,105 downwards.
GACGGCTCAACTGTGGGCCTCCCTGCGGCCTTCTTCTTGTTTTTATGGGCGCCCTTTCGGACGACCACGTTCCAGGCCTCCTGCATGGGTTGGGGTTGAGGCTGGGGCTCCGGCTGAGGGCTTGGCTCTACAGCCACCTTCCTCGCTTGAGCCTTTCTCTTCGCCGGTTTGGTGGAGGATGCGGGAGCGGCTTCCACTACGGTCTTCTTCGGTGGCGGGCGGTTGGAGCGCGGTGCTGCTGCAGGAGCTGCAGCAGCAGCAGCCGCCAAAGCCTCGTTCTTACGGTCTGCGGCCAATGGTGGCCGCAGACGCTTAGCTGGCAGCAACCGCTCTTCCAGTCCCTCGAGTCTCGCATTGAGCATGGTGCCGCACTGCACCATGCAGGCACGCGCGATCTCCTCGAGGGACGGGGATGGAGCTGGAGCTGGCTGTATACGGGCCAGCTCCCTCCGGACCTCCACTAGCTCGGCCGCGAGCTGTTTGTTGGCAGCCTCCAGCCGCGCGACCTCCTCTGTCATCGTGCGGGTCCTGATCTCGACGAACGACACTTTGATGGCGTCGACCGCCTCGTTCAGGGCCCGCACGAAAGTCCCCTTTAAATGGCCGGACGTCTCCGCGACCCGCCGGATGGTGTCCAGTGACTCGGACACCACCCTCTCCAGGTCCAGCGTTTCGGGCTGCTCCCGCTCCTGCCGTGTTATCGCCGGTGTGCGGAAGATGGCGGCTCGCGTCGCTCTCTTCCGCCGCGCATCCTCCGCCATTCCACGTTCGGCCTCCAGCCGAAGCTCCTCCGCTTTGGCAGCGTTAAACGCGGCCTTTGCCCTGGCCAATTCTGCAAAGTCCTCAGCAGAGGGACGACCACGCCCTTTCCGGTCCTGCGACTTCGCCGACGGCGACGCGTCTTCAAAATCGTCGGAGTCGACAGCAGCCGCCCTCTGGCGCTTGCGCCAACCAATCGGCGACGACGTCCGCGATGCCACGGTCCCGAAGCTCATGCCCGAAGCCGAAGACGACTCGGACAGAGTTCGAGGCCGTGGCACCACACGACCCTCTCCCTTCTTCTCCTCCTGAATCTCCAGGCACCGCGTCAAAAGAACGCGTGCCTCCTTCACCACAGAAAGCGATGTCTCGCTTGCAATCTCGGAGTCCGTTGAATATATGCGTGGGTCGTCGGGTTGAGGGCCGAGGCCCTCATGGCGGTTCTTGCCCCCCCCAGAGTACGAGGGGCTGAGTGCCGGAGCACCGAAGGATTCTCCAGCCTCGGAGAGGCTGGTACCTTCCTGGGGTAGTACTTTTTCAGAATGCGCCATATCATTTGTTTTGTCAGTTTTAAGGCTCGACAGCCTGTCCCCCCCAAACGTCATGAGTAAAGAAACAAGAAGAAAGAAGAACAAGAAATTTACACACAAATGAAAATACACAAGAAATGGGATGATACACGAACAACAAACACAACAAAACCAAAACAAGAAATAAAAGAAACAAAGACCAAGAAACACATGAGGATGAAAATGATGATGAAACGATGAATGAGATGATTGTTGCATAGATACATAAGATAATAAATAAACATAAATATATATATATCCGTCCGGGCAGACCACCTTTCCTCTGCCCAGACCCCCCCCCCGGCCCCTCCACTGTGCCCTCTGCTATACAGAGGGACACGCAGAGAGGCCTCCCCAGTCGCCCATGAGACCCCGTGTCGTGAAAACACGATACGGAGCCCCATGGACGACACCGCGGCGCCCAGGGTTTTAGTTACGTCTGTTCCAGAGGGGACCAGACCAATAACAGGCAGCAACCACGTGAAGGATTACCCTGGACTTGCCTTGAGGATCTACACGACTTGCGCTCTCCCTCAAGACCGACGCCTCCGCACCCATCCGGGATGAGTACGGAGGGCCTGGGTTTACGCGTCAGTGACGGATAAACCCAGGCCCGCCCCGCCCAACGTAACCTTTTTTTTTTTTTTTTTTTTTTTTTTTTTTTTTTTTTTTTTTTTTTTTTAACCCAGGAAAATCCTTTATGGATACCACCCGGCCCGGGGGGGCGGGGTGGTTATGTGGGAGTCCCACGCCCTGGAAGAGGACGGGTATACCCACTAAAAACCTGGGGTGTTCTCTCGCCGCATGTGGTGTGGCCGCGGGATCGCTAACGCACGCTTCCGCGACCACACCTGCGGGGGCCCTGATGGGGCTCGCCACTGGAGGTATGTCCTCCCTTCTCCGCTAAATGCGCTCCGGAACACGGTACGGAGCGCATTTCAGCTCGGGACTCGTGTAAGGTTCGGGTGACGGATCCCCCGATCCGCCACCCGAAAGTCCCCAATTATGACGGCACGGGGGGGGCCCTAGAGCCCCCGCCGGCCGTCCCTCTTCCATTCCTCCCCTTCGGAGGCGCCTTGAGGCAGGCCTTCCCGCCTAGGCGGTGATGTGCGGGCCTCTTGGCTGCGTCGCACACGGCGCAGTGCGGCTCTGCCGAGCATTGCGCCGCTTTGTGGCCGGCCTTGCCGCAGCAGAAACAGAGTCCGCTGCGGTCAAAGCCGGACGCACAGTTCGCCCCCACGTGTCCCGGCTCCAGGCACCGGAAGCATCTAGCCGCTCTGCGGTCTAGGATCTTCGCCTGGGCCGAGACCCAGCCAACGAGGAGCCTCTTCCCTATGGCCTTTTTCGCTGCGGCAATGGGGCAGCTCAATTTGATGTGCCCATGCCTGCCGGAGCGCACAATCTCGCCTGCCCGTATGGCTGTCGTGGCGCAGCCGCCTGCCGCGGCCACGGCCTCCACCACCTCGTCCTTTGTGACTGAGTCATCCAGGCCGGAGATGCGCATGTCCACGCACCTCTCAGGCCTGGAGACCCGGACGACGTCGTCACCGACGGCCTCCCTGATCCGCGACGCCAGAGCGTCTGCCTTGTTGGCACTACTGGCGCCCGGCAGGATAAGAAGGCGGGCACCGGTGGCTGCGGTGCCGAACCGCAGGCCGTCGACGCCAATCTCCCGCAGGTTTATGCGCCGTTTGGCCTCCCCGAGCACCTGCAGGTAGGTGACCCCACGCTCCACCGCCTCCGGCTGCAGGGTCAGCATGACTGCAGTCGTGCGAGGCGGGTGGAGCTTGGCCACCTTCTTCGTCGGGGGCAGCGCGGCCTTCTTCCGGTTTTTCGCCACAGGAGCAATGGCCGGCTCAACTGTGCGCTTCCCCGCTGCAGCCTTCTTCTTCTTTTTGCGGGCGCCCTTTCGGACGACCACGCTCCATGGTTCCTCCATGGGCTGGGATGGCGGCTGGGATGGAGGCTGGGGCTCCGGTTGAGCGCTTGGCTTTGCAGCCACCTTCCTCACCTCGGCCTTCCTCTTCGCCGGTTTGGTGGTGGACGCAGGAGCAGCGTCTGCCACAGTCTTCGTCAGTGAGGGGCGGGTGGGGCGTGGAGCCGCTACCGGAGCAGCAGCTGCAGCAGCTGCCTCAGCCAGCTTCCTATCTGCGGCCAGTGGTGGCCGCAGGCGCTTGGCGGGGAGCAGGCGCTCCTCGAGCCCCTCCAGTCGCGCATTTATCATGGTCCCCACTTGGACCATGACCGTCCGCGCAATGTCTTCTAGTGACGGGGCCGGAGCTGGAGCTGGCTGTAAACGGGCCAGCTCCTTCCGGACCTCGTCCAACTCCGCCGCGAGCCGCGCGTTGGCCGCTTCAAGCCGAGCGACCTCCTCCGACATCGTGCGTGTCCTCATCTCGGCGAAGGAGACCTTGATGGCGTCCGCCGCCTCGTTGAGCGCCCTGACGAAGGTCCCCTTCAAGTGACCGGATGTCCGGGCGACCTGCTGGATGGTCTCCACGGACTCGCCCACGACCTTTACCAGGTCCAGGGTCTCCGGCTCGTCTCGTCCTTGTTGAGAGAGGACAGGGAGTTTCCGCAATATGGCGGCCCTCGTCTCCCTCTTCCGTCTCTGGTCCTCTGCCAGCCCTCTCTCGGCCTCCAGCCGGAGCTCCTCCGCTTTGGCCGCGTTAAGCTTGGCCTTTGCCCTGGCCAGGCCATCGTAGTCCTCAGTAGAGGAGGGACGACCACGCCCCTTCCGGTCCTGCGACTTCGCCGACGGCGACGCGTCTTCAAAATCGTCGGAGTCGACAGCAGCCGCCCTCTGGCGCTTGCGCCACCCACTCGGGGACGACGCTCGCGATGCCACGGTCTCGAAGCTCATGCCCGAAGCCGAAGACGACTCGGACAGAGTTCGAGGCCGCAGCACCACACGACCTTCTCCCTTCTCCTCACTAGGGCTTGCTCTGAGAGCCAGCTCTAAGGCCCGTGATGGAACCGTCTGCACCATCTCGTCGGGGTCCTTGTCGGACAGCGTCCTCGTCCTCGCCGGCATGGCGGGAGCATCCTGGATCTCCAGGCAGCGCGTCAAAACTACACGCACCTCCTTTGCCACAACAGGCAAAGTTTCGCTTGCATCGGAGTCCATGTTCAAATTGCGTGGGTCGTCGGGTTGAGGGCCGAGGCCCTCATGGCGGTTCTTGCCCCCCCCAGAATACGAGGGGCAGACTGACCCACTAGGTGGGCCAGTGAGGGATTCTCCTGCCTCTGAGAGGCAGGTACCCTCCTGGGGTAATACTGTTGAAGAAGACGCCATTTCATTGGTTTTTGTCGGTTTTACGGCTCGACAGCCCCCCCACACGTCATGCGTAAAAAGAAACGAGAAGAAAGAAGAACAAGAAAATTTACACACAAATGAAAATACACAAGAAATGGGTGATACACGAACAACAAACAAACACAACACAAAACAAAACAAGAAATAGAAGAAACAATGACCAAGAATCACATGAGGATGAAAATGATGATGGAAAGATGAATATGAGATGATGCATAAATACATAAAATAATAAATAAACATAAATATATACATAACCATCCGGGCAGACCACCCTTCCTCTGCCCAGACCCCCCCCTGGCCCCTCCACTGCGCCCTCTGCTAGTCAGAGGGACACGCGGAGAGGCCTCCCCAATCGCCCATGAGACCCCGTGCCGTGAAAACACGACACGGAGCCCCATGGACGACACCGCGGCGCCCAGGGTTTTAGTTACGTCTGTTCCAGAGGGGACCAGACCAATAACAGGCAGCAACCACGTGAAGGATTACCCTGGACTTGCCTTGAGGATCATCACGACTTGCGCTCTCCCTCAAGACCGACGCCTCCGCACCCATCCGGGATGAGTACGGAGGGCCTAGGTTTATGCGTCAGTGACGGATAAACCCAAGGCCCGCCCCGCCCAACCTAACCTAACCTAACCTTTTTTTTTTTTTTTTTTTTTACCCAGGAAAATCCTTTATGGATACCACCCGGCCCGGGGGGGCGGGGTGGTTATGTGGGAGTCCCACGCCCTGGAAGAGGACGGGTATACCCACTAAAAACCTGGGGTGTTCTCTCGCCGCATGTGGTGTGGCCGCGGGATCGCTAGCGCACGCTTCCGCGACCACACCTGCGGGGGCCCTGAAGGGGCTCGGCACGGGAGGTATGCCTCCGTTCTCCGCTAAATGCGCTCCGGAACACGGTACGGAGCGCATTTCAGCTCGGGACTCGTATGAAGTTCAGGTGACGGATCCCCCGATCCGCCACCCGAAAGTCCCCAATTATGACGGCACGGAGGGGGCCCTAGAGCCCCCGCCGGCCGTCCCTCTCTCGGTCCTCCTCCTCGGAGGCGCCCTGGGGCAGGCCTTCCCGCCTAGGCGGTGATTGGTGGGCCTCCCGGCTGCGTCGCACACGGCGCAGTGCGGCTCTGCGGAGCATTGCGCCGCTTTGTGGCCGGCCTTGCCGCAGCAGAAGCAGAGTCCGCTGCGGTCAAGGCTCGACTCACATCTCGCTCCCACGTGCCCGGTCTCCAGGCACCTGTAACACCGGGGCGCTCTGCGGTCCAGGATCTTGGCCTGGACCGAAACCCACCCCACTCGTAGGCCCTTCGTCGCGACCGCTTTGGCTGCGGCGATTGGGCACGTTATAAAAATGCGCCCATTCCTCCCGGAGCGTACTATTTCGCCCGCCCTTATGGCGTGGGTGGCGCAGCTGCCGGCCTCGGCGACGGCCTCCACTACCTCGTCCTTCGTCACCGAGTCATCCAGGCCTGTGATGCGCATATCCGCGCATTTTTCAGGCCTGGAGACTCGGACAATGTCCTCACCGACGGCCTCCCTAATTCGTGACGCTAGGACATCCGCCTTGTCGGCACTCCCAGCGCCAGGAAGAATGAGGAGGCGGGCACCGGTGGCTGCGGTGCCGAAGCGCAGGCCGTCGATGCCGATCTCTTTCAAGTTTATGCGCCGCTTTGCCTCTCCGAGCACCTGCAGGTAGGTGACCCCACGCTCCACCGCCTCCGGCTGCAAGTTCAGCATGACTGCAGTCGTGCGAGGCGCGTGGAGCTTGGCCACCTTCCTTTTCGGCGGAGCTTTCTTCTGTCTGGCCGTCACAGGAGCAGTAGACGGCTCAACTGCGGGCCTCCCTGCGGCCTTCTTCTTGTTTTTATGGGCGCCCTTTCGGACGACCACGTTCCAGGCCTCCTGCATGGGTTGGGGTTGAGGCTGGGGCTCCGGCTGAGGGCTTGGCTCTACAGCCACCTTCCTCGCTTGAGCCTTTCTCTTCGCCGGTTTGGTGGAGGATGCGGGAGCGGCTTCCACTACGGTCTTCTTCGGTGGCGGGCGGGTGGGGCGCAGTGCTGCTGCAGGAGCTGCAGCAGCAGCAGCCGCAGAAGCCTCGTTCTTACGGTCTGCGGCCAATGGTGGCCGCAGACGCTTAGCTGGCAGCAACCGCTCTTCCAGTCCCTCGAGTCGCGCATTGAGCATGGTGCCGCACTGAACCATGCAGGCACGCGCGATCTCCTCGAGGGACGGGGATGGAGCTGGAGCTGGCTGTATACGGGCCAGCTCCCTCCGGACCTCCACTAGCTCGGCCGCGAGCTGTTTGTTGGCAGCCTCCAGCCGCGCGACCTCCTCTGTCATCGTGCGGGTCCTGATCTCGACGAACGACACTTTGATGGCGTGGACCGCCTCGTTCAGGGCCCGCACGAAAGTCCCCTTTAAATGGCCGGACGTCTCCGCGACCCGCCGGATGGTGTCCAGTGACTCGGACACCACCCTCTCCAGGTCCAGCGTTTCGGGCTGCTCCCGCTCCTGCCGTGTTATCGCCGGTGTGCGGAAGATGGCGGCTCGCGTCGCTCTCTTCCGCCGCGCATCCTCCGCCATTCCACGTTCGGCGTCGAGCCGAAGCTCCTCCGCCTCTGCCGCCTTCGATGCGGCCTTGGCTTTCGCCAGGCTGACGACCTCGTCGGTGGCCGAGGGACGAGCACGCCCCCTTCTCGACGGCGACGCGTCGTCAAAGTCGTCCGAGTCGACGCATGCAGCCCTCTGCCGCTTGCGCCACCCACTTGGCGAAGACGTTCGCGATGCCACGGTCCCGAAGCTCATGCCCGAAGCCGAAGACGACTCGGACAGAGTTCGGGGCCGCGGCACCACGCGACCTTCTCTCTTGTCGGCACCAGGGTTTGCTCTAATAAAGAGCTCCAAGCTCCGCGAGGCAACCGACTGCCACATCTCGTCGGGGTCCGTGTCGGACAGCGTCCTTATCTTCTCGACACCTGGAGTAGGGCAACGCGTCAATAGGACGCGCGCCTCCTTCGCCACAGCAGGCAAAGTAACATTTGCAATTTCAGAGTCCGTTAAGAGTGAGCTTGGGTCGTCGGGTTGAGGGCCGAGGCCCTCATGGCGGTTCTTGCCCCCCCCAGAATACGAGGGGCTGAGTGCCGGAGCACCAAAGGATTCTCCAGCCTCGGTGAGGCTGGTACCTTCCTGGGGTAATAAGTTTAGAGAATTCGCCATATCATTTTTTTTTGTCAGTTTTAAGGCTCGACAGCCTGTCTCCCCCCACGTCATGGAGTAAGAAAGAAGAAGTAGAAGAAAAGGAACAATAGACAAAAACAAAACAAAACACACAAATGAAAATACACAGAAATGAATGATACACGAATAAAACAAAACAAAACAAAACAAGACACAGAAGAAACAAAGACATGAGAACGAAAATGATAATGGATAGGATGATGGATGATATGAGATGAGATAAATATATACATACAATAATAAATAAACATACATATATACATAACCGTCCGAGCAGACCACCCTTCCTCTGCCCAGACCCCGCCCCGACCCCTCCACTGTGCCCTCTGCTAGTCAGAGGGACACGCGGAGAGGCCTCCCCAATCGCCCATGAGACCCCGCGCCGTGAAAACACGACGCGGAGTCCCATGGACGACACCGCGGCGCCCAGGGTTTTAGTTACGTCTGTTCCAGAGGGGACCAGACCAATAACAGGCAGCAACCACGTGAAGGATTACCCTGGACTTGCCTTGAGGATCTACACGACTTGCGCTCTCCCTCAAGACCGACGCCTCCGCACCCATCCGGGATGAGTACGGAAGGCCTGGGTTTATGCGCCAGTGACGGATAAACCCAGGCCCGCCCAACCTTTTTTTTTTTTTTTTTTTTTTTTTTTTTTTTTTTTTTTTTTTTTTTTTTTTTTTTTTTTTTTTTTTTTTTTTGCCCGGGGAAATCCTTTATGGATACCACCCGACCCGGGGGGGGCCGGGTGGTTATGTGAGAATCTCCGCCTTTGAAGAAGACGGCCTACTCACTAAAACCCCGGGGGTGTTCTCTCGCCGCATGTGGTGTGGCCGCGGGATCGCTAACGCACGCACCGCGACCACACCTGCGGGCGCCCTGGACTGGGCTCGGCCCTGGAGGTGTAAAGGCCTCCGTTCTCCGCTAAATGCGCTCCGGAACACTTCGGAGCGCATTTCAGCACGGGACTTCTAAGTTCGGGTGGCGGATCCCCCGATCCGCCACCCGAAAGTCCCCGTTGACAGTGTAAAAGGCTGTCAACGGTTCGCGGTGTCCATGGCTTCTTGCCGCGGACACTTGGGCTGTGAGGGACGGGCCCTAGGGCCATCCGCAGCCTTCTTATTCTTCTCTTTGCCCTTGGTGGGCGGCACTGCAGGGCAGGCCTTGCCACTCATGCGGTGGTTGGCCGCCCTCTTAGCGACCTCGCAGATGGGGCAGTGCGGCTCCGCAGAGCACTGCGCCGCCCTGTGGCCGGCTTTGCCGCATTGGAAGCAGAGTCCGCTGCGGTCGGTGCTCGACGCACAATTCGGCCCGAGGTGCCCGGTTTCCAGGCATCTGTAGCACCTCGGCGTCCTAGGTGGCAGTATCTTGGCCTGGACGGCCATCCACCCCACCAGGAGCCGTTTCTCCACAACCGCTTTGGCAGCGGCGACTGGGCAGCTCAGCCAGATCGACCCGTTTCGGCCAGATCGCGCGAGTTCGCCCACCCGTATGGCATTTGGGGCACAGCCGCCGGCCTCGGCCACGGCTTGCACCACGTCTTCTTTCGTTACCGAGTCATCCAGGCCCGTAATGCGTAGCTCCACGCATTTCTCGGGCCTGGAGACCCGGACCACATCTTCCCCGACGGCCTCTCTGATCCTGGACGCCAGAGCATCTGCCTTGTCGGCACTACTGGCGCCAGGTAAAATCAGGAGGCGGGCACCGGTGGCTGCGGTGCCAAACCGGAGGCCGTCGATTCCGATCTCCTTTAAATTAATTTTCTTCTTGGCCTCTCCCAGGACCTTAAGGTAGGTCGCCCCACGCTCCACCGCCTCCGGCTGCAGGGTGAGCATTACTGCAGTCGTGCGAGGCGGGTGGAGCTTGGGCACCTTCTTCTTCGGTGGCGCTGCCTTCTTCTTGCTGGCCGCCACAGGAGCAGGGGTGGGCTCTTTGGGCGTCCCGGTGGCCTTCTTCTTATTTTTTCCCTTCCGGGCTACCACGCTCCAAGCCTCCTCCGTGGGCTTGGACTGAGGCTGGGGCTCCGACTGGGGGCTTGGTTTTGCAGCCACCTTCTTCGTCACCTCCTTCTTTTTCTTCTTTGGTGGCTTGGTGGGGGACGTGGGAGCGGCGTCCCTTGCCGTCACCACCGAAGGGCGAGCTGGGGGTGGAGCAACTGCTGAAGCAGCAGCCGTTGCAGCCGCGTTTCTCCGGTCTGCGGCCAATGGTGGCCGAAGGCGCTTCGCTGGCAGCAGCCGCTCTTCTAATCCCTCGAGTCGAGCGTTTACCATGGTGCCGCACTGTACCATGCAGGCACGCACGATCTCCTCGAGGGACGGGGATGGAGCTGGAGCTGGCTGTAAACGGGCCAGCTCCCTCCGGACCTCTACTAGCTCGGCCGCGAGCTGCTTGTTTGCAGCCTCAAGCCGCGCGACCTCCTCTGTCATCGTGCGGGTCCTGATCTCGGTGAACGACACTTTGATGGCGTCGACCGCCTCGTTCAGGGCCCGCACGAATGTCCCCTTTAGATGGCCGGACGTCTCTGCGACCCGCCGGATGGTGTCCAACGACTCGGACACCACCCTCTGCAGGTCCAGCGTTTCTGGCTGCTCCCGCTCCTGCCTTGTAATCGCCGGTGTGCGGAGGATGGCGGCTCGCGTCGTTCTCTTCCGTCGCGCGTCCTCCGCCATTCCCCGTTCGGCGTCGAGCTCCTCCACCTCTGCCGCGTTTACTGCGGCCTTGGCTTTCGCCAGGTTGACGCCTTCATCGGTGGCCGAGGGACGAGCACGCCCCCTTCTCGACGGCGACGCGTCGTCGTAGTCGTCGGAGTCGACGACGTTGGCCCGCTGCCGCTTGCGCCACCCAATCGGCGACGACGTCCGCGATGCCACGGTCTCGAAGCTCATGCCCGAAGCCGAAGACGACTCGGACAGAGTTCGAGGCCGTGGCACCACACGACCCTTCTCCTTCCCCTGACTTGCTCGAAGAGCCATCTCCAAGTCGCGTGTCGCGACCTTCTGCCACCTCAATATATCGGATTCCGTCTCCGACAGGTTGCCCTTCCTCTCCGGTGTGGGGCAACGCGTCAAAAGGACGCGTGCCTCCTTCGCTACTAAAAGCGATGGTTCGCTTGCAGTCTCGGTGTCCGTTCTCTTGCATAGGTCGTCGGGTTGAGGGCCGAGGCCCTCATGGCGGTTCTTGCCCCCCCCAGAATACGAGGGGCAGACTGACCCAGATGGGCCAGTGAGGGATTCTCCTGCCTCTGAGAGGCAGGTACCCTCCTGGGGTAATACAGTTTGAGAATTCGCCATCATAGAGTTTTGTCAGTTTTAAGGCTCGACAGCCTGTCCCCCCCACACGTCATGAGTAAAAAGAAAGAAACAAGAAGAAAGAAGAACAACAAATTTTGCACACAAATGAAAATACACAAGAAATGAGATGATACACGAACAACAAACACAACACAAAACAAAACAAAACAAGAAATAGAAGAAACAAAGACCAAGAAACACATGAGGATGAAAATGATGATGGAACGATGAATATGAGATGATGCATAAATACATAAAATAATAAATAAACATACTTATATACATAATCGTCCGGGCAGACCACCCTTCCTCTGCCCAGACCCCCCCCTGGCCCCTCCACTGTGCCCTCTGCTAATCAGAGGGACACGCGGAGAGGCCCCCCAATCGCCCATGAGACCCCGTGCCGTGAAAACACAACACGGAGCCCCATGGACGACACCGCGGCGCCCAGGGTTTTAGTTACGTCTGTTCCAGAGGGGACCAGACCAATAACAGGCAGCAACCACGTGAAGGATTACCCTGGACTTGCCTTGAGGATCATCACGACTTGCGCTCTCCCTCAAGACCGACGCCTCCGCACCCATCCGGGATGAGTACGGAAGGCCTGGGTTTATGCGTCAGTGGCGGATAAACCCAGGCCCGCCCAGGCCCGCCCAACCTTTTTTTTTTTTTTTTTTTTTTTTTTTTTTTTTTTTTTTTTTTTTTTTTTTTTTTTTTTTTTTTTTTTTTTTTTTTTTTTTTTTTTTTTTTTTTTTTTTACCCAGGAAAATCCTTTATGGATACCACCCGGCCCGGGGGGGCGGGGTGGTTATGTGGGAGTCCCACGCCCTGGAAGAGGACGGGTATACCCACTAAAAACCTGGGGTGTTCTCTCGCCGCATGTGGTGTGGCCGCGGGATCGCTAACGCACGCTTCCGCGACCACACCTGCGGGGGCCCTGATGGGGCTCGCCACTGGAGGTATGTCCTCCCTTCTCCGCTAAATGCGCTCCGGAACACGGTACGGAGCGCATTTCAGCTCGGGACTCGTGTAAGGTTCGGGTGACGGATCCCCCGATCCGCCACCCGAAAGTCCCCAATTATGACGGCACGGGGGGGGCCCTAGAGCCCCCGCCGGCCGTCCCTCTTCCATTCCTCCCCTTCGGAGGCGCCTTGAGGCAGGCCTTCCCGCCTAGGCGGTGATGTGCGGGCCTCTTGGCTGCGTCGCACACGGCGCAGTGCGGCTCTGCCGAGCATTGCGCCGCTTTGTGGCCGGCCTTGCCGCAGCAGAAACAGAGTCCGCTGCGGTCAAAGCCGGACGCACAGTTCGCCCCCACGTGTCCCGGCTCCAGGCACCGGAAGCATCTAGCCGCTCTGCGGTCTAGGATCTTCGCCTGGGCCGAGACCCAGCCAACGAGGAGCCTCTTCCCTATGGCCTTTTTCGCTGCGGCAATGGGGCAGCTCAATTTGATGTGCCCATGCCTGCCGGAGCGCACAATCTCGCCTGCCCGTATGGCTGTCGTGGCGCAGCCGCCTGCCGCGGCCACGGCCTCCACCACCTCGTCCTTTGTGACTGAGTCATCCAGGCCGGAGATGCGCATGTCCACGCACCTCTCAGGCCTGGAGACCCGGACGACGTCGTCACCGACGGCCTCCCTGATCCGCGACGCCAGAGCGTCTGCCTTGTCGGCACTACTGGCGCCCGGCAGGATAAGAAGGCGGGCACCGGTGGCTGCGGTGCCGAACCGCAGGCCGTCGACGCCAATCTCCCGCAGGTTTATGCGCCGTTTGGCCTCCCCGAGCACCTGCAGGTAGGTGACCCCACGCTCCACCGCCTCCGGCTGCAGGGTCAGCATGACTGCAGTCGTGCGAGGCGGGTGGAGCTTGGCCACCTTCTTCGTCGGGGGCAGCGCGGCCTTCTTCCGGTTTTTCGCCACAGGAGCAATGGCCGGCTCAACTGTGCGCTTCCCCGCTGCAGCCTTCTTCTTCTTTTTGTGGGCGCCCTTTCGGACGACCACGCTCCATGGTTCCTCCATGGGCTGGGATGGCGGCTGGGATGGAGGCTGGGGCTCCGGTTGAGCGCTTGGCTTTGCAGCCACCTTCCTCACCTCGGCCTTCCTCTTCGCCGGTTTGGTGGCGGACGCAGGAGCAGCGTCTGCCACAGTCTTCGTCAGTGAGGGGCGGGTGGGGCGTGGAGCCGCTACCGGAGCAGCAGCTGCAGCAGCTGCCTCAGCCAGCTTCCTATCTGCGGCCAGTGGTGGCCGCAGGCGCTTGGCGGGGAGCAGGCGCTCCTCGAGCCCCTCCAGTCGCGCATTTATCATGGTCCCCACTTGGACCATGACCGTCCGCGCAATGTCTTCTAGTGACGGGGCCGGAGCTGGAGCTGGCTGTAAACGGGCCAGCTCCTTCCGGACCTCGTCCAGCTCCGCCGCGAGCCGCGCGTTGGCCGCTTCAAGCCGAGCGACCTCCTCCGACATCGTGCGTGTCCTCATCTCGGCGAAGGAGACCTTGATGGCGTCCGCCGCCTCGTTGAGCGCCCTGACGAAGGTCCCCTTCAAGTGACCGGATGTCCGGGCGACCTGCTGGATGGTCTCCACGGACTCGCCCACGACCTTTACCAGGTCCAGGGTCTCCGGCTCGTCTCGTCCTTGTTGAGAGAGGACAGGGAGTTTCCGCAATATGGCGGCCCTCGTCTCCCTCTTCCGTCTCTGGTCCTCTGCCAGCCCTCTCTCGGCCTCCAGCCGGAGCTCCTCCGCTTTGGCAGCGTTAAGCTTGGCCTTTGCCCTGGCCAGGCCATCGTAGTCCTCAGTAGAGGAGGGACGACCACGCCCCTTCCGGTCCTGCGACTTCGCCGACGGCGACGCGTCTTCAAAATCGTCGGAGTCGACAGCAGCCGCCCTCTGGCGCTTGCGCCACCCACTCGGGGACGACGCTCGCGATGCCACGGTCTCGAAGCTCATGCCCGAAGCCGAAGACGACTCGGACAGAGTTCGAGGCCGCAGCACCACGCGATCCTCTCTCTTCTCCTCCTCCTGAATCTCCAGGCACCGCGTCAAAAGAACGCGTGCCTCCTTCGCTACTAAAAGCGATGGTTCGCTTGCAGTCTCGGTGTCAATTTTCTTGCGTAGGTCGTCGGGTTGAGGGCCGAGGCCCTCATGGCGGTTCTTGCCCCCCCCAGAGTACGAGGGGCAGACTGACCCAGATGGGCCAGTGAGGGATTCTCCTGCCTCTGAGAGGCAGGTACCCTCCTGGGGTAATACAGTTTCAGAATTCGCCATCCATAGAGTTTTGTCAGTTTTAAGGCTCGACAGCCTGTCCCCCCCACACGTCATGAGTAAAAAGAAACAAGAAGAAAGAAGAACAAGAAATTTTGCACACAAATGAAAATACACAAGAAATGGGATGATACACGAACAACAAACACAACACAAAACAAAACAAAACAAGAAATAGAAGAAACAAAGACCAAGAAACACATGAGGATGAAAATGATGATGGAACGATGAATATGAGATGATGCATAAATACATAAAATAATAACTAAACATACTTATATACATAATCGTCCGGGCAGACCACCCTTCCTCTGCCCAGACCCCCCCCTGGCCCCTCCACTGTGCCCTCTGCTAGTCAGAGGGACACGCGGAGAGGCCCCCCAATCGCCCATGAGACCCCGTGCCGTGAAAACACGACACGGAGCCCCATGGACGACACCGCGGCGCCCAGGGTTTTAGTTACGTCTGTTCCAGAGGGGACCAGACCAATAACAGGCAGCAACCACGTGAAGGATTACCCTGGACTTGCCTTGAGGATCATCACGACTTGCGCTCTCCCTCAAGACCGACGCCTCCGCACCCATCCGGGATGAGTACGGAAGGCCTGGGTTTATGCGTCAGTGGCGGATAAACCCAGGCCCGCCCAGGCCCGCCCAACCTAACCTTTTTTTTTTTTTTTTTTTTTTTTTTTTTTTTTTTTTTTTTTTTTTTTTTTTTTTTTTTTTTTTTTTTTTTTTTTTTTTTTTTTTTTTTTTTTTTTTTTTTTTTTTTTTTTTGCCCGGGGAAATGCTTTACGCATACCACCCCGCCCGAGGGGAGCAGGGTGGTTATGTGGGACTCCCCCGCCCTTGAAGAGGGCGGGTATACCCACTAAAACCCCGGGGGTGTTCTCTCGCCGCATGTGGTGTGGCCGCGGGATCGCTGACGCACGCACCGCGACCACACCTGCGGATGCCCTGGGCTGGGCTCTCCTCGGAGGTGTTAGCCTCTATCTCCGCTTAATGCGCCCCAGAACACATCAGGGCACATTTCAGCTCGGGACTTCTTAACTCGGGTGACGGACCCCCCGATCCGCCACCCGAAAGTCCCCATAATGGCGGCAGGTGGCGGGCACAGGCCAATAGCCCGCGGCCCGGTCTGCGGCGGCAGATTGGGAGGGAGAGAGTATCGTCCTCTCCTTCCCTCTCCGCTCTCTCCTTGGAAGGCTATGTAAAAAGAAGAATAGATCAAAAGACACAAATGAAAAGGATAAGAAATGGATGATCTGAATGAGACGAAAGAGAAAGAAAGAGGAAGAATAATACGTGAATGATCAATATATACACACAATAACAAATAAACATACACATATAAATAGTTGATCCGGTATGAAGACCACCGCAAAGCAAGCTTTGCGACAATCTTCACACCGGCTACCGCGGCGCCCAGGGTTTTAGTTACGTCTGTTCCAGAGGGGACCAGACCAATAACAGGCAGCAACCACGTGAAGGATTACCCTGGACTTGCCTTGAGGATCATCACGACTTGCGCTCTCCCTCAAGACCGACGCCTCCGCACCCATCCGGGATGAGTACGGAGGGCCTGGGTTTATGCGTCCGTGACGGATAAACCCAGGCCCGCCCCGCCCAACCTAACCTAACCTTTTTTTTTTTTTTTTTTTTTTTTTTTTTTTTTTTTTACCCAGGAAAATCCTTTATGGATACCACCCGGCCCGGGGGGGCGGGGTGGTTATGTGGGAGTCCCACGCCCTGGAAGAGGACGGGTATACCCACTAAAAACCTGGGGTGTTCTCTCGCCGCATGTGGTGTGGCCGCGGGATCGCTAACGCACGCTTCCGCGACCACACCTGCGGGGGCCCTGAAGGGGCTCGGCACGGGAGGTATGCCTCCGTTCTCCGCTAAATGCGCTCCGGAACACGGTACGGAGCGCATTTCAGCTCGGGACTCGTATGAAGTTCAGGTGACGGATCCCCCGATCCGCCACCCGAAAGTCCCCAATTATGACGGCACGGAGGGGGCCCTAGAGCCCCCGCCGGCCGTCCCTCTCTCGGTCCTCCTCCTCGGAGGCGCCCTGGGGCAAGCCTTCCCGCCTAGGCGGTGGTTGGCGGGCCTCCCGGCTGCGTCACACACGGCGCAGTGCGGCTCTGCGGTGCATTGCGCCGCTTTGTGGCCGGCCTTGCCGCAGCAGAAGCACAGTCCGCTGCGGTCAAGGCTCGACTCGCACGTCGCCCCCACGTGCCCGGTCTCCAGACACCTGTAGCACCGGGGTGTTCTGCGGTCCAGGATCTTGGCCTGGACCGAAACCCACCCCACTCGCAGTCCCTTCGCTGCGATCGCTTTGGCCGCGGCTATTGGGCAGGTTATGAAGATGCGCCCGTTTCTCCCGGCGCGTACTATCTCGCTCGCCCTTATGGCGTGGTTGGCGCAGCCTCCGGCCTCGGCGACGGCCTCCACTACCTCGTCCTTCGTGACCGAGTCATCCAGGCCTGTGACGCGCATGTCCACGCATTTTTCAGGCCTGGAGACTCGGACAATATCATCACCGACGGCCTCCCTGATCCGCGACGCTAGGGCATCCGCCTTGTCAGCACTCCCAGCGCCCGGAAGAATGAGGAGGCGGGCACCGGTGGCTGCGGTGCCGAAGCGCAGGCCGTCAATGCCTATCTCTTTTAAGTTTATGCGCCGCTTTGCCTCTCCGAGCACCTGCAGGTAGGTGACCCCACGCTCCACCGCCTCCGGCTGCAAGTTCAGCATGACTGCAGTCGTGCGAGGCGCGTGGAGCTTGGCCACCTTCCTTTTCGGCGGAGCTTTCTTCTGCCTGGCCGTCACAGGAGCAGTGGACGGCTCAACTGCGGGCTTCCCTGCGGCCTTCTTCTTGTTCTTGTGGGCGCCCTTTCGGACGACCACGTTCCAGGCCTCCTGCATTGGTTGGGGTGGAGGCTGGGGCTCCGGCTGAGGGCGTGGCTCTACAGCCACCTTCCTCGCTTGAGCCTTTCTCTTCGCCGGTTTGGTGGAGGATGCGGGAGCGGCTTCCACTACGGTCTTCTTCGGTGGCGGACGGGTGGGGCGCGGTGCTGCTGCAGGAGCTGCAGCAGCAGCAGCCGCCAAAGCCTCGTTCTTACGGTCTGCGGCCAATGGTGGCCGCAGCCGCTTAGCTGGCAGCAGGCGCTCCTCCAGGCCCTCAAGCCGCGCGTTCAGCATGGTCCCACACTGGACCATGCACGCCCGGGCAATCTCCTCTACTGACGGGGCCGGAGCTGGAGCTGGCTGTAAACGGGCCAGCTCCCTCCGGACCTCGGCCAGTTCCGCCGCTAGCTGCGCGTTCGCCGCCTCCAGCCGAGCCACTTCTTCGGACATCGTTCGGGACCTCATCTCCACGAACGACGTCTTGATGGCCTCGGCCGCCTCGTTCAGGGCACGAACGAAGGTGCCCTTGAGGTGCCTGGAGGTCTCCGCGACCTGGCGAATGGTGTCCAGAGAGTCGGACACCACTCTTTCCAGGTCGAGGGTTTCGGGCTCCTCTCTTCCTTTCTTTGTTAACGTCGGGGCCTTGCGGGAGAGGGCGACTCGCGTCTCTCTCCTCCGCCTGGCGTCCTCCGCCATTCCCTTCTCGGCCTCCAGCCGCAACTCCTCGGCTTCGACTGCGTTAAGCTGGGCCTTTGCCCTGGCCAGGCCCACATAATCTTCTTCCGTAGAGAGGGGACGATCACCCCCCCTCCTGTCCCGAGACTTTGCCGACGGTGACGCGTCATCGTAGTCGTCGGAGTCGACGACCACGGCCCTCTGCCGCTTACGCCAACCGATCGGCGACGACGTGCGCGATGCCACAGTCTCGAAGCTCATGCCCGAAGCCGAAGACGACTCGGACAGAGTTCGAGGCCGTGGCACCGCACGACCTTCTCCCTCTCCAGGGGTGGGGCACCGCGACACAAGGCGCGTGCCGCTTTTCCGAGCCGGACTTGCTCTCAGGACCAGCTCCAAGGCCCGCGACGCAACAGTCTGCCAACTCTCGTCCTCGTCCGACAGGCTGCCCGTTCGCGCCGCACGGCCCTCTCCTCCCTCTCCCTTCTCCTTAGCAGGAGTCGGGCACCGCGTCAGAAGGACGCGTGCCTCCTTCGCTATAGAAAGCGATGGTTCGCTTGCAGTCTCAGAGTCCAATTTATTGCGTAGGTCGTCGGGTTGAGGGCCGAGGCCCTCATGGCGGTTCTTGCCCCCCCCAGAATACGAGGGGCAGACTGACCCAGATGGGCCAGTGAGGGATTCTCCTGCCTCTGAGAGGCAGGTACCCTCCTGGGGTAATACTATTGAAGAATTCGCCATTTCATGTTTTGTCAGTTTATAGGCTCGACAGCCTGTCCACCAACGTCATGGGAAAAATGAGAACAAGAAACAATACGAGAAACAAGAAGAACAAAAGACACACAAATGAAAACACAAGAAATGAATGATACACGAATAACCAGAAAAGATGAAACAAATACAAAGAAACACAATAAAATATGAAAATGATGATGAGATGAGATGGATAAATGATAGATGAGACACATACATATAATAATAAATAAACATACATATATACATAACCGTCCGGGCAGACCACCCTTCCTCTGCCCAGACCCCCCCCCCCCTGGCCCCTCCACTGTGCCCTCTGCTAGTCAGAGGGACACGCGGAGAGGCCCCCCCAATCGCCCATGAGACCCCGTGCCGTGAAAACACGACACGGAGCCCCATGGACGACACCGCGGCGCCCAGGGTTTTAGTTACGTCTGTTCCAGAGGGGACCAGACCAATAACAGGCAGCAACCACGTGAAGGATTACCCTGGACTTGCCTTGAGGATCATCACGACTTGCGCTCTCCCTCAAGACCGACGCCTCCGCACCCATCCGGGATGAGTACGGAAGGCCTGGGTTTATGCGTCAGTGGCGGATAAACCCAGGCCCGCCCAACCTAACCTAACCTAACCTAACCTAACCTAACCTACAACCTAACCTACAACCTAACCTACAACCTAACCTACAACCTAACCTACAACCTAACCTACAACCTAACCTACAACCTAACCTACAACCTAACCTACAACCTAACCTAGGCGTAGCGTTAGGCTCGGCTCGGCTCGGCTCGGCTCGGCTATAACCTAGGCGTAGCGTTAGGCTCGGCTCGGCTCGGCTCGGCTCGGCTCGGCTCGGCTCGGCTCGGCTCGGCTCGGCTCGGCTCGGCTCGGCTCGGCTCGGCTCGGCTCGGCTCGGCTCGGCTCGGCTCGGCTCGGCTAACATATTGTAGGCCATTTTATTATATTTTCATAAATAAATACGCATTGCCATGCTAAGACTACTTATGATCTGTGCCATAATAAAGCTACGTTTACATCAGACAAGTCTGTAGGCCAATGTTAATCATTTGAACTTTTAGCATCATTGCGAGCACATGCAAACAGACTTTCGTGAAACGTTTGGATCACACGGCTGGCAGGCAGTTCATATTATCACGAAACAACACTCCCAGTGATTAGTCAACACACTATGCCGTACACACACAAGTGTGTATGGCCATGCTGTGCAGTAATTGTCCACACATAATCCACCACCACCACCGCCACCATCACTGTTACTACCACCAAGCACTTATTATTATGTTCATCACACTATGCCGTACACACACAAGTGTGTATAGCCATGCTGTGCAGTATTTGTCCACACATAATCCACCACCACCACCGCCACCATCACTGTTACTACCACCAAGCACTTATTATTATGTTCATCACACTATGCCGTACACACACAAGTGTGTATAGCCATGCTGTGCAGTAATTGTCCACACATAATCCACCACCACCACCGCCACCATCACTGTTACTACCACCAAGCACTTATTATTATGTTCATCACACTATGCCGTACACACACAAGTGTGTATGGCCATGCTGTGCAGTAATTGTCCACACATAATCCACCACCACCGCCACCATCACTGTTACTACCACCAAGCACTTATTATTATATTCATCACACTCTGCAGTACACACACAAGTGTGTATGGCCATGCTGTGCAGTATTTGTCCACACATAATCCACCACCACCGCCACCATCACTGTTACTACCACCAAGCACTTATTATTATATTCATCACACTCTGCAGTACACACACAAGTGTGTATGGCCATGCTGTGCAGTAATTGTCCACACATAATCCACCACCACCGCCACCATCACTGTTACTACCACCAAGCACTTATTATTATATTCATCACACTCTGCAGTACACACACAAGTGTGTATGGCCATGCTGTGCAGTAATTGTCCACACATAATCCACCACCACCGCCACCATCACTGTTACTACCACCAAGCACTTATTATTATATTCATCACACTCTGCAGTACACACACAAGTGTGTATGGCCATGCTGTGCAGTAATTGTCCACACATAATCCACCACCACCGCCACCATCACTGTTACTACCACCAAGCACTTATTATTATATTCATCACACTCTGCAGTACACACACAAGTGTGTATGGCCATGCTGTGCAGTAATTGTCCACACATAATCCACCACCACCGCCACCATCACTGTTACTACCACCAAGCACTTATTATTATATTCATCACACTCTGCAGTACACACACAAGTGTGTATGGCCATGCTGTGCAGTAATTGTCCACACATAATCCACCACCACCACCGCCACCATCACTGTTACTACCACCAAGCACTTATTATTATGTTCATCACACTATGCCGTACACACACAAGTGTGTATAGCCATGCTGTGCAGTAATTGTCCACACATAATCCACCACCACCACCGCCACCATCACTGTTACTACCACCAAGCACTTATTATTATGTTCATCACACTATGCCGTACACACACAAGTGTGTATAGCCATGCTGTGCAGTAATTGTCCACATATAATCCACCACCACCACCGCCACCATCACTGTTACTACCACCAAGCACTTATTATTATGTTCATCACACTATGCCGTACACACACAAGTGTGTATGGCCATGCTGTGCAGTATTTGTCCACACATAATCCACCACCACCACCGCCACCATCACTGTTACTACCACCGAACAACACTGCCTGCATCGCCAGGTAGTTCATTTTCTGGTTCGGTCTATTGGTCTTTGTGGCGTTTTAGCTTTATGCCAGTGTCTACAATCAACCGTGACAGATAGGTGTCACTACATGTCATATTTCAATATCAGGCATCAGTCCACCGTGAGCAGGTACTCGCCACGGATACCCTGCGCGTCGTCAGACGCTTAGTGTTATTTTATTATTAGGCACCAACTCCAAGATTATGCTTCATTGCTTGAGCATAGATTGATAAGACTGGTTGCTTGCATTCGCTCGATGGTCCCGGGTACGAGCGAATACCTTCAAACAGGTCTATATGAGTCGCTTGGATGACATAGCGCAGAAAAATACTGGTTGTTACCGATTAACGTAGAATTTTTTACTACATTTTCATTCGAGTAAACTGACTCGTACAAATGTATAGGTTGGAACATGTCGTAGGAATGTAGGATAATATTATTATCCTTTTAGTCGAACTATAATATTATCACTAAATTATTATAATTAATGATATATTCTAAAGTTTTAGCCGACTTCTAAAATAGGAGAACGTTCTCAGATCTGATAATCTCTAGATTTTGATAATCTTCATTTTGGTTATGCGATTTAAGTGTTTGTTTTGTAAGTGCTATAGGTACAATTGCCGACTTACAGTGATCAGTACAAGAGGCCTTGCACATCATTTCAGGTAGGTAGAGATACAAGTGTGCATAATATGACTATATAGTACTCGAAGGGCCAGGCAGTTCTTGTGCTGGTTTGGTATATCACGTGTAATTGGGGCTTTTTATCAGTTATCGCTCTAAGTACAGTTTTCACAATTAAATAAAGCTTGTTTATTGGAACTTAATATTTATATATTCATCCACTGCTGTAGCGGCCGTTATTGAGTCCGTGAGGCTGTTAGAGTTAATGACCCCGTTCAAGCAAGCACCTATCGTCGAGGCAGGTTCCTTACGGTGGCGGAGTGCGCCTCTGAACGTCTCTCACGGCTAGTAATCACTAGATTATTGGACTTCGGGTTTAAGAAGAGGACTTTTTTCTCACCCAGCCCAGGCACCGACAATAATAATCTCCATTATTGTATGAAGGTGCATCATTGCTTCTGCATATAATATTATCCTGATTGCTTGCACTCGCCCGCCCCGGGTACGGGCGACTACGTAACAGTCAAAGATAAATTATTATGCAGCGCTTAAATATAGATAACACTCATAAAATATATATTAGTCAAAAACAACTACATAGCTGCTCTTAACCATCGTGACGGACCGTGGAAACTCCCAAATATGCATACCGTAGGAACACAGACGAGGGACGTCTCTCGACAGTAACCGGCGCGGCGTCAGGATGTCGCTCAACAGGTATAGCGCAGTGCCGAGTGCGTTCTGTTACTGCAACGCGAGTCTCGGTGCGGCGCGGGCGATCTCAACCGCCAGACTGGATGTAGATCGGCGCACCGCGCGGCGGGCAGGCTAGAACTAGTCTGCTGCATGCGCTCGCCAACGATCAAAATCTTTTACACCACAATTTTATTGGGTAATTTCAGTTATAGTTTTACTGGCTCGATAGTAAAAGCTTGTTCAATGGATAATATTATTTGTATTTTATTGTCAGAACCCATTCGCGACCATGAGTAAAGGAGCAGTATACTCACCACACCACAGAGACCCGCCGCCGTCGCGACAGGTGTATTCCTCATCGATAATAATATCCGTGCGCTCCTCGGAGCGTTCCTCACGGCTAGTTATCACGAGATAGCTGAGAGTCGAGTGTTCAAGAATAAGCTTTCTTCTCACTCTCACACCAACAATCATTCTTCAAGATAACGCTTCACTGCTTGCGCATGAGACCGTTTGCCTGCACGCGCTCGTCCCGGGTACGAGCTAATACATTCAAACGGAATTATTATGAAGCGCATGAATCACAGCGCAGGACAAAATATTCGTCACAACAACAATAATAAATACCTACTTAATAATTAATTATTGACTGTCGTGGTTAAACATTACATTTTCATAGTTCAAGTAAACTGCTCTATAAAAATATAATGGTATCGTAGGAACACAGACGACGGCGCTCCGTCTCCCGACACTAGCTCGCATCGGACGCCCGCCCAGTAAGCGACGCGCGCTCCGCCTCGCGTCTCCTCCGTCTGCGTTCTTAACGTTACATGAATAATCTGTACTTATCATGTTCCATACATATTCAAGTTTACATTAAAATTCACAATTATCGTAACTAGTAACATATCGTCGGTGGCCAGCAAGAAGTCACTAACTGACATTTTTAGCCAAAATGAGTTAATGATGGCAAAGTGTTTTAAAGCCTGTTATCTACCTTATGGATAGACAAAACGAGCTATTTTTTAAGTTTTCTAGATAATACAACAATGTCAGAAGTACATAACTAGCTCTCAAGTAAAAAAATCAGCCTATAAAAGTTAACTAACGGTACTTGAGTAATTTATGACCATCGTTTTACTAACATGTGATATCAATATTACTAGAACAGCATTTTTCATCAAGGTCACTTAGTTACTTTTTGCATTCATTATTCGTTATCCCTCTTACCCAAGTTTTTATTTTTGGTTATGCTATAATTAACTAACTTACTTTTTATTATCTATCTTAGTAACGTTGAAGATATTTAAATAATTTATTGAACATTCAGGTGCAAAGTAAAAACCTCAATAATTTGTTTCTACAAACCATTGTTGTAACTATAAGCGTTGATGAGCTATGCCGATTATAAGTACGAAAAAAGTTTAAAACGCGATTATCTACGAACTAGATTTTTGCAATTAATGACTTCTTGCTGGCCACCGACGATATAGGGTGGCAGTACCTAGTATAAGTACCTACATTATATATTTTTTATATATATATTTAACATAACATAACATAATGTGAAAACTATATAAGTAAGTACCTAGGTAGTTAGTAGGTACCTACCTACTTGGGGAGAGTGGGGGGAAATAGGGGAGAAGGGGAAGAGGGGAAAGTGGGGGAGAGGGGGGGGGGGGGAGAAAGAGAAGAATTATTAATTATCCATACAAACTTTCAACCCCTATTTCATTTCCTTTGAGAATACTTTTTGAGACAAAAGATAGCCCTATGTCCGTCTCATCGATCCAACTTATCCCTATACCTAATTTCATCGAAATCGGTCCAGCCGTTTGAGCGTGAAGAGCTAATAAACACACACACACACACACAAATAATTATGGCATAATCCTATCTATGATATATGCCACCTCTATCTCTTTCCCTCTCCTTCTATCTCTATATCTTTCACTCTCCCTCTATTTCTATTTATTTCCCTCTCCACTCTCAATCTCTACCTTTCTTCCTCTCCCTCTATTTATATATACTTCCCTCACAATCTCTTTCCCTCTCTCGCTCTCTTCTCTCTCTCTATATATCTCTCTCTTCCGAGATCTCTCTTCCTTTATTTCTACATACTTACTTCCCACTCACTCTATCTCTCCCTCTCACGCTCTCTCTCTCCCTTTATCTCCTTTCCTCTTCCTTTTTCTCTCTCCCTCTTCCTCTTTCGATCGTTCTCCCTCTACTTCTATATGTACCCTCTCAATCTATCTCTCTCCCTCTCTCTCACTCTATCTCTCTCCCTCTCCGTCTATCTCTGTCTTTATCTTGTATCCATTATTATCTATCCCCTTGCCAAATTGCATTACGATCCGTTCAGCCGTTTATTGTGGTCCGTAGGGGGTGCATCTAAATAATACCTCATAACTTACACCCCTTGCTTTGCCCACTTTAGGGATGATTTAGCGAAACAGCTGAAACCCGTATTTCTTTATTTCTTACCAAAAGTCTAAATATAAATTTTCAGACTCCTAACTTGAAGAATTATTAATTACCCATACAAACTTTCAACCCTTATTTCATCCCCTTCGAGAATATTTTTTGAGACAAAAGATAGCCTATGTCCGTCTCGTAGGTCCAATCTATCCCTATACCAAATTTCATCGAAATCGGTCCAGCCGTTTGAGCGTGAAGAGCTAACAAACATACACACATACACACACACACACACACACACACACACACACTCACAAACTTTCGGCTTTATAATATTAGTAAGATAAGATATCTGGATGACCGATGTATTTTTTTTTGTTATAAATTGTGTTTTTTGAAAATACTAATAAAATGATTAAATAATACGAATTAATAATAAAATGATGAAATATGAATAATATTTTTCGATCTTACTGATAGAATAATAAAAAATATGAACTGGTTACATATTTAAAGAAAAAAAACATTTAAAAAAAACACGAATAAAATGACATTTTATTAAAATGATTTCTAGCTAGATAGATTTATCGCCCCAGAATCCCCCTATACACTGAATTTCATGAAAATCGTTGGAGCCGATTCCGAGATTCCAATTATATATATATATATATTATGTATATACAAGAATTGCTCATTTAAAGATATAAGATTAGTAAGACAAGTAAGTATACATACACAGTGTATTTGGATTGTATTGTATGTTCATAAAAATATTAACAAGTTTGCCAAAAATTGTGACGTACATAATTTCAACACTAAGAACAACACTTAGAAGAACACTTAGAAATAAAAATAAACTCAATGTATAACCCATTATACCAAGATTTCGGTTGCAGAAGGTAAATGGTTCATTTATGGGGAACTGTTACGCTTTTATAATAAGTTGCCAGAGGGAATTGATCAATTCGTCGTAATCATAGAACAACGTCGGATCTGCAAAACGTCAACTTTACAGGAGAGCGATTTGAATGTTGAGATATTGATTTTTGTGCATAATTATCTAGGAAACTACTAATCCGTTCGGCTTGAAACTTGGGAATATTATTAAATATGAGACCTTTTTAAACATAACATACACAGTAATTTTCTAATATGCTTAGTTTTGCCAGAAAATCACATGAGTCATTGTTTTGCGGATGTTTAAATGTCGTATATGATAATACGACGTTATTTTACGGATATTTTTTGCCTAACGGTTGACGTATGCTACCTTACGCCAATGTTCTATGGAACTATAATAAAATTTTATTGACGGATGTTAAATACGCTACCTACAGGAACCTAAAATCGTAGACAATTTCGAATATAATGCATTTATGTATTAATTAAAATATGTTGAAGTTATAGGAAATTCCTAGTTTTAATGGTAAATCAATGTCAAAAACACATAGTCATCTAAATTAAACCATGCCTATGGTGACTAAACTTATGTAGGTACGTATCTAAATAGTAACAAAAACAGAATAAAAGGTGACAAGAACTACCCACTTTAATTTTCATATAGGTAATACTTTCAATATGTAGGTAAGTACTCTGCTTAGTAGATAGGTAAGTAGTTCATAAATATATTGAGTATTTATTATTTTGTATTTATTGTAGGTATTGTATACAATTCTAATTCTGTTTCTTTTCGTGGTTAATGTACAACTTCACCAAGCAACATTACAGCGTTCATAGTATTTATATCCCATACTTTGATCAAATGTATTAAATCGTAGCCTCAATGCGACATCGGGTTCCATAATAAATAATTATTCACAGCACGCAAAATTATAGAGGCAAGTCTACTAATAGGATGCTTTGCAAGAAGTGATAATATTTAGTTGAAAATAATGTTTATTTTGTGAAAGAATAATCCATTACACTTTGACGAGTAGGTACATACGAGTAGTAGTGCTGGTTTTGAGTAACGTTAAGATGTTCTTCACCTACTTAATAATAATCATAATAATTCAGCCTGTACTGTCTCACTGCTGCTGGGTAAAGGCCTTCCCTCACTTTCGTGAGGAGTTTTAGGTCATAATGCACCACGGGAGCTTACTAGTAGAGGTAGACAACCCCTCGTGGAAATGTAAGATAATAATAATATGTTATCCTTGATCCGTGAAGATTTATGCAGCAGTGTGTAAACGACAGGATGTCACCATCCTTGCAGTCACAAAATTAAGAAATGATCAGAAAGCGTCAGTAAAAATATGCTTAGCAGTAGATGGCTCTGCTTATAACACATTAGAAGTGCAAAACTGCTCAAAAAGCATATGAAGACCAAGGTATAGCCAAAAGGTAGGCTTTGGAGAGAAAGCTACGGGTATAAGGACTTATGTAACGACTTAGGGTGTTGGTGATGTATTTATCAACTTTCCCGCTAATAGATTAGGGGGTACAGTTTATGTACCAACCTCATTTGAGAAAGTTGTGAATTTGTAGTCCGTTTTAATAAGGATTGTTGTAGCTTTTTATTAAAATAATGATTGTTCTGATCAAAGTGAGGCGGTTCTATGTACATGGTGTTCGGTCAGCAGCGGTGGGCTCTGTAGTCTCAATTGTACTAAAAATTCCTCCCGAAGTGTGGCGTACCATGTGCATTCTGACTAGATACGTTAAGAAACTGTGCCACAAACGGTTAGGTGTATAATGTCGTATGGGTATGGACCACTTACTTAAAGAGGCTCAAGTATGTAGATGTTTTGGTTACAAAAGAATAACTAAAACCAGATAACCAGAGGTAGATAACCTTTCAAGACAATTTCTTATAAGAAAGCTACCTCTAATCTAGAATTGATCCAGACTTCGAGCGTTTGAAGTTATTAAAGCATCTGGTATGCCGCCAGACTAAGGCAGATTTTTTCAGGTCGGTGGGTGTCAGTTCTGATAAAACTTTATCGCCAAAACCGGGCATTTGAATTATTTCGGCCCCTCCAAAATATGATTATACCTACTTTGCAGCACGACCACGGAGGATTTTCTTTGATTTCTTGTGGTACATATTCATAAAAGCACTGTTAATGATTGAATGGGTTGCAAACGTTGCCCATCCGAATAGAAAGTTATTGATTGTTTTAGTGGAACCTACTTAAATATCTATTAAAAGAGTGTATACCTACCTTAAATCGGACGCTAATTTATAAATAAAATTTAGGAAAAAAGTGGTATTGCTTAACGAGCGCCCAAAAATAAAGACTTGAAAGATTAAATCTTAGAAGATTAAATATTTGAAATAGGGCTTAGTTTATTAAAATTCTGAGATATACATAAACAAAACGAAAAACAAGACCGATTGAAATCAAACTTATGGTATTATATTGTGAAATTTTAATTTATTTACAATTTAATAAATGAACAAAGACGTAACGAGAAAATATGCCCGTCGTACAACGTCAGTTGTGTACTTACGACAGATGAAAATCCATAGAACAACGTAGGTTTGGAACATACGCCCACAATAAATCCCTAGAATATCGTCGGTTTAAATTTTAAGTCACGCAAAATAATTAAATAATAATGAGTAATGGTATTGTCTCTACACCTAACATTAACCTTTATTCAAAAGAAATAATACAAAAACAAAACCGATTTTTCTTTCCTAATACTCCAGAGTGCAGCGACGGATATGATGAACCGTCGCAACAAAAGCGATGTTTCTTGCATAGTATTCCATATTACAACGACGGATATGATGAACCGTCGCATCTTGACTACCTAGAACAACGACAGATTGTATGAACCGTCGTTTTAGAGTATAGTCGGCAAAAATGTTTTTTTTTAATATCGAAACTAATTTCATTAACATTTTACAAATGAAATTAAAGCTTGCCTGATAATTTAAATGTGCGGCAGAGATCTATTTAAAAAAAGGTCGTATTTGCACACACGACGTTTTACAACGTTCAAAAAATCAGAACCGCCGGTATTCAACTCGGTAACTTCATTATTTTTAGTCAACTATAAATTTTTTTTTGTTCAGTCGAAAAAGATCATTTTTTTAGATGGTTTTATGAAATAAAACGAAATTGGCAAAAAATCAGAACCGACGTTGTTCTACGATTGCGACGAATTATCCATGCAAAGATTTAAAACTTTTATTAAGGCTAATCTCATAAAGAAAGCCTATTACACTGTTGATCACTATACTAATACACTATACCTATTAAAGATAAAAATGCATGGCCTCAATGCCCCCAACTCCATTGTAGTAATAATTAACGTTAATTTTATTAATATGTTTTGAAATTTATATATATTTATGGTCATATTTATACTAATGTAAATATTGTGATTGAAAAAAAAAATTAAGAATACTTATTATACAATATGAGAAAAAAAAAATACATCCCCGTAGAGTTTCTTGGTGCTGTCTTCTCTAACGGGTGCATTCCGAAGCAATGGTAGAGTCATCGGAGTTTCCTTTTCCTGTCCGAGATTCAATTCTGGACCAGTGTTGAAAGGGAAACGTCCTTCTTCAAACTCAAACCATAACCAATTAAGTATAGTTTGTTTTCTTTTATGGTTTAATTTGTTTATTAGATTGAAGTGTTTGACTTGTAAAAGTGCGATTTTATTGCCTATTTACAATAAATGATTTGACTTTGACTTTGTGTGCACTTGTGCAGCTTGATCTAACTTAAAATATAGGGTAGCCTACATCTCAACTCAATTTAGGTATATACTTAGTCAGGTCATAAGTATTGTCACACAGTAAAAGCTTTTCTTTTAGAATGCTGGCCACAAAAAAGTTTATTGAATTCGAATTTAGAATTGTTCATGAAAATAAAAATGTATACTTTTTAGAATTTTACTCATTTTTAAATATGGAGTGGACGTTTAAAGAAGACCGTGTTGCAGTTATTGCGTTGCATCGTTGCGGTTACGCGCCAATTCAAATTTTTGACATACTGAAAAATTTGAATATAACCAAGAGATTCGTTTATCGTACCATCAAACGATACAATGAAGACTCTAGTGTAGATGACAGGTCAAGAAGTGGTCGCCCTCGGTCTGTTAGGACTCCAGCAGTGATAAGAGCTGTGAAGGCGCGAATTCAAAGAAATCCCAAACGTAAGCAGAAACTGTTGGCCCTCCAGATGGGATTAAGCAGAACCACGGTGAAAAGGGTGTTAAATGAAGACTTAGGGCTTCGGGCATATCGAAGAAAAACAGGACATCATTTGAATGCTCGTCTAATGGACCTGAGACTGAAGAGATGCCGCGCTTTGTTGAAGCGGTACGCGGGAAAAAAATATCGGGAAATTCTTTTTTCGGATGAAAAAATTTTTACCGTAGAAGAGAGCTACAACAAACAAAATGATAAGGTGTACGCACACAGTAGTGAAGAAGCAAGCAACCGTATTCTGCGTGTCCAACGAGGTCATTTTCCATCCTCGCTCATGGTATGGTTGGGAGTGTCTTATTGGGGCTTAACAGAGGTACATTTTTGTGAGAAAGGTGTAAAAACGAATGCAGTTGTGTATCAAAATACAGTCCTCACGAACCTTGTGGAACCTGTTTCTCATACCATGTTTAATAACAGGCACTGGGTATTCCAACAAGATTCGGCGCCAGCTCATAGAGCGAAGAGCACACAAGACTGGCTGGCGGCGTGTGAAATCGACTTCATCCGGCACGAAGACTGGCCCTCCTACCAGTCCAGATTTGAATCCGCTAGATTACAAGATATGGCAACACTTGGAGGAAAAGGCGTGCTCAAAGCCTCATCCCAATTTGGAGTCACTCAAGACATCCTTGATTAAGGCAGCCGCCGATATTGACATGGACCTCGTTCGTGCTGCGATAGACGACTGGCCGCGCAGATTGAAGGCCTGTATTCAAAATCACGGAGGTCATTTTGAATAAACTTTAGTGTTATAAGAATCTATGTTTTGTTAAGTTCATTTTGGTATATAAATGGTTACATAATGAACAAACTTGTTTCAATTATTTTATATAAAACATGTGACAGAATTTATGACCTGACTAGGTATACCTACTGCATTGTGTTATGGCATAGCAACTCGTGTCGTACAATATTTGTATTTACTACCTACGTAATTTTCACTCGCTTTTCAGTGAAGGAAACATTGCGATGAACCCAGATGAACCCCATGCTTGAGAATTATTTCGGAGCTCCTGATAAGTAGGTACGGACTTGTGCCCCGTGCTGGATGATGGCCACACAATATTATGTGAGGTGAGACCCGCGCTCTGCATGGGGCCGATATTGTGATAATGTGATAATGATGATGTCCGCTCCTCCGCCTGTCGAAGGCGCCACTTTTGTTTTTGTAATAAAATAATTATATTCTTACTAACTAGTTACATACGCTATGTAAGGAATGTAATAGGTTATCTTTTTTCACCTTGGGTTATATTATTGAAGATTTCTTAAGGATCCCTAATATCTAGATAATAATAAAACACAGTGCGGACAATAAAATTAATTTTATTTTAATTATTTACAATATGAATTAATTATAATAAGTCTTTGTGTCGACACACACAAGCGGTGCGTAACGTTGCGACGAAGCGTGAAAATTGGGCAATGTAACGCTGTGCTGTTCACACAATGACACAGATTCAACCAACACGGAGCCAGCAACAATAATAACGTTGTAACATACTCGTAATGCACCGCTCGTATGTGTCGGCCTAGAATAAGAGTTAACAACGCGAGAGATCGCAGCGGAACGATGCCACACCGCCCCTACACGTGCGGGGCGGCGGCGTGCGGGGCGGCGCGGCGAGGGGCGGCGGCGCGCGGGGCGGGAGCGACCCCGCCCCCGACCGCGACCTCGGACGCAGAGCGGCATTCGCGCCCAAGTTCATAATGTTCTAACGATTCCCGCGGGTCGGCGGGGAAACGTTTTTTTACCTAAGTATACTGTTCTTTCACAAGGCCGTCACGTATATGAAATCAGATCCACTTCGCATACCCCGGCCGAATACCGCGTGAAGCGTAAACGTACCGTACGCCATTCACGGACGCCCGTATCGTTCGATTCGGGCGACCATGATTGGCAACGTCGACGAAATTATTCCAATCGAGTAGTATCAATTATTATTTCAAATAACGTTACTGAGGAAAAATAATGTCTGAAGATAAAATTATGTGGCTCTTTACGAGAGGCGTGGAAGGGAATGTGGCGAGTCGACGTCGCTAAGCGCTCGGGACCGGGACGGCTCGGGCACGGGCGGCGGGGGCGGCGGGGGCGGCACGGGCGGGGGCGGCGCGGCGCTAGGCGGAGAGGTCGCCGTGGTCGAACAGGTCCTGGTCGTAGAGCGCGGCGCGCACGGTGCGGCCGCCGAAGTACCGCCCGTTCAGCGCGTTGGCCGTCGCGCTCGCCTCTGCAACACACGACAGCGGTCAGCGGGCGGGAGGGGGCGGGGGCGGGGGTGCGGGGGGAGGTGGGGGCGGCGCTCACCCTCCGGTTGCGCGAACTGCACGAAGATCTTGACCGTGGCCTGGCTGGGGTCGTCCTCCTCGCTCTGGCGCTCGTTGTAGATGACGAGGCGCTCCACGCGGCCCCACTTGGAGCACTCCTCCTGGATCTCGTGGTGCAGCGCCTCGTCCACCTCCTCGGCGGAGACCATGTTGGCGAGCAGCACCGTGCGCGAGGCGCGGCGCCGCATCAGCCGCTGCATCACCAGGTGGCGCGCCGACTGCCCCGAGATGGACAGCGACTCCTGCTGCTGCAGCGTGTCCGGAGACGCGTCCAGCAGCTTCTGCTGCAGCGCCGCCTGCTGCTGCTGCCCGCCGCCCTCGGCGGGAGGCGGCGGCGCGGGCGCGGGGGCGGGCGCGGGGGCGGGCGCCGCACGCGGGACCGCCGGGATCACCACGCCCGGCGGCGGGATCACGGCGGCGCTCACCGTCAGCGGCAGCGGCAGCGGTAGCGGCACGGCGGGCACCACGGCCGGCGGCAGCGCCGCGAGCGCCGCCGGCAGCCCGGCGGGCAGCGCAGTCGGCAGCGCCGCGGGCAGCGCGGTCGGCAGCGCGGCCGCCAGCGTGGGTAGCGCGGCGGCCGGCGACACGCCGAGCGCGTTCAGCTTGGTGAGGCCGAGCGCGACGGCGTTGCTAGCCACGGCGTCCATGGCCTGCGGACACGCGGCGGGTGAGTACGCGGCGGCGGCGGCGGCGGCGGCGGCGGCGGCGGCGGCGCTCGGGGTACGGTACGCACCTGTATCTTGGCGGTGGCGGCGGCGGCGGCGACGGCGGCGGCGGTGGGCATGGCGGAGGGCGCCGGCGGGCCGGCGAGGGCGTTGGGCGGCGTGATGGCGCGGCCGACGCGCAGGTACTGGCCGCCGAGGTCGAACAGGTTCATGGAGGCGATGGCTTCGAGCGCGGCCGCCAGCGTGGCGTACTCCAGGAACCCGTAGCCCTTGTGCTTGTGCCCCGACGCACCGTACGCCAGCTTGCAGTAGGTGATGGGGCCGAACGCCTCGAACACGCTGCAACGAGGCGGGCCGTGAGCGGCGGTGTGGGGGAGGGAGAGGGAGGGAGGGAGGGGACGGACGGGGACTTACTTTTTGATGTCGTCCTCGGTGAGTTCCGGGTGGATGGACGCGACGTAGATGCGGTTAAACTGCTTAGCCTCCTCCTGGATCTCGTCGATGACGGCCTGCGCCTGCGGCATGTTGGACGGTCGCCCCACCACCTTGATGTTCCTGCGGAGGAGTCGACTGGTGAGCGAGCGCGGGGGCGGCGCGGGGGGCGGCGCGGGGGGACGACGCCTACCTGCCGCCCAGCATGACGCCGTTCATCTGCTCGAGGCTGAGCTGTGCCGCCTCGGGGATCTCGTACTCCACGAAGGCGAACCCCTTGTGCTTCTGCGTGACGGGGTCCCACGACATGTTGATCGACTTGATGGGCCCGAACGGCAGGAACGCTTGCCGGATCGTGTCCTCCTTTAGCTCGAACGAGATCGAGCCTACGTACACCCTGCAACGCAACACCGGAGGCGTCAGTGAGACCGCAGTCGGCGGGGGCGGGGGCTGAGGGGGAGGGGGCCGCGCCGCGCGTCGCGAGGCTCAGATCTTTTCAGCATGAGTTATCACGGGCTCGACCGGCTCGAGGCGGGAACCTCTGCGCATCGCTCTCATCACTGCCGACTGCGGCGCGGCGCGGCGCGGCGCGGGGCGGGCGGTACCTGCACATGAGCGCGAGCGCCTGCTGGCGCTGCACCTGCGTCCGCTGCGAGGCCATCTGCTGCTGCTGGTGCGCCAGCGTCTGCTTCATGAGCACCATCTTGATGCTCTGCTCCATGGCGTACTTCTTGGCGCGCGCCACCGCCTCCGCCTGCTCCGAGGACAGCCGCGGCAGCGAGCCGCCCAGCACGGCCGGCAGCGTCGAGCACTTGGCGCCGGGCCCTGCCACCGGCACTGACACAGCTCATATCATGTAAACGTACGCGGACGGCACGCCGCTGTGAGAATTACTATAAGCGTAGTGCGCGAGATTCGAACGAGGGACGGTATTCAGTATGACGCGTTCATCGCGCATATTTTAGAACGATAAGTAGCATACCCGATCTTTAAAACGTAAGTTAGTGCTCCGCGCGTAAGGGCTAGTCTCCGCCTCGGGTGCGGCGACGACCGGCACTCGCGCGCGGACCGCGGGGACAATATGCGGGGACACTCACCGGTGTACACGTCGCCCACCTGCTGCAAGTCGTAGAGCGGCGCGGCGCGAGGGGGGCCTGCAAGTAGAGGGCGGTGAGGGAGGGGCGGGGGGCGCGGGGGGAGGTCGCACGCACGCTCTCCTGCCGCTCGCACTCGCACTCTGCGCCCGCCTCGCCCCCCGCCCGCTTCTCGACGTGGCCGGACAGATATTTCGAGATAACGGAGCGAAGATCGAGGACACCATTACGATCGCGGGCTGAGGCTGGAGGTTCAGGTTTTAGATATTAATAAAATGACTGAAACGACACTACTCGCCGTAGCGGTCGGCGTCGGAGTTTCGACACTGCGTCCGAGCTAGAATCCGGCGCAGCACGCGTGCGGCGCGAGAGGGCGGGAGGCGCGGGCGGGCGCTGTCGCCAGGCATTCGGGACGATGCGTATAAACAAGTAAGTACATTGGCGTGTGGGCGGCGCTGGCGGCGCGCGGCGGGCGCCGACCGCGGAACTCTTTCAAACCAAAAACCTAACTTATATCTAGCCTGAAACAGAAAGCAGAAACACTGATCACTGAGTAGGAGAGGACTCGGCGGCGGCGGCGGCGGGCGGCGGCGGCTCCGGCGGCGGCGGCGTCTGTAACAGCGAGCAGAGCCAGCGGCGTTACGCCGAGTCTACGGAACTGCACTGTGTGACACGCGGCGCTACTGTCGGGGGGCTCACCCGCGGCGGCGGCGGCGAGCGCGGGCGCGGGCGCGGGGGCGGGCGCGGGGGCGGGCGCGGGGGCGAGGGCGGGCGCGGGCGCGGGGGCGGCGGCGGCCGGCGGGGGCGGTGGAGGCGGCAGCGGAGGCTGCATGAGCGCGCCGGCGCCGCCTGCCAGAGCTCCGAAGACAGAGTTCGAAAGCTACAATAGAAAAAATTATGTTAAAATTACTGTATGTATAAGTAAATAATTAGAGTTACATAATTATGTACGTCATACGTCATGTCATGTACATGGCAAAAAAATCGCAGTTATTATTCACAATACCTTTTACACAGAAAATTTCCGTATAAATCTACCAATATATGCTTAGAATTAACATTATTTTGTGTTGTTGTTGTCACGCCCATTGATGGTACCTAAACAGATAAAAATGAGGGTTGATTTAGTAGAATTTTGTGCTCATAACGAGATTTTAGTACTGTTGAAATAAGTCTCGAAAGTCTCAAAATTCCCGGGACTGTAAACCTGAAAGTCTCGAGTCTCGAAAATGCCAAAAATCGTCGAGAATCTCGAAATTTTCGAGACCGAGATTCCCGGGATGAAAGCCCTAGTGCCTACATCACACACTGTAGAGAGTCACTTCATTCCATTCATCACACAGTGTAGAACGTCACTTCATACCATTGATCAGACAAAAAATTATTTTAAAATTTTAGATTTAATTAGTTAGTTACTCTTCCTCATTTCTTTTAAATATAGTGTACCTACATTAGTCTACTAGTCAAGCCCTTTCATTTGATACGCAACACCCATGTTAAAGAGGTTAAACAAATATGTAATTCGCCATTTTGTGGTGGTGGCCAGCTTGGACCGATTTTCAACAACATAGGTAGCTAAGCATAATTTTTAGTTCACACTAATGTTATTCTTAAGTTACCCGAAATAAACATTTATTATCATTATTATTATTACGTATTATAAAAGAACACTCCCAACTAGTTCACCTATCAATAATATGAACAATAATTGGACGGCGTTATGAAATAACGAATTACACGAACAAACCAAAAAAAAAAAGTTAATGATGCTATAGATTGTAGAGACTTTAAACTATATTCCTAGTCGTTTTTTTGTTCAAAAATCAACTCTCCTACCTTAATATAGAGGGTTGAATCAAGCGACATGTCTTCAAATGTTAGGTTCTATGCATTTTATCGATTTGTAATACCAAACTAAGCGCCTAAGTCGCTATTCCAAAATACAATAAATAAGGTTTTATTAAACATAAACGAATTAAATCCTGAGACATTCGACTTAATTCGTTGTTTCATTATTAAACAACTATAAATCTAAAATGCAAAATCAAATTACCCACCAAAAATAGGCGCATAGTTCGTTATTGAGTATCCATTGGTTCATCTATTTCATTGATTTAGAATCAAACATTCATTATAGCCCAGTGGAATTAGATATAAAATAGGGCTAAAATCGCAATGCTTGATGTGGTACTGCATTTTTGGTAGGTTGTATGGACTAGTAAGGATATCGTGTACCTAAATCCATATTAGCAACTTTGGAAAACTTGTGCTAGCTGGGCAACACGCAAAAAACTTTGAAGTTTTGAGACTTTTCTCACTTTTTTGCTCTATAAGTCATATACTATGCGTTTTGGACAAGTGCACTTCTGGACTTTTATAAGGTTAATAAAATTTGCAAAAATTGAAACCCAAACGCAGCTCTATAAACCCTATAATGATCAAACTGTGGCCCTTCAAATACAGTACGTTTTTCCGGAAAAATTACAATTTTAAGTTTTGCTTCCGTTCGAAGCAGAATATTGGTAAAATCCCTGGTCCTATGAAAAAATTCACTGAAACAATGATGTAGTACGATTAACTAGCTTTCAGTATAGCAAGGTGGCCACAAATTAAAACGTATTTCTATCCTTTATATATGATTTAATGCATTTTGCGCCAATTTTTCAAACCCCATTTTTACCTTCAAGATTGTAAGTGAAGTATTAGTATCACAGACTTCGTCTTGTACTTGAATGAAAGTTGATTAAACGTACAAAAACATTTATTAGTGACCTTTTTCAAAGGACGAGGGATTTCACCAATATTTAGCTTCGGACGGGAGCAAAACTTAAAAGTGTCACTTTGCCTGGTAATGGACCACATTATTGAAGGGTCATAGCTTGGTCGTTATAGTTTCGTTTGGGATTAAATTGGTGCAAATTTAATTGACTTTATAAAAGGACTGAAGTATGTTTGTCTAAAACGCATCGTTTACGACTTTTAGGTTGCATGTTTGGATTTATACTAGGTACACTAACACAACTGTTCTACAACACACCAAAAATGCAGTACAACAAGCTTCGCGATTTTAATATTTAATTCCACTGGGCTATTGAGTAACAATTGCTTTACGTTTTCGATTTTTTATTAAGTACCTAGGTATACTTATTTTCATTTATTCAACTGTTTTTCCGATTGTTTTGTTGTCAAAAAACAAGTTTTTGTTTATTTTTGGTAATATATAACTATTTTGCTTTTGGATATAATCTCTTTATACCCTTCATTACCCCCAAAACTAAATTGTATAAACGTATTAAATGACAAAATGGCGCCTGATTCCATACTGCAATTTTAAAATCGTACAAATAATGCAAAACGTAATATGGAATTAAGCGGAAAAATGACAATATCTTCTATACTATGCATCATACAAAAATATGTTCTTTTATGAAATAAAATATACATAATAATATATCACATAAGTAAAAATCACACCAATAACATAAATATTGTGCTCTCAGCAACATATTTAAATTTCAAAACTTTGAAGCTCTTTTTCTCAGTTTACTGATTTGTCGCTTCTTCCGTTATTTCATAACGCCGTCCAATTGAAATTGGTTGATCCATTCGGGAGCTACGATGCCACAGACGGTCACACAAATAGACAAAACGACAGACAGATACGCATGTCAAACTCATAACACCCATTCATTTTCGTCGGGAGTTCACAATAATTCACTTCTGTAACAGTGTATTAGTTCATAGCCAGTTGAGGAATTTATTTTTAAAAGTGTTTACTGAGGTGGCAGATGTCACAATATTTGGGAGCATATTTCAATAATGATGCACCTTTGTTGCTCAGGAAGTGGTGCTGTGGGATCTGTATTACTTGATGCACAAACGATTTTAAGCAGTTGTCTCCAGAAGATCTTTGGTCCTCCTTTCTAACATAAACGGCTTGGAAGCTTGGCAGGTTACCTTAATTAGTAAGAATTTGAAATGTTTCTCTCAAATCCACACAGAGGCACCTTTCTGCAAGGATAGTGAGGCGCAATGTGTGAAGTCTGTAGGTATTCATAAAGATAACGGCACAATGCATGTGGATTTTTTGTGGCTATTCTCTGCACACTCTCTAGTAGCTGAATATTTTTAATAAAGTAAGTAAGTTTTATTCAACTTGCAGAAAACATCCACCATCATTGTTTGAAAAGGCCTGTGTAATACTGTGTATATAACATTATATAATATGAAGAAGTTTGCTTTCTTGATCATGGCGACAATATGACTCTTCAATTCTAGATTAGAGGCAATGTTAACTCCAAAAGCCTTTTGTAGGTGCACAGCGGCAATGGAGTTACCATCCAAACTGTAGGTAGATCTTGGGTTATTCTGACCCTAGTGAAGTATGTTGCACTTTGCTGTGTTTAGTTTCAGTTTTATTGGCTCCTTCTTTAATGTAGGTAACTACGTAGGTGGGTCTATTACCTTCCCACTTTAGTGTAGATAAGTGGTACAACAGTTTTTACTCTACTGCCCAGAAAGAGGCTATTATTTGGGTATGTGGGCTCCTACCTACATACAATTATCAAAATTCAGCTAGGTATTAAGATAATGGTAAGTGTCATGAACCCTTGGTTGAACCCAAAGAACAACACGAAGTCACGTTCCAATGCCACGCCACGAACCTGAATGAATGCTTACTTCTTGTATTATCCTACATCTTAAGTTAGCGGTGTACAAAACGTTCGCATAATTGATGTTATTATGTACTTACCATCTATTATTTTATTCTAAGCCCCCGGTTAACGTATATTTCACAGGTAAAACATGGATTTACAAGATTTTTTTACGTGTTTATAAGTTAGGTTATGTTCATTTAAATAAATTTCACGAATCTTACCAATTCCATATTTAGTGACCCGGCTTTACTTCGACTGATCACAATACTATACAGCGGACCACTTACTTCGATAACTTTGATATGTAAAGATAAAACAATAATATAAACAGTCACGGACAGAACCAGTGAATGTGTAGCTACTACTAACTACCTACCTCCTTCCTAGCTCTAGCGCCAGTGTCTCCAGATTGAGTATGTGAAATTTCCCCAGATCAGGTATAAAATTTCCCCAAAATGATACCTTTTTCTAAAGATTTCCCCAAAATAATTTGTCCTTGTATTTTATTATTGTAGTTAGCTGCGTCCTGCGGTTTCACCCGCGTAAATGAGTTTTTCCGTTTTATCCCAATGTTCCCGTGGGAATATCAGAATAAAAGTATCATATTATACGCCCAGTGGTCTCACCTATCTATTAATTAAAGTCCCGTAAAAATCGGTCCAGCCGTTTCGGAGATTACCTAGATAGAACTAAAAGTCAGATAGACAAAAATTAAAAAAAAAATTCTACTATGGGTAACAGATATTGTACTCTCATACATTTCCAAATAAGTAAGTATTGCAGGTTGATGGTGTTTGACATTTCTAGACATGTTTCAACAAAAAGTATACAATTTAAATTTACGTTTTTCGACTTCGCTCCTAGAATATGGTATCCCATACAATGAGCAGTGTTTAAAGTTTCTGACCTATAATTTTACATAATTTTCTTAAAATATAGAATACTTCAAACTAATTTGAATATTTTAGTTTTCCATGGAATAGCTATTTTATTAAACATTATTTTAAAATGTAGCATGCTGACGTCATTATTAGCAGAATACCATACAGCGCTGTTGCCACTGCGTGATTAAAAACCTAAAGATTTTTAATCTGTGAGATTTACTTTGTGTTGTTTGTTTATCTTTTTGATAATTGGTTAATCTATAGACACAGACACAGGTTTAACTTTTTTTTGATGGGTAAGGTATGAACATGGACTTTTAATTACTAACTTAAAAAAAACAGAAATGCCCATTACAATCATAATCAATAATAAGCTTCAGTCAGAATGAACTTTGTAAACATTTCATTCCATGGCTAAAATAATATTAAAGAAATGACATGTTTGACTTGCCATTGGCAGCGGTGCGACGCGCGGTTACGGGCATGTTATTGAAAGAATAATGCTGGCAGCATTGTATTGTTTTACGCGTGCAATTCAATTAGAACAAATATTCGCTAAAATATGTACTTATTAGGTACATAACTGAATTAAAAATGTGTTTACATTTCTCCCCAAACTTTCGCCAAAATAAAATTCGTTCCCCAAAATTTTCCCCACAGTTTTCGTTTCCCCAAAAATTTCGCAAAAATTTTATTTTTCCCCAATATGGGGAAAAAAACCCCCAATCTGGAGACACTGTCTAGCGCGTTGCCAATTGCGATTTTGACGTTTTTTTTTTGTTTTAGTTATGGCTTCGCACGGTTTGTGCATATAGCCAGTATCAAGTATTTCTTTCACATTAAAAAAGTCACAGCAATAATATAGCAATCGTGGTCAGGTAGTCAAGTCAATTATTTACATCGTCAAAGTCACGATTCAGTAAAGTAGTGGATGCTTTACTGAAACTTCCTAGGAGTTTTGGAAAAAATGCGAAATGACACGTTTTTTGAGTTCATATCATTCGCCTACACTCGTGCACGTTAACGAACACTTAATGATTGATATTCCACCAATATTACACATTAACACTCGAAAAAACACAACTTTGAGAAAATAATACAAAACCAACAACTCTCACTATCGGATTCCCGCCAAAAGTCTGAGTGGATCGATAATTATTATTAGATATGAATGAAGCAAGAATGTAGAGCCGGTAATTTTTTTGTTTTAGTCGTGGCTTCGCACGGTTTGTGCAGTTAGCCAGTGTCAATGACTAACATTCCACTAATAATTATTATCCATTCTACTAGCTGACCTGGCAGACGTAGCCCTGTCATTGTCTCTATCTCTCTCCCTCTTCATCTACCTAACTCCGTCTATCTTTTTCACAACATGGTGAGTGGTGACTAACATAGAGATATAACGGTCGCTAAGTTTTCTTACATTTTTCATATTCAGCGAAATTTTCTAATTTTTTTCTTTATTATGAACCTTCTCCTCACAATAACAAACATAACAAAGAAAGAATTAACTAAATTGGTCCAGTCGTTCACGCGTGATGCCGAAAACACAACTTTGAGAAAATAATAATAAAACCAACGTCTCACTATCGGATTCCCGCCAAAAATCGTGGAAGCAGTTAGGTAGGTAGGTACTCCATGAATTATGCATAATAATTATTGATGAGCATTGAGCTGTTGATGACTGGAGTGGAAGGAAGCAGAAGGAAGCACTGCTCTGCTAGCCAGTGTTACAAGTACCGGTAGGCATTTTCAAACGGTAAGTTGTTTGAAAAGGAACGGTCTGAAAATAGTTTTGATTTTGATTTATGTGGTAGATAAATTAAACTAAGATTTAAGTTTAAAAATAATGTTTATTATCCTTAGGTAATAATTAAGTATATTAATTATTAAGAAAGCGCAAGCGCAGCGATCACGATTTTTTTTAGCTGTTTCACTGTGGTACCTAACCTACCTAAATGAGCATCAAACATGGCGGTTTACTTTACAGTATGTACATTGTACAGTAGTACCCAACTGATATGGCTTACCGATGTACCTGCGTAGAAGATGAATTTTCAAAGCGCGGGAAATGCTATTGACCGCTATTTTGGTCGGCAGCCGCCGCCATCTTAGCGATCGCCGCGTGGCTTGCGAGTGAGATGGAACTAACAGCTGCAGTGTATTATGAACCTTATAATAGTGATATTAGGTTGATTGTAAGTTTTAAGCATTCTTTCGTTAATCTTCGGACCATAGGTACTTTCTTTTCTGCGCGAACGAAGATTCACGACGCGCCTTATCAGTTGGGTATGTACTAGTACCTAGGTACTACTTAGCAAACTACACACATCAAAAAAGTCTAAGCAACTTGTATACTAATTTCTGGTTCTTTTCTGGTTCGCCGAGCTGTATGTGGACGCGCATTGTCATGCATTAACGTAAAATCGGAGCCAAAGGTTTGTGCTAATGATGGACATATTAAGGTCTGAGAATATCCTCAACGTAATTTTCAGCGTTCATGTTTCCATTTACAAAAACGAGCTCAGTTCGCATGTACTTCATTATACCCGCCCATACTGTGCCCATACCATAACTGTTGAGCCGCTCTATGAATGAACTTCCTGAACGCACCTACCTGAGCCTTTCAGTATTTCCGGGCCGACGGTATACTCGCACCCTTCTTGTATCAGGCCTAAACCCGAATCGCGACTCATCGGAAAACATAATTTTATTCCATTGTTCCTAGGTCCATGTTATGCATGCATGTTGCTTAGACTTTTTTGATGTTTTTAGTTTGTGCGCGAATTAGACCCGTTGAAATTTTAAATTAGAATTTCAGAACAATTTAATAACTTGTTATTTTCTTTTTCTAATGTAGGTAGGTTGTTAGTTAAATACTCAAATACTCAAATACTCATTTATTGGTAAACTAGTTTACACGTCAAATAGGTACAAAATAAATAATAATAACATGAGTAATAAATGTCAAGAAGGAAGACATTAGGAGTAAAAATAATAAGTTGAGAATTATATTATTGTAAGCATGTCAAAATAAAATAAAATAGCAACTACCTAAAAAATAATCATACTAAATAATTATGTTACATCCTATTCAAAAATTCTTCATAACTATAGAACGTCCGCTCGACAAGCCAGCGTTTCAGTCTGGATTTGAAGCAGCTATGACTGGGAGCTGCAGTGATGTCCTCAGGAAGTCTGTTGTAGACCGCTGGACCCATCGCATGGGTGAGCTTGGAGGACTTAGTGAGAGAGCATGGCACTGCTGCGAGCTTATTTGCATTTCGTGTGCTATAGGAGTGTATGTCACTATGCTTCTTGTACTTCTCAGGATTCATTCTCACATACACTGCTACTTGTAAGATCACAATGGCAGGTAATGTGAGAATGCCGAGCTCCTTGAAGTAAGGTCTCGCGGAAGTGTCTTGTGACACTCGTACTATCGCTCTTATGGCGCGTTTCTGCATACGGAAGACGCGCTCCCACTCTGAGCAGCGTCCCCAGAGCTCAGCGCCATACTGCAGCAGTGAGTGTACCGTCGCGAAGTAGCAAGCGCTCGCCACCTCCGCGGTCACCACTCGCGCTACACGACGGAGCGCGAAACATGCACTTCCCACTTTACCGCACAATTTGTGAACGTGGCAATCCCATTTCAGTCCTTTGTCAACTTCAAAGCCCAGAAATGTCGTGTTTTCGACCTGCTCGATTTTGAAGTCATCCACCAGTACTGTAAGGGATTTTGCGACCCGACCTGATAAGTTGAAGTGGAGGAAATGCGTCTTACTTAGGTTGAGGGCGAGGCCATTCATACCAAACCACCTGGCTATGCTTGTGGTGGTCTCATTCAGCCTCTCTTCAAGACAATCGACAGTCGGT
Source organism: Hylaea fasciaria (assembly GCA_905147375.1). Lineage (NCBI taxonomy): Eukaryota > Metazoa > Arthropoda > Insecta > Lepidoptera > Geometridae > Hylaea > Hylaea fasciaria. Next base: position 10,984,718 of record LR990208.1, on the reverse strand, counting down.
GCGCTGACTATGGCAGCCACATCATCGGCGTACATTAATATGTCTGCCTCCCTGACGACGTCTGGAAGATCATTTAGTAGGAGCGAGAACAGAATGTTCGATACCGACGACCCCTGTGCTACCCCCATCGTAGATGAGAGCGCCTCAGACTGGTTTTCTCCGTCGCCAGCATCCACTATCTGAGACCTTCCTCGTAGTAAATCCGTAAGTAATGCATACGGTAAGCTGTCAATACCATAGTGTCTAAGTTTTAGGGCAAGTACGGTGTGATCAGCTACGTCAAATGCCTTTGACAGATCGCAACAGAGAACAGCCACTTGCTGTTTACGCTCACGAGCAGCCATCACTCGACCTATCAGTTCTCGAGTCAAAGTAGTTGTTGAACGCCCCTCTCGGTAGGCGTACTGACGGTCAGACAAGGCGCTAGTTGACGTCAGATATTCCACCAATCTGGAACTCAACCCGTTTTCAAATATTTTGGCTATAGCAGGTATTATAGACACAGGCCTATATCCATCTATATTGCTTCTTTTTCCTTTCCCCTTAAATATTGGCGACACTTTACTCACTTTTAAAGGCATCGGGTACAATCCCTCTTTAAGACAAGCGTTGTAGAGTGACGCCAATACTGGGGCAAGTGGAGCAATTGCCACTCTCATGAGTTCCATCGAGAGGCCATAAACATCCTTCGACTGTTTCGGAGGTATATGGGTAACTATCCGATATACCTCATCTGCCGTGAAAGGACGCAGTCGTAGCGAGCGATCAGCTGCAGGCGTACAAGCACTCGATAAGGCCCGCCGTACAGCGGTGATATCAGCCACAGGCGCGCCGCACGCAGACGCTGCATTGAGGAAACGCACGTTCATTGCATCAATAGCTTGTTTGGCGTTGTCAAATTTACTACCATCGGAGTTTACTAAAATTCGGGCAAAGTTAAGTTTAGGAGCGTTCGTTTTCCCCCTTTCTATATTTACAACGTTCCATATGCCCTTCGATGTGCTTTTACTATTTAAAATCACATTCGTGTAAAAATTGGATTTCTGATTTTTTATCATAATGTCAAATTTTGTATTTAATTCGTCTAACACTGATTGCATAGAAATGTCATTTGGAAATAATTTGTTTAATTTATACATGTCAAATAAAAAAGATTTCATACATTTAATATCAGGAGTTACCCACGATGAGTCATTATTTTTATTAAGTTTCCTCTTTATAGGAAAGCATATTTCATATTTATTTACTATGACATTTGTTATCGTCTTTGCTAAGGTCTCAGCCGAACCAGAGCGCTCAAGTAGTTGAGGCCAGTCTACACTATCTATCGAAGCTACAAAATTGGCGCGATTAGATTGAGAGAAGTCCCTAGCGAGGCGAGTTTGAGGTGCCGGCGCCCGGCGGGTGCACGTCACCTCCCCGCGCACCGCAAGGTGGTCACTTAAGTTGGTAACGATAGGAGTAGCTTGTATTGACTCCGGTGCCATATTGGTGTACAGGTGGTCTTACCAATGTTTCTTTAATTAAATCGGTAGCAGGACTAAGCGACCTACCTATACTACTTACCCATGAACAAAACGCGAGGGGCGCTTGAGCCAGCATAAGGGGCAGGGTGCAGAAAAGCAGAGACTACAATAGAAAGAACAAATAAATAAATCTAATTTGTTAAGCACAAGCAGCAGGGGTTTACTTTTTGTTAATACAATATTTGAACCCTACAAAGGTCCAATATATCATTGTATTCAAAATTAAAAGCTTCATTCCCACTATGAATATATTATTTTTATTGTGGGCGCGAGAGGCTTACCTAGGTACATTTTAGATTTAGGTAAATTCGATATAATTAAGTAAATAATAATGTTTAGATTATACCTACCTACCTTTTAATTAGGTAAGTACCTACTATTATACCGAAGTATCATAATAATAATATTATTATGATACTTTAAGTATAGGTACCTAATAATATTACTATATTATCAACCTACTGATAGAGCTTTGTGTATCACAGAATTTGACGGAATGTACGGGGCCCGGGGCACTTCAGCAGCGTTCACCGTTCACTGAGGGACACCGCGCCACCGGCCACCGCCGCCACCGCGCCGCGCGCCCCCTCGCCCTCGGCCGCGCCACCGCGGCTCCGCCACCGCGCGGTGCGCACGGACCGAGCGGCCGCCGAACACTGCCATAATGTAGTGGTGGCAGAAGTGGCAGTGCCGCGAGACAAGGAAGAGTGCGCGCACGCACGTGCCGGCCACACCACACTGTTAGTGTACGCGGGAGAAGTGAAAATAATATTATTGTACCCCGAACTCAAAGTGTATCTCCATCAAGCGATGTGAACATTGTGCTAGACATAAGTAACTTACTTCTTATTTCATTTTGTTTGAACCAGCTTGTTGTAATTAGCAAAGGTGAGCTGTTAATTTTTTTTTAATACTAGCTAATAAATATAATTAATAATAATAAATCGGCCTGTAACTGTCACACTACTGTTGGGCAAGGCCTCCCCTCACTTTCGTGAGGAGAATTAAGTAAGTCATATTAATCCACCACGGGGGCCTAGTCCTAGTAATTTTCGGGCATATTGGTTTCCTCACGATGTTTTCCTTCACCGAAAAGCTAGTGATAATTACATACATGATATTATGTTTTAATAAGAAACACATTGATATATACGTGCCCACACTAGAATTTGAACTCGCCACCTCCGCTTTGGAAGGCGGATTTTCGCCCCCTAGGCTACCACCGCTTTTTACTAATTAGGTCCTTTTACCTTTATTATTGTCAGCAGGGCATCAGTCGTAAGTAGGATGAATAATTACTCTAAGAATTGTTTTTAATTAATACCTACTTACCTACCTAGTCAGGTCATAAATTCTGTCACATGTTTTATATAAAATAATTGAAACAAGTTTATTCATTATGTAACCAGTTATATGTAACAGCAAGGTGTAGTAATACTGAAACTACGCATACACATACATATTTCGAAGTAGTCTGGAGGTACTATAAATCTGTAAGTAGTTACGGTAATGAATTATTACACGTCAAAGTTTACTGCAAAACTAACCATCGTTCAACCCTAGTTATCAGCTGGGCAATGTCAGTGAACTTGAGGCATAGGCTAACATGTACAGTCTTACCCAACTTATATGGTGCGTCGTGAATCTTCGTTCGCGCAGAAAATAAAGTATGGTCGGAAGATTAACGAAAGAATGCTTAACACTTACAATCAACCTAAGATCACTATTTTAAGGTTCATAATACACTGCAGCTGTTGCACATCGCAGTTCTACCTGCGCAGAAGATGAATTTTCAAAGCGCGGGAAATGCTATTGACCGCTATTGGTCGGCAGCCGCCCCGCCATCTTAGCGATCGCCGCGTGGCATGAGTGAGATGGAACTAACAGCTGCAGTGTATTATGAACCTTATAATAGTGATCTTAGGTTGATTGTAAGTGTTAAGCATTCTTTCGTTAATCTTCGGACCATACTTTATTTTCTGCGCGAACGAAGATTCACGACGCACCATATAAGTTGGGTAAGACTGTACACCTCTAGCCGGCGGCATTACTCAAACAAAACTAGGTGTAGAAGTAAAGTTGTGGTAAAAGTTCCACCAAAAATTACTAGATGGCGCCAGGGCCGTTTCTAAGAAATCCTGCATCGCGCAAGCGTTGTGTGACCGGCGTAACGTGACGTCATCCGTATCATGTTAGGGTTGTAATATTTAGTTATTTTGTCAATTTGAGTGAAAAAATCGATTATCGATTTCAGGTTTTAGTACCCTGGCAAATGATTCATCACCAGGTACACATACCCACATTTCAATATTACTACACCTTGCCGATACACCTTGTATACCAAAATGAACTTAACAAAACATAGATTCTTATGACACTAAAGTTTATTCAAAATGACCTCCGTGATTTTGAATACAGGCCTTCAATCTGCGCAGCCAGTCGTCTATCGCAGCACGAACGAGGTCCATGTCAATATCGGCGGCTGCCTTAATCAAGGATGTCTTGAGTGACTCCAAATTGGGATGAGGCTTTGAGCACGCCTTTTCCTCCAAGTGTTGCCATATCTTGTAATCTAGCGGATTCAAATCTGGACTGGAGGAGGGCCAGTCTTCGTGCCGGATGAAGTCGATTTCACGCGCCGCCAGCCCGTCTTGTGTGCTCTTCGCTCTATGAGCTGGCGCCGAATCTTGTTGGAATACCCAGTGCCTGTTATTAAAAATGCTATGAGAAACAGGTTCCACAAGGTTCGTCAGGACTGTATTTTGATACACAACTGCATTCGTTTTTACACCTTTCTCACAAAAATGTACCTCTGTTAAGCCCCAATAAGACACTCCCAACCATACCATGAGCGAGGATGGAAAATGACCTCGTTGGACACGCGGAATACGGTTGCTCGCTTCTTCACTACTGTGTGCGTACACCTTATCATTTTGTTTGTTGTAGCTCTCTTCTACGGTAAAAATTTTTTCATCCGAAAAAATAATTTCCCGATATTTTTTTCCCGCGTACCGCTTCAACAAAGCGCGGCATCTCTTCAGTCTCAGGTCCATTAGACGAGCATTCAAATGATGTCCTGTTTTTCTTCGATATGCCCGAAGCCCTAAGTCTTCATTTAACACCCTTTTCACCGTGGTTCTGCTTAATCCCATCTGAAGGGCCAACAGTTTCTGCTTACGTTTGGGATTTCTTTGAATTCGCGCCTTCACAGCTTTTATCACTGCTGGAGTCCTAACAGACCGAGGGCGACCACTTCTTGACCTGTCATCTACACTAGAGTCTTCATTGTATCGTTTGATGGTACGATAAACGAATCTCTTGGTTATATTCAAATTTTTCAGTATGTCAAAAATTTGAATTGGCGCGTAACCGCAACGATGCAACGCAATAACTGCAACACGGTCTTCTTTAAACGTCCACTCCATATTTAAAAATGAGTATAATTCTAAAAAGTATACTTACATTTTTATTTTCATGAACAATTCGAAATTCGAATTCAATAAACTTTTTTGTGGCCAGCATTCTAAAAGAAAAGTTTTTACTGTGTGACAATACTTATGACCTGACTATGTAGAGGTATAGTCGTACCTAGCACGCGCTACGCTAGCCACAGCTGCGTGGGAGTCACAGGGCTGCGCAGGGAGCGCGCGCATTACCTAATTACCTATTGCTCTCTTGCACCGAGCCACGACCAAGATCAAGATCCGGACCGAGCGGGCCCCTGTGTTGACGTTTGAATATAAATTGATATACAGACTGATTGATATCGATGTAGAGACCAGGTGACCGTGCTCAGCAATGGTTGGATATACCTACCTAGGTTGTGATAAAGTCAATTTTTAGATTTCATGCCTTCGTGCAAACTATGGTACCTAACTATGGTCCTAAGTAAATAGTGTATCTCTACCTTGTCGTGGTAAGGAAAGACGATTAATTCGGTTACCTACTCTCTGTGGGTGGAAGACGTGGTGTTATTTGAATAATTATTACCTATAAGTAGATATTATTATGGAAATGAAACCATATATCCTTCGATTAAATTATTGAAAGTATCTAGGTACCTAACAAAGCGAAAAGACGTTAGTACCTACAATGCACATGCTACAGCTACACGTACACAACACACGCTTCCCGGCCGCGGTGTGGCGCGCCGCGCGCGGACGCTGCGCTGTCGCCGCGGTAGTTTTCCGGTAGGGTACCTACTCTTGTTTTTGGCACGGCTCTCGGTCGGAAATCACTATAATCGCTATTCCACTTTCCGGTTTAGACATCCACGCTCAACGGTTAGGTACCTGTTTATATTTAGAAAATAAACCTATTTTATTTCCAACGTTCTGCGCCTCCTGCGCAGTAAGATACCTAGGTATATTATATTATACAAAAACCTAAGCGAGCCCGTCTGACACTCGCCAACTCTAGCGGGCTTTTGTCGAAGCTAGTAAAGAAATGCACCTAACACAAGTCGATTTTGATTATAATCAAACAACGTCAATTGCAGTGCGAGTGCGCGTCCTGATTATTATATTTTAATTTGATTAGTTCGTCGCATATCAACAATGAGTGACGTGACGAATATCGCATTTAGTTGCATTTCATTGCCAGCTATCCGCGGTCGATATACAGCAATTACAGAGCTAACCAACAGACTAGCCGAGGTCAGCTGAGACGGCTGCGCCGCCGCTGTAATGAGATCCCTCGCATGCAAGCGGAGCCGAGCTACAAGGTGCACCTGCACCTGCGTCTGCACGGACGCCTACATCAATATACGCACAGCATGCGGAATCACTACTGATCACTAAAATAATATTAAATATAAATTCAGCCCCCTCTGTCCTACCTGTTGGGCAAAGGCCTCATCTCACATTCTTGAGGAGGTTTAGGCCATAATCCACCACGGGCGCCCGGTCCGGATAGGTGGATAATATGACTGCGAAATGATTATTATTATCGGCCATGTTGGTTTCCTGACGATGTTTTCCTTCACCGAGAAGCGAGTGATAGTTACGTACATTATCATGTTTAACAAGAAACACATTGGTACTTGACCACGCTGGGGTTTTAACTCGTCACCTTCTGCTTTGGTAGGTGATGTTCGCCAACTAAGCTACCACCGCAGCTGCTGCTGATCACTGTATTGATTTACTATTTTGACTTAGATGGCGTCCACACATTAGTGCAAATATAATAATATGCAAGTGCATGTAGCAACATAGGTACCTACTTAGGAAGCCGTGCGTGATTGACAGTTCCCTACTTGTTACTATTTGTACCTACGTATAGGTAGGCAAGTTCGACTTGTGCCTCGCTACATGTGTGCTTGTAATGTTGTTGTTTGTTTGCACGAGTGACGGACGCCGGGCAGTGCGAGCGCGGGAGTAGATGTTTAGCTAACCTTTGCACGGTATTCTGAGCGCGCTATTTGTGGCCCTGCGATAGTGCTGAAATAGCCCCACCGCACCCGCGCCGCCCGCGCACGCATCCCGCACGCATCCCGCACGCACGCACACGTCCACATGAAACGTGCCGATTGCACTACGACGCTTTCCCAATCAATTCTAATTCCCGAACGTACTCTAATTTAAAGGTATATCAAGAAGAGAGGGACCGAGCCATTGTGTTCTTTCTTTCTTTCATCAGTGGTGACAATAGGGACAAATTCTAAAATAATTCCAAGTTGTCACCACTGGGGACATTAATGGGGGTAACAACTGGGAATTACCCTCTCCATGCCATCGTATTTAGGATAAATACGAGCAAAACTATAGCTCATGTGCCAAATACAACACAAAACGTTTAGTAGATACTTAGGTCTATATAGAAACAAATCGAAGGCCGGCTCAACAAAACTGATGAGCTAAGCTGTTTCATTTTAAAGTGTAGGTAAGTATTGAGCGTAATTCGATCAAGTTCATCGATCCTAATGTCGATCGTGTGAGGCGGCGTCCCGTGGACTTGGCTTACAAAGGCACTGAGAGCCCGCATCTCGCGCCGCGCGGCCACCCCCGCGCCGACGCCGACGACGCGGCGGTACCAGCAGCGATGCCTCCCGGTGGGCGACGCCTGCAGCCACCGCAGCGTGCTGTGCCGCGGTGGCGCCACTCCTCACTCCTCACTCCTCACCGCCCGGCGCCCTGCGGCGGTGTTCCGGGACTCGTGCCCGAGTAAAGGGGATTGATGTTCATCCGTAGCTGTGCTTTAATGTTTGATTTTATTTGCTTATTGTATAATACTCTTGGAAGCTATGATGAAATCCAAGCCGATAATATGGTTGAATAAAAACATAGAGTAGGTACCTACATCATTTTTATCGTACAATAAAAACATCCGTTCATCCTGCTTACATGTCCAGTGCCTTTAGTACGTAAGACTTTAAGTTTTGAAAATCGATTTTTGCGCACAAATTAATGATATTAAATAGGTTAGTCAAGCAAACAAAGGCACACCCGTACCATCTTTTCTCGAAGCCGTTCGGGTTATGTTCAACATCCTGTAACTTCGTTGTGGATAAAGTCTGAATTTGTTACAGTCGCGTGTCAACGTTAATAATTGAAGCTTCAACCCTGTGTCCATTGCGTACGTGCAAGCATGTGACGTATGCGAGCGCGCAGATGCGTCGCTCTCGTCCCGCGACCGCTGCGCCGCCGGTAAACAAACATTCCAAGCGGCACTTCAAAAATAACGCATATTATCAGTCGGCTGGAACTTTAGTGAACCGTGCGTTCTACAATCTACATACTTGCAGGGAATAATGCGATAAATGTCTAGCCTTGGAGAGCATAGGTAGCTAGATGCTGCTTGATATTTTGTGCTACAACTAAATTAGTAACGGGACTAAATAACTGATCGCAATGACAAGTTTCACAACAATTAGGCGTTCGGTGCTGCAACTTGAAGATGCTTGTGCTATCTTGTCAGAAGTTGCCAATGAGACCTGTAAAGTTTCCACAATTCTGAGCATTCATGGCTTATCGGTTCCATATAATGTTTTCATCATCATCAACGACCCTCATCCGCCCAGTGCTGAGCACGGGTCTCCCCTCACTTCCGTAAGGAGAATTTAGACCATAATCCACCGCGGGGACCCGGCCAAGATCGGTGGGTGTATGCCTCCGAGTAATTCTCGTGATTAATGTTTTACTCTTCATCACTTGAATATTCCCACCGTCCTTATCGCGCAACTTCACAAGAGGTACACTCTGGTGTGAACACACAGCACCCAACGTGACTATAAAAAGTAATGGTAAGCAGATGTGTGACTCGGAGCGATGACGAGGCTGCGTGCGCCCCGCGCCTCGCCGCGCCGGGCGGCACCGCTCCGCCTCAGCTCGGCGCAGCTCGCCACAGTTCATCTTTCCCGCATAACCTACAGTTTTCATACTATGAAATTTGATTCACTTTGTGTGAGGTCACTTTACCGCCACCACTCAAACGATTCCTGCAAACAGTAGGTACCTACTAATTATAAACGACACGAATGGTCCGGCAGTAGGGCGCGCGGCGGTGGATCGGCGAGGGTGAAGGTTCTAATTAACGAATGACTACGGATCGGTATCTCTCGCACACCGCATTCAACGTAGAGCATATGGCCCGCCAATCAGTATTACCTGCGTGTTCCACTGCGCCGGCGTCTCCGCTATCGCCGCCCCGCCCGGCGAGCTGTGCGCCTTCGATGACAGCTGGAGATTAGACACATTATTTTTAATATTTAATTGTTTAATTAGATTTTTTTAAACGTGAACAAAAATTGTGTAATATAAATTAACAATAAAACTATACGAGTACGTACGCCGGTAGCTCATATAAAAGACATCAACTAGCGCCAATTAAAAAGCTTGTAGTTCTGAACTAGTGTTTTCGGTGTTTCACCCGAGACTGATCTTTATCAAGACTGCCTACTTTATTTTAATATGGTATGTTTCGTCGTTGCAGGTACCGCGGGTGACAGCTGCGGAGCGGTGGAGCGGTGGAGTGTCGGACCATGGACGCGCGGCGCAGTAGGCACTGTGCGCGGCCTCTAGTGCGGTGAAGTGTCAGTGTGCGTGCAGCGGACATGACGTGTGTGTGCGCGCGGCTGCTGCTGCTGGCGGCGCTGCCGGCGTTGGCAGGTGAGTGTCGGCGGCAGTGCCGGCGCCGGCAGGGGACAGCGGCGGCACTGCCGGCGCCGGCAGGGGAGTGACAGCGAGCGCCGCCGTTGCCGTGCCAACTACGCCTTCGCGCAAACGAGCTCGGTTCGATGACTCGCTACAGAAATAGCGAGCCGTTCGGTATTCTATTGGATGTTCAGCGGTAGCGTGTCTTTCGTCATTTAAAAATACTGTCACTAAACTCGACATCGTCCGATTCAGAATTTTAAAATTACTGAGATTTTAAGATTATTCATCCGACATAAAGCAAGAGATCATTGAAAGAAAGTTGAATAAAGCATATTCAAGTATACCTTCACTATAACTTTTTTACTGAACAAAAGTGTAAAAGTGTGCGTCTGTAAAACTTCATTAAAATGAGGAAGTGGGGCCAAAAACTCCAAAAAGGGTAAAGATCGCCGCGCGCGGCAGATGTGCGCCGCCGGGTCGGGACCGGGGCTGGGCCGGTCCTAGACGCGTTGCTACGTTGTATGCATGCAATGAAACACTCGTATTTGAGGGAGTTTATTATAACAACACGTGCCTAATTTAGCTCCCCGCTGCCATAAATGCTTTTATCGCCGCGCACCGGCCAGCGCGTGCGCACGCGCAGTGCGCCGCGCATCCGTCGCGTCACCAAGCAACATGCTTTACCTACCTGATTCCCAGAACTATTAGGTAGGTACTACTGATTACTATTTATCGTCATTACGATAAATAGTAAAATGATGGCAATTGTAAGGACACAGAACATCTCATTGGTTATTTCGAGGAGGGAGTCAAACGCGAAATTTCGTATTTAGAGCAATCTACAAGAAGCAGCTGCGCCGGCGGCGGGCTTCAAACCAACCGTTCGCTGAGCTAATTTCGCAGAAATCACAATTTCAAATGGAATAAAATTAAATGAGTACCTATAATTTTACACATGGTCGGCGCAATCATGCCATCGCGCCATAAAGCGGCGCCGCTCTCCCGAATTCCGGCGAAGTTGAGTCAGCAAGCGCACGTGCAACACCATCCCAGTGCCATCTGCCGGTTCGCCGACTAGGTCACCTACTCAGTCGTACAAGCTTGGTGAATCGAGCACTTTACTAAAACTTGATCCTTGGTTACACACCGTTCTAGTAAGGAGGGTTGTGTCAACCGCCGTAGTCAGCAGAGCTGTGTGCGGTGTCACCGCGGTATCGGAGGTGGCCCCCTCGCGGTGCCGAGACCCTCACTTTCAACATGTTAAGGCTTATTTTAAGCCGCACCTGTGAGGCCATCTATAGGTAGGTTTATGAAAATTATGATCGGTGCTAAACCACGCCTGATAGTTGGGGTTAGTCGCAATTTTTTGCCGTTCTCGTTTTTCTCATAATAATAACCAGCTAGATGACCGAGATTTGCTCGGTATTATTTGTTTTTTTTTATAAATTGTGTTTTTTGGAAAAATAGTAGTATTATTATTCGCCAATATATGTCAGGAAGAGTCATATTTTTCAGTTTAAATTGGGACTATAAATAGTTGATAAAACACGAATAAAATAACATTTTTAAAAATGATTCCTAGCTAGATCGATTTATCGCCCCCGAAACCCCCTATACAATACATATATAATATACCATATAATAATATCTTTAAATGAGCAATTCTTGTAAGGTGCACTCGGCTAACTCCGAAAATCGTTGTGCTCTGGCAACGTTCACATAATAGTGGCCAATTTCATACGCATGCCCCCGGCGGTTGCCACCGGTTCCTATGAGCAACCACGGGTTTGCATTTGTCATTTTAGTCAACGACTGCGATTTCGCGGGTTTTTTGGCCTATCGGATTTACCCGAAGACTTACTCGTATAACTACGAAACCTGGTAAGTTATGGAACTGTTTTTTTCTTTATTCCCTAGATTAACGTTTTTTTGCAATACTGTGTAGGCTTAAAACCATCTAGCTCAAGTTTTTTTTTGTACTTTTCGGATTTAACCGAATAGGGTAATTCCGATGTAAATAATTATTTTTGTGCCTATCCTGCACTTTTGTAATGTCGCAGGAGTCCAGACGCTTCATTCCTAATAATGCTTTAAATTGTCTCATTATTTCTTTTAATTGAAACACTTTATTATGCCTTCTAAAAGTTTGACTACCGTAGGCTTACTTGTCGGGTAATTCCGAAATATAAATACCCCCTCATGTAATGTTAAGGTGAAACGGTGACCAAAACCGCTATATAAATATCGCGAGGGTAAAGCCGGACGAAAAAGAAACATGTTCTTTAAAGCCAGAACTGCACAAACCCCTTTTTGAGTGTCATTCGGAATTACACGCACATGATTCGGAATTAAAAATTTGCATGATTTTAAAACACTCGTAATTATTAATTCCAATGATATAATAGAAAATCTTAAACATAGACCTTTGGCCCATATATTCAAGCAGGCGAAGTGATATAAAACTGGTAGCATTAAATCTATAAAATCAGACTTATTGATTATAATAAAAACACCTTGTGAACTCTTCAAAAATTATTTCGTAATTATCCGAATGCACCTTATATACCTATATATTATATAATGTATATATAGAATTGCTCATTTAAAGATATAAGATATAAATTAAATTATCGATTTAATAAAGTTATCGTTTCGACGGATCCTTTTTGATTTTTGTCAATTTTACGGTTATTGTCTAAAGTTCACATTAATCAATGGAAGACATCGAGACAACGTTGTAATAGTCTCGAAAACAAATTTGCTCAGGAACTGAGATATTTGACGATGAAACTATTAACCTATATGGCCCCATCCATCCTCAACCTCTTATATCTCGACGCGAGAGATCACACATCTATTATTAAGACTGGACCAGTAGTCGCAAAACTGAAGAATTTGTAGGTATTGTCGCTCCTTGTGGCTCGGTGATAAATGCTTCATTTCAACCGAGCAGGTTAATTCCGAGCACAAAATATTACTAATAAAGTCGTATCGTGAAGGTTCGTAAAACGTGTAGTAAATCTGTTATAAACTGAGCTCGATTCATCTAAGAGTTATGTGCGCGCAGCGTGCCTCGGGCCACATTGCCCACTACGCCGCGGCCCGGCTTCGATACCGGTAGCTTGGCCATCGCCACGCCGCTCGCCTTCCTCATTGTACATGTACATTGTGTGGCATCCGATTGAGTTTTATAATGCATCAATCACACGAGGTGGAACTGAGCAGTGTTTAACTTCAGCTCGTGCGCGCATTACTGCTGGAGCGGCGACACTTAGAACACTCATTTTCCGTTTTATGGGATACTCGGACGATGACGGGCTTTAAATAGCACAGGTCACTTTAAGTTCTTTTCGGTGATAAAATTCTATAATTTAGTCGCGCGTGCGCTGACGGTTGACGGATGATGGCGGATATTTCCGTCGCTCCACAGCCGCGCTCAGCCCGAGGGCGCACGCGCCACAATGCGGTTAATTGGTTTCTAATTTAAAACATTGTTATTGAGTTTGATGATTCGTTTGATAATTGTTTTTGTCGCTCTTAGCTGTTCTAGTTTTCTGTACGGTAAGTATATTTTCTGAACTGCATGCATTACGAGACATTATTGAGAAATTAATAATTATTATCTGTTGTCACATCCTGTATTTTAGGGTGTCCTTTAGTGCAGCCCGCACGTGCAGAGATCAGATGCGCGCGCCCGCATCCTGCATCCGCTTGATTCATGCTAACCTGAGAGACACGTCATGTAGGTAAAGGAAAACAAAACAACATAAGATCAAATGGGCGTTGCTTTGGTTTTCTTGAGGACACTTGAAACGTAGAACACACCATTCTTGGCATACCATGCGATGTAGGTACAAGTAATAAAGATAATACAATATTCACAGCTATTTATTACATACTGATACGACAACCTTGCCTTGTGATTCAAAACAACGCATACCCATCGTTCGAATTGAGTCATGGTATTGAGATCATAAAAACAAACTGTGGATAATTACAGGTTGCAGCTGTTTATCTATTGTCACGCAAGTAATCTGAGTGTGAGGTGAGTGAAGACAATAAGAATGACTTTTTCTCAGCGTCCTCATCAGTATAGGCTAGTTAGTGGAGACATTGAAAATATAAGTTAGTTAGGTGCCGTACGTTCCACACTCTTAGGTTTAACACACCTAATAGCAGTGCTTTGCGAAGAAACATCGTCAGCCGTCGCAACGCTAAGAATTCTGTTGCGTTACAATGCCTCCCTCTCAGGCGGCGCGTCGTCGTCAATTGGGGCGGTGCGGCATTGTCGCAACTCACCGTTTTTATGCATGTCGGCACTTACTGGCAAAAGCACGTTCGCTCACGTTGTAATCGGCGCGGCGCCGGCGCCTATACATACACATGATTTAGGTAGTAATGCGTGTACAACCGGAGCGCGCACCGGACGTCACGCACACATGCAGCGCGTGTAGTGCGGCGTGCTCGAGTACCTACGTAAGCGGCGTCCACATTACGCACAGGTTATGACGTCACGCTCCATTCACCCGGGGCGGCGGAATGCAGCGTCCGGCGCCGCGGCCTTGCCCGCGTGCATCGGCCGTGCGTACCGCGCCGCGCCGCCCGCCCGTGTGCGGCGCGTGCCGTGCCGCCGCCGCGCCGGTCGCACGCCGGGCGGGCGGTGTCATTTCTTTGATTCCGCACGCGACGTACGCCAACTATCACTCTGTTACTTTCCGATTCTCGAAATTCAATCACTCGAATGCTCGACTGGACGGGTTCATTGTAAATAAACATGAATCCTTGGCTTCGTTTTGCTGAGGTAGCACATAATTAGTAGATCGATCCTATTCCATCGTATACGGATGAATCTAAATTAATACTTATGAATCTAGGTCTGTAATAAAGTATTTTTTTGTGATTTGGTCAATTTGAACAGCTTAGCTGAAATGTGGAACCTCTTGTGCAGGTCGGGCGACGTGGTGCGCGGAGGGCGAGGTGGTGTCGGTGACGGAGAGCGCGGCGGGCGGCGCGGGGCCCGCGTTCGCGCCGCGCCAGCGCACCGCCGCCGTGGCCGCCGTGGGCCAGCCCGCCACGCTCGACTGCCGCGTGCTGCGCCAAGGGGACAAGGCCGTGAGTACCTCCACGCCCGGCGCACGGCGCAACTGTACCTCTATGTGACATACGCTCAGTCTAATGCTTCGTTACTCGTAGCGCTGAATCAATAGGGATCGCAAACGGGACTGCGCAAGCCGTGAGAATTGTCTTTGCACTGTTTAACGGAAACATCTTATTAAATTGTTAATTGATAAGTCAAGATTCGAAAGTTATAATCTAAAGCGACATTCGCGCAAAACGGCGACGGAGAATGAATCACCACCATAAAGGCAGCCGATGTGTAAATAAAAATGAGGAATTTTAACTAAGTACTAAAAATGTCTTGCCGGTGACTCGACAGATGTGAAATACATTAGAATTTATAAGCATTAGGTGCAGAATGTTGGAAATGTCGGAATGCGAGTGATGCGCAATCGCAGTTGTAGCGCGGGTGCCAACTCATAAGAACGCAGCGTGCCGTGTGCGGCGCGGTGCGGCGCGGCGACGCCCCGCGCGCGGTACGCACCCGCGGCTGTCCGGCCAGCGAGCGGTCCGGCCGACACGCGCGGGTGAGCCGCGGCCGCGCTAGCAGCGCCTGTGCTACTATATTACTATGCGCGTTCCGGAAGCGACGATTGCCAAACTGTATAATGCTCTCGAGTTGTTTGTATCGTAAACTTAATTTAGTGCGTGAGTGGGAGCGTTTAGATCTCGAGGCCCAATGAGAAGCTTGTTTAGTTCGTTTTGACGATGTATGTATTTCGATTCTGATAAAAATGTCTTTCACATGCCTAATAACGGCTATTTCTTTTGTTGATTTAGGTTCAAGTATTTGTATTATTTTGCTGAAATCATTTCTGTATCATTTATTTTGTAATCATGTTCATAGAAATATGTAACGGGATGAGCTCGAGTATAATACTCGCCTCCCTCGTGTCTCCTATACGATATTTTAGCAAATCATATAAAATTACGGCACGAAATTATAGTACCACAAACTTTATTTTTTAAGCTCAAAGCTTTATCGCACTGTACAATAACATAGAGTCGGCGCGTCTTTGATACATCACCTCTGCTGTTCAATAAACCTCGTCTCAACACACTCTCAGAGTCCTAAGCTTAGTTAAATCGTGTCACCTCGTTTCTCACTTTGCATTTTATATCGTTTCTATTCTCAATAACATAACTCAGCTAGTATTGTATGACATTGTGATATTATACCGGCGCAGGTGTCGTGGGTGCGGTCACGCGACCTGCAGATTCTGACGCACGCGGGCGCCGTGTTCACGGCGGATGCGCGCGTGTCGGCCACGGAGA
Organism: Hylaea fasciaria; assembly: GCA_905147375.1. Classification (NCBI taxonomy): domain Eukaryota; kingdom Metazoa; phylum Arthropoda; class Insecta; order Lepidoptera; family Geometridae; genus Hylaea; species Hylaea fasciaria. Next base: position 10,968,706 of record LR990208.1, on the reverse strand, counting down.
GTGCGGGTGCGGGTGTGGGTGCGGGTGCGGGTGCGGGTGCGGGCGGCCGCGCGGGCGGCACGCGTCACTCGCTGCACATCGAGCGGCTGCGGCTCGCAGACGCGGGCCGGTACGAGTGCCAGGTCAACACAGAGCCCAAGATGAGCCTCTTTTTCAATCTAACTGTGCTCGGTGAGTTATTGCAGTTATACTTCCGTCGGTCCGTGACACTGCGGCCTCGGCGTACCGAGGCCACAGTATACCTATAGATACTTCGGTACCTACCTATCATACCCAAATAGCTATAGAATGCCGAGTCTTTGGTTGGTAGGCATTTAGTGATATCGATGAGTGGTTAGCATGGGTCGATTTGGACAGATCGCGCAACGTACCTACTTTGATCAATCTTCAAAGGCGACTGTGTTTTGTTGGGCAGCGAGATAATGGATGGATTCTTGCATCTGCGCTCTAGTAATGGCGGATGATGACTGAAGACCTCATAATAATGTATCGTCCCAGTTACGCAAATAATACCTTTCAGGATGTTCATCCACATCGCGCAAGGGAATCGTTTTAATGCAGCATATTGTCGATCGTATCGCGTAGTCCACAACTAAGCGATGTATACTGAGCCAAGACCGTGCGGTTGCAGACGAGCCGGTGCCCAGCGTGGTGGTGTCGGTGGTGCCGGCACAGCGGCGCGCGGTGCGCGGCGTGGCGGGCGGCGCGGCCACGCTGGCGTGCGAGGCGCGCTACGAGCCGGCGCCGCGCGCGCTGCCGCTGCCGCCGCTCGACGTGCGCTGGCGGCGCGCCGGCGCCGGCTCCGCGCTCTCCCTGCAGGTGAGCCGAGGAGGCGAGGATGCGCCGCCGCGGGAGGGTGCACCGTGCTGACCGCCGACCGTGTGTCCGCAGAGCACGCGCGGCGGCATCTCGCTGGACACGGAGCGGTGGACGGCGCGGGTGGTGTCGCGCCTGACGCTGGCGGAGCTGCGGCCCGCGGACGCGGGCGCCTACGAGTGCGTCGCCGGGGACGTCGTCGACACGGTGCGCCTCGTGCTCGCCGACACGGGTAATCGATTCGATAATACCTTGTGCGATATCGCGTTTCCCCCCACGTTTTTGTAGCCCGGCGCCAATCATCATTCTTATATTTAAAATTCTGCTTTTTATATTACACTAGCTGTTGCCCGCGACTTCGTCCGCGCGGACTATATACTTTACCATAATTCCAAATAACTAAAAATAGACCATGACCTCGAGTTCGACATCGACATTCGATATGCGATATCCAACATTCTCGTACGACATCCACCATCTTCTATCAAAATTACCATTTTATACAAAAACCTGGCATTTTATACCAAAATCTAATATTTCATACAAAAATCTACCATTTCCTACCAAAATCTACCATTTTCTACCAAAATACCATGTTCTACCAAAAGCTAACATTTTCTACTAAAGTCTAAAATTTTCTACCACAATCTAAAATTTTGTTTCTAAATCTATTATTTTCTTTCTAAATGTAATTCTATTTTCTACCAAAAGCTACCATTTCCTACCAGAATCTACCATTTCCTACAAAAAACTACCATTTCCTAAATTAAATCTACCATTTTAACCGTAATCTACCATTTTACCATAATCTACCATTTTAATTTCAAATTCACTAATATCTACCAAAAGCTACCATTCCTTCCAAAATCTACCATTATTACCAAAATCTACCATTTCCTACCAAAATTCTACCATTTTCTACCTTTAATTTATCATTTTCTACCAAAATCTACCACTTCCTACCTTTTAAAGAACATAGATACCTACTAAGTTTGAAATTGATCAAACCAATAAAACACGTTGTTCCATCCAAACTTTGCAACCCCTTTTCACCCACCTAGGGGTTAAATTTAAAAAAAAGTCTTAGTGCACACCTACGTCTCTTAAGGAATATGTGTACAAAATTTAAGTTTTGAACTAAATATTTTGCATTGCATTGTTCAGTTTTGAACTAAATTTTCTGATGAAAAATATTTTGCAACCCCTCTTTATCATTTAAGGGGCTTAATGTTAAAAAACTATGAATGTATTTAAATAAATCTTTTACATAATGTAAATGCCAAGTTTGAAGCTGATCAGACAAAGAAAACACGTTGTTACACATAAACGATACAACCCCTTTTCACCCCTTTAGGGGTTGAATTTAAAAATCATATTGAAGTGCACTCCTATGTCACTTATGGCATAATAATTGATCCAAATTTAAATTATGAACTAAATCGGATGAAAATATGTTGCAACCCCTTATTCTCAATTTAGGGGTTGAATATTCAAAAACGATGAAACACGTGTTTAATTAAATCTTTTAAAGAATATAAATGCCAAGTTTGAAGTTGATCGGACTAAGAAAACACGTTGCTCCATACAAACTTTGTAACCCCTTTTCACCCCTTTAGGGGTTGAATTTTCAAAAATCCTTTCTTATTGCTCGCCTACGTCACATAAGGAATATTTGTGCAAAATTTCATGGTTCTAGACCCAGCGGTTTCGGCTGTGCGTTGATCGATCAGTCAGTCAGTCAGTCAGTCAGTCAGTCAGTCAATCAGTCAGTCAGTTTTGGCTTTTATATATATAGATTCTAGAAACGAAATATTTCTCTATACTTTGGTAAATGGGACGTCGCCGTCCCTCGTCATGCGATCATCGATATATGCGTGTCGTAAACATTAGCCAATCGATTTCGAATCCCAACAAAGTTCACGTCAATATCGTCGTGTTATTCTCCTTTCGCTCCGACGACGGCGGCGGCGCCGGCCGGTTTGTTTACTGAACGTATACGTGCTCTACAAAACACAGTGCCCATTTAAATCTCTTAAAACGTTCGTCTTTCATTTCGGCATCAAAGCGAACCACTGCCCCTCCCCCCCCCCCCCCCTCACCCCCAATCGGGCCGCCGACTCGACGCGGACGTTCAAACGGCACCAGCGGCCGTTCGCGCCGTTAATCACTGCACTTCTTACACATCCCATAACATCAGACAAAACGGCTCTATTACTAGAGATCTTCAAACACTGCTAATTACAGCTTCAAAAAAGTATAGGCACTAGGTGTGCTCATTCCGTTGGGTCGTTTCTAATGCCGGTAATAGGTATATCTTTTACTCGCACAGCGCACTCGTCTCTACTGTCCGTGCTTCCCTTACGGCCGAAATTAATAATCAATCCCAATCCAAATTTTGCTATCTGGGATTGATATTATAATCCATTTTAGGGTCAAACGTGCCAATAACCGATCCGTGGATTGGTTTATGAAGGCACGCAGGATGGAGATCGATCGAACGATAGGCAGCAATCCAAGATCGATTTTAATCTTGGATAGAAGATACAATATTAATTTCGGGCGTTAGTCATCGGGCGATGCAGACAGTGTAAGGTCCTTGGTCGGTCCGTGGCGACGCAGCTAAAGCCGAACCGTTGTTCCACAGAGGAGCACATGGAGATGCAGCGGGACGAGTCGGCGAGCGGAGCGCCCCCCGCCGCGGGGGGCGCCTCGCCGGGGGGCGCCTCGCTGCTCGCGCTGACGGCGCTGCTCGCAGCGGCGCGCCCCGCGCTGTGAGCACTTGCCGTCTAGTGTTAAGCGATACGGGACCCGCTGGACTGACAGCCGTGTTTCTGCTATAGACTGAGTGACGTGACGAAGATTCGATTCACTGTACCTGTCGATCTCATCGAATTTTATTCAGCCGCTTACGTGCACACGAAGCGACATCATGTATATTTTGAGTTGTAAATATTGTACTTAGTTAATAATATTTATAGTTTCACGGTTCTTAAATAAATGCAGGAACTGTAAAAAATGAGTTTCAATACCCTTTATACATAATATTATAATAAATTATGCCATTGTAGTCACGAAGGCTCCGGTTGACTTGGACCATTATATTTTATAGCCTACGAACTGCTACGTCCGTAGCTGCACGTAGGGCATTTTGGTTCTTCAACTGTTGGATGGTCTAATCCTAAATGTAGTGCTACTGACGCGGACACGTGCATTCTATAAATCACTCATGTTCACACAAGTATAAACTAAAGTGCAATTCCTCGACAACCATCGCAAATCCGTTGTGAATGGAATCGTATTATTAAAAACGGAAATACTCGTAGCTAAAATTATACGAGCAATATGCAAATCGACTCATATTTCGGTCCTGATCGCCTTGCTCCGGGTGACGAGTTTTACAGCCCTATTTCGGAGTCAGTTATCATTGCACGTGATTCTGCACCTTACCACGCGGGCTTACAGCGACAAGCACCGGCTGGCAGCGCGGCCGGCGCGGCAAAGCTCGCAGGGCACTGCCCACACATCGCCAGCAAGTAACTCGATAATTATGTACGTGGACGTCGCGTCGCGTCGCGTCGGTTCGAGTAGAGAGCAGGCCGCTTGTATCAGAATCCATTTATATGGAGCTGCGGCTCACTTAGCACGTGATTGTTACCTGATTGGAACTGCAACGGCTCTCCGCTTCCGTTGTTCTCCTATTAGTGTTTTTATAGTTCTGTGAGTTGCCTTGTGGTATGGACTTGTTTGTATACTACTATTTACATACATGTATAATTTTATTGCGAAAAGTGTTCGCAGGCCAAGTCATTTGATTTATTACACAAATGTATAGTCTAACTTTAATACGGTCACTGGACTTGGTGTGGTGACCATTTAATAATATTCTTGATGATATCTCATAATTGGTCAGTCATTTAAACTAATAGGTAGCCGAATCGTATGCGATGAAGTCGATATTAAACCCTTTCATAACACGTACCTACCTATAGTTTGTAAAGACAATATTGATTGTAAAGATAAAGTGCGATAGCAGTATCGATATAAGTAGATAAACAAGTATCACGATGATGGATGTGGGTGGCGCGTGGTGGCGACGCGCCGCAGCCGCGCCGCGGATTTTCTCGCCAAATAAAGGATTTCTCTATTTTAGGCATCGGATAAATTTAGGTGAAATCTATTTCGCGTCAAATACCCGGCGGTAGAGGCGTCGCTGGGGATATGTCGCTATGTAGTTCCAGGTAAGTACTTAGGGGTCTGCCGTTGCTTTTGTGTTGTTGAACAATTTGTTCTGCACAGAGATTGATAACCCCCTGTAGCTGACCCTGTCCTACTGTACCTTCCGTTGCCGCTCAAAACCTGCTCTACAGGGTGTTTGGTAGAGGGTTAGACAAACCGAAAGGGCGTGTGGGTGGACCTTATTAGAGAATATTATATTACAGGTATTAAAATACCCTAAAAGCGCACATTTTTTTTTAAAATTGTGTTTTTGTGTTTTGTGTAAATTGTGGCATTTAATCTCTGATGTATCCTTCATCTCTCCCCACCGAGCATCCTGTAGTATAGTCGCGTGGTATGGATGACATCCAACGGAGACAACAAGAGTCAGTAGTAGCAGTAGTATAGACGCGGCCGGAGTGGGGAGCGGAGGAGCGCGTGCGCAGCTCTGTGGAACCGCGGAACTGGCCGCGTGGGGATCGCCTGCGCTGGCGAGGCGCCAAATCAAGGTGTACGCTGAATACAATCTTACAACTAGTGGGATGTTTAGAAATAGGATGATTGCGTGTAAAAAGTGAATGACTTCCGAAACACATAATGTATATTCCGCAAGCCACGTGGCGTTGGCGCGCCGGACCCGCGCTCCGCTCGTCCGAGCTCCGAGCCGCGCGGGGACTTATAAATATAGGAATTACTTTTATTATTACCCACATTCTTCACATTGTGAACGCGTTACGAGCTTTAGATCTATTGCCGAGAGCTGCCACCGGCTACACGCATATTTATAACTAGCACTGTTATCAAAAAATAATTCAAAACGGAGACATAATTTTATCTTCCGATTTTATAGTACCCGTATCCAAAATATTATACACCAAGGATGGCATAGTTGGCATAATGAGTATTGCTTGAATGTGTTTTGCGACGCGCATGGGCGGTGGTGGTGTGGGCGGTGGCGCAATCATCGCAATTGTTCCCGCTCGCTGACTGCGCTATCATCTGCGCTGCCAGCAATCATCATCCAATGCAATTTAACGCTAAACCAGTCATTATTAGTCCTATGGTCTATGAGCAACGGTCAAGTGCATGCCAATTTATTATCAGCAATTTATTTATCAACAGCAATTAATTGGGGTTCGAGTCTTAGGGAACTTAACGCCTTAGGGAAGTACAAAGACATTTTCCCCCACTAAAAAAAAAGGCAGGTTGAAAGTAGTGCGCAATAATTCAGCACCAAGACGTGCAACAAACCTTTCCAGATAGACTGTAATATACTTACTGAATTAGGTGTAGCTAGATATTATATGCATCGAACTTGAACATTGAACTGGGTTGTTTTGATGTAGGTAGGTAATGGTGATGTGTATGATGCAGCGCAGTGACATCTACTTGGCGCGTTCGCTTGTACCGAGACTATTCTGGATCGAGAGCGTAATTATCGACTACACGCGGAAGTGCCGCCTCTACACTCTACACCGCGCAACACTACAGAGTATGCCAGTATGGATGTAACCATTTGCTACACCGAAATTACAATATGATTGATACACCGGAGCAACCAAACGTAGTCGACCATGACTGGACTGGTCGCCGTTAGAATTGGAAATATTAACAGTAAGCACTCAATAGATGGAATTAAACATAATAAGTAGGTATATCGAGGATAGCATACAAAAGTTTTAAATGTTTTAAATGTTGTAACTAGTAATATTGTCGTATGCACTAGCGCCCGCTCGCGGTGGGCGGCACGCGCTGCCCATAATTCACACGCAAATAGATACCGGCCACTATCCGGTGCTCTGCCGTGTTTCGACGGGTAATTAGTGAACTTGCCTCCTTTCCCGCGCCAGCTCGTTGCGCCGCGCCCAAACCAAAACACAGATAAATACTAGCACACCTACAATCATAAATTTATCTCGTACTTAATAGATTAGGTACAGACACTGCGACTACTCTCTCTCGCTCGTCGCTCACACCCAATAGGTACCTACTATCTTTCCAAGAGAAGGAGTCTTATACTTAGTGTGGAATCTGGAAAATGCAATACAGTTACTTTATGATACTCTGACAACGTCAGCGAAGACGTACCTACTTATAATATTATGTTAATTTTGTTTGACGCCGACCTCACAAATTTCACGTGTCTAGTGAGAATGTATTAGAATTGATGAATTTTGAAACTTGTGCGAGAACACTGCTACTCGTATTTATCATATGTGTGCGTGCTGCGTAGCCATGGGAAATATTCAGTGTACAGTCGCTTCTCGATCTCCTCATGCCGGAGCACCGCAAGCCTGCTTAGGGTTTGTAGTGAGTAAGTAGCTACAATGAAACGGGGGTGTATTGTTTCAGGGACGTAAACAAAGCGGCCGCGGCTCATTAATGACTTCCCGTTTGCGAATAAGTATTATTAAACCGACACGAGTCCCGCCGAGGGCGCCGCCCGTGTCGTGTTGAATCAAACTTACCTACACGCCCCGTTGATGATTCATAAATAAAGCTCATGTCAACTTATTCATGTTATTGGGCATCATTTGTTAAATGTTGATTTTTATTTTTCTGTTCATTTAGTATAGTGATTTAAAAAAACATCACCTCTGTCTTGCACTCCCACAATATGCCTAATGATTTCTGATTATTCCATTAACATTAAATTTCATGACTATTCTATGAATTACCGCAACATGGAAACAATAATTATATTATTATTGTGTCTCCCTCTACCGATGGCAAGCAAGTCTCGAGCGGGGTGAGCACCGGAACCGGAAGCACGGCGCTGTGATGGCGGCGCTGCGGGTGCGGGCGACAGTCCAGCGCCCGCGCCGCTTGTCGCAGGTTTATTGCAACATAATTAATAAGTCTCTCTGTACACAGTGCTACGTGCCTCCTCCCCGCACCCGCCCCTCTACCCACTCGCTTGCTGAAAGATTCTTGCATGCCCACTATATACGGTCGGCATTCCTAAGTAGGTAGGTATAAGTATTTCATTTGTGCGATACTTACCACCTATAGGTACGTGCGTAGGTACTGCCTAACTATACTCGGACATTGCGTCCCGACTGACTTCATTCGAACTATTTGTTTTTCCATTAACTATATAAATTGTCATTGTTCTGATATGTACCATACGACTGTATCTCTTACAATAGGCTAAGTTGTTAGAGGAGAATATTAGCGAAGGCACTGCGGGGCCGTGGCATTGCCATTTCTGTCAGTAAATGATGAGGAGTTGTTATAGATTTTGTATAATCGAAACCAGAGCATGTAATATCTACCTATTATTTATTTTATTATATATTATATTAGAACGCCTGCCGAGTAACTAGGTAGGTAGGTAGGTATATAACCAGACATGACTCAGTTACTGTTTATTAATATTTTAATAATAATTATATTCATTATCATTATCACAACCCCCACAGCTGATATCAGCTCAGCTCACTCTTTAAAATTAAATTATTTTATTTTGTCACGGTTAGAAACAGAATCGGTTAGATTCTGATTTTGACATCGTGCCCCCTAACTAGGATTGTCTGCATCTACGAGATAGATCCCGACAATCAGAACGCCTCTAATACGGTATCCCCGCACCCGGGCTAAAAGCATACCCGTTGTTTACACAAATGTTTGCCCTGTGTGGGAAGCTAACCCCCACCTCACTTTTTGCAGTAGTCTCTCACCATCCCTTGCAAGATGGAGGTCGATAGTATTCGACTTTATGTTTGAACTAGCTGTAGGGTTTAGATGAAGTCTGCGCCCGTTCATTCCAGTTGATAGTTAAGAGTTCGGAAATCAATGTGAACCAAAAAGTCAAGAGCTGAAAGTGTTAAGAGCGGCAGGGGTGAGGCGCAGGGGAGGGGGGGGGGGGGGGGGGGGGTTGCACTGCTACGCTCGTTCCTTCAGTGTTTGTGAGCCGCGTAAGGATAGAAAGCGCTAGTGGCTTGTGGCCGCACAGATAGCGGGGGAATCGGACACTTAACCTAAAATCATTTTTTCATTACTTGAAGGATTTGATAAGTCTTTCTTTCTCACAGATTCACTATTGGGATAAATATTTAGTAACATTGAAAATTTCTACATAGTATACTAATATTATGATTATAACAAAATACTATTTATCACCATTTTTCCAGCGTACTTACCTACTCGGTCGCTGTTTCTTCATGTGTATGGAACATAATTTTTTTATTTTTTTTTTATTTATATTTATCACTTTGTAGGTAGGACTCGTATTGGAATTAACGTCTTAATGTAATTTAATTTATCTGTGATGACTGTGATGATAACGCTAGGATTAATATTAAAATAAAACCTAAACGTATGCTAAGATTCCAACAAGACTGTGCAGCATAAACAGGGCAGCGTATCAATGCTGTTGTTCCCGCTGCCCGCCGGCGGTGGCGACGCGCCCTGGATCGGTCCCACGCCGTTTATTGCCAATTATAATAAACTCACTTCCCGCGCTGCGCTAAGTTTCTGAAATAATCCCCTCGTACGAGTGTTATATCTGGGAGTTATAGCGCCGCCTTCTCTCGCGGCGCACTCGCGTACCTGCAGCCGTACCTGCAGCCGCGCGGGTGCCGGGTGGCGCGGCGCAGGCAGTGCAGGTGACTGTATCGATACTCGACCCTGACTCCATTGTGTTGTACATACTCACAACATGTGACGGCAAAATCTGCTCCGACTATCAATAAATAATTATTGTACCAATAATTGGATAAGTATACTTATTAATTCACATTTTGCAAGGCGCTAATGCATTAGCGCCTTGCAAAATGTGAATACTAAGTAAACACATGCCTTGCGGGGTACAATTATTATTTTGAGTTACCATTACACAAACAATGTGTCACACTGCGACTCGTAGCGCCACTGCATGCGCTGGGTACACACACAGCGCAGTGTCCCGACGTTAGCACTCAACACTGATCATGGTGATACTATTAGGAATAATAATAATGATATTACATAGCTAAAACCGCGAAAATAAAATGGTAGTATTCTCTAGCTAGCTGCTGATCTCATTACTAAAAGCGCCTGATAAAATAACAATACTTAACGCGTGATAGACAGCAAAATACTCGTAGTTATAAATAGGTACGTGATTACGTAACATTGTGTAAATTAAATAATTATTCAGCTCCTTATAAAACCGTCGAGCTAAATGAGAGGAAAAGTTGCTTACTTTGCATTAAATACGAGTATACGTCTATAATTTTAGTTGGATTACTATTTATTAAAAAAAGCGGTGGTAGCCTAGTGGGAGAACGTGCGCCTTCGAAAACGGAGGTGGCGAGTTCAAATCCCAGTGCGGGCACGTACCAATGTGTTTCTTGTTAAAACATAATATGTACGTAATTATCACTCGCTTTTCGGTGAAGGAAAACATCGTGAGGAAACCAACATGCCCGAGAATTATTTCGGAGGCATGTTATCCACCAATCCGGACTAGGCCCCCGTGGTGGATTATGGCCTAACCCTCCGCACGATAGTGAGGGGAGGACTTTGCCCAGCAGTGGGACAGTTACAGGCTGAATTATTTATTATATACTATTTATTAATAAGTAGATAGCGCTTAGCGCCTACTGAAATATTTTATCTTATATCTTTAAATGAGCAATTCTTGTATATTATATATACCTAGTCAGGTCATAAATTCTGTCACATGTTTTATATAAAATAATTGAAACAAGTTTATTCATTATGTAACCATTTATATACCAAAATGAACTTAACAAAACATAGATTCTTATGACACTAAAGTTTATTCAAAATGACCTCCGTGATTTTGAATACAGGCCTTCAATCTGCGCGGCCAGTCTTCTATCGCAGCACGAACGAGGTCCATGTCAATATCGGCGGCTGCCTTAATCAAGGATGTCTTGAGTGACTCCAAATTGGGATGAGGCTTTGAGCACGCCTTTTCCTCCAAGTGTTGCCATATCTTGTAATCTAGCGGATTCAAATCTGGACTGGAGGAGAGCCAGTCTTCGTGCCGGATGAAGTCGATTTCACGCGCCGCCAGCCAGTCTTGTGTGCTCTTCGCTTCTTCACTACTGTGTGCGTACACCTTATCATTTTGTTTGTTGTAGCTCTCTTCTACGGTAAAAATTTTTTCATCCGTAAAAAGAATTTCCCGACATTTTTTTCCCGCGTACCGCTTCAACAAAGCGCGGCATCTCTTCAGTCTCAGGTCCATTAGACGAGCATTCAAATGATGTCCTGTTTTTCTTCGATATGCCCGAAGCCCTAAGTCTTCATTTAACACCCTTTTCACCGTGGTTCTGCTTAATCCCATCTGAAGGGCCAACAGTTTCTGCTTACGTTTGGGATTTCTTTGAATTCGCGCCTTCACAGCTTTTATCACTGCTGGAGTCCTAACAGACCGAGGGCGACCACTTCTTGACCTGTCATCTACACTAGAGTCTTCATGGTATCGTTTGATGGTACGATAAACGAATCTCTTGGTTATATTCAAATTTTTCAGTATGTCAAAAATTTGAATTGGCGCGTAACCGCAACGATGCAACGCAATAACTGCAACACGGTCTTCTTTAAGCGTCCACTCCATATTTAAAAATGAGTAAAATTCTAAAAAGTATGCATTTTTATTTTCATGAACAATTCGAAATTCGAATTCAATAAACTTTTTTGTGGCCAGCATTCTAAAAGAAAAGTTTTTACTGTGTGACAATACTTATGACCTGACTAAGTAATTACGAGTATATCATTGGAATCTCGGAATCGGCTCCAACGATTTTCATGAAATTCAGTTGTAGCGACACATTATTGCGTTTGCATTGCATTCTGCTGACGCGAGTTAATGCAATGCAAGGTGCAGGTGGGGCGCATCAGTCGTCACCCCCCGGGCACGATAGGTAGACGTAGTTTCTGTAATTGATTTATAATATACCGCTTGACCTACTTAAATAAGTAGTATTTTCTTTTCTAAACGCCATGTTAGGAAAGAACGGACGGGAGATAACTTTACACCGAATCTCCCATTCTATTTAGGTAGATATTGCACTCACTTAAAAGCGGTAAACTGGTGACCCCGCGAACATTGCAAGATTTTATGGTGACGACTCACTTTATATTATCTATCGTGCCCCGGAACCTTGCCGAACACAATGTTATTCAGTGTTCGGTGGACATTTCAAAATTTTCGTGCTATTGATTGTGATGGACTAGTGGATTGTTGCTGTGAATGTGGACATGGTGTTTAATTATGTTTCCTGCAACGCTACCTGGATAGGGCCTCGCGCCCGGGCGGACACCTAGCCCGGCGCCCGCCCCCGCTTGCCAGGCGAAAGAAGAGAGGTATGCAGAGAAGGCCGCCATGGCAGTCACATCTTGAGTTCTGGAGTTTTGGGCTGATCACCCGAGGCTCTGGTTTCTACAGACAGAGGCTGTCCTGGCGCCGCAATACTATCCGATGATGCCAATATTTTACCTCATCATCACCAACACATAATGTCCGATGCCAGCATGAGACATGTCGACGGTGCGAAGTATAACGATAAGACGATGATACGGCCAATGAAGCGTACTTGAAATATAAGCTGAGTCTTCAGAATGCCGCGAGTTCAACTTATCCCGTGCCATACATAATTACCCTAGCTCTTATATAGTCAATCGCGAACAGTTAGCCATTTCGTTAGTAATCATGGATTTTTTTATTTTTGAAGTTTAGAATTGCAACCATCCAGTGTGCCGATTTTTACGTGCCACTCTGGTGATGCGACCCAAGTAGTTACGTTAACATTGTAAGGTATCTGCACTAGTATTATGCGACACATATTTAATTGAGAAGTGTCGACTGACAATACTAGACCTTATTTACCTTTTGCTTTTCGCAATTAGCTCTCAAGGCGATTTGGATACTACGTCATGGGTGGATAAGTTACCAACTGTATTATTGGAACTCGGAACCACGTTACGTAGTGAACCAATCTTAGCGCCGCTGAATTAACGTACGGATGCACCTTGAGATTGCCGGGCGAATTACAGTTAGCGTACCTACTGATCGACTGGAATCGGCATACCAGCTTAATAATGAGCATACGGATTTTTCCGCGGACACTCATCGTAAGCAGGATTTTGCAACGTCCATGTACGCTCCGGTCGCATCTAGCGTTTCTAACTCTACGGGTATGGTGTGTATAAACAAGCCCGGTATTCTTGCTTAGATACGTAAAATATACTTACCTACCAGTTACATTATGTATAACATTTTTATTCTTTTACAAGTATTTTTTACAAAACTGTTGATATTTTATTTTGTTACGAAATAATATGTGTAAGTATAAAATGTATGAGGCATAAGTATTAGTAGGCAGATAGTGATTTTGTTTTTATATCGCAAGTATTTGTTACACTGTATTGACAGACATCAATAATATGCTGAATATGCTTTGCATAGTGTGTTGTAATTTCTTTTCTGTTCAATGTTGAATGTGTTAGTTTGTATTTTGTTATGATTGCGAAACTGTATCTAGGCTAAGATAGTTTATCTGAAGGCATAGGGATTTCTAATGTGCTTCGATGTAAACCAGTATACCAATTTTGTTTTAAACCTACTTTGTAATCAAACCATGTATTTATATTTTTATTTGGCTTCGATGTAATTCTGTATTTATATTTTTTATATTTGGTATTTTAATCAGAAACGTGCCCTAGTCTGTTATTTAATTTAAAATCAATTTTATTGTAGGAATTAATAATTATTGTGACACCTGTACAGTAGTGCATATGCTTAGGTAGTCGAGCGCACCTGACAACACGGCTGACAATCGTATCGAATTACTTCGGCATCAGCTATTTAGCCGTCGCGCGATGACGATAGCGCCCTGTGCAGAGCGATACGATTATTACCTAGGCATGGCGAATGTTTGTGATGTCGTCTTGTTTTTTGTTGTTGTTTTATTATATACCTTATTTTTTCAAAAAGGGGGTGGTTGATGTAGTGACACATTATTGCGTTTGCATTGCATTCTGCTGACGCGAGTTAATGCAATGCAAGGTGCAGGTGGGGCGCATCAGTCGTCACCCCCCGGGCACGATAGGTAGACGTAGTTTCTGTAATTGATTTATAATATACCGCTTGACCTACTTAAATAGTATTTTCTTTTCTAAACGCCATGTTAGGAAAGAACGGACGGGAGATAACTTTACACCGAATCTCCCATTCTATTTAGGTAGATATTGCACACACGCATAAAAGCGGTAAACAGTATATATGGGGTTTCGGGGGCGATAAATCGATCTAGCTAGGAATCATTTTTCGAAAATATATTTTTTTTGGTGTTTTTTATGATTTATTTCTTTAAATAACCAGTTCATATTTTTTTATTATTCTATCGGTAAGATCGAAAAATATTATTCATATTTCATAATTTTATTAGTAATTCGTACTTAAATATAATTTCCAAAAAACACAATTTATAAAAAAAAAAAAATACCGGGCATCCAGATATTGAATACTTAGGTATAGGTCAAATTGTAATGACCGCGCTGCGCGATAATTTTGTAATAATAGAATTGTAAATAACGTGTATAAACGACGGCACGTTTGGCGTAGTGTCTGAGCAATCGGACTGCTGCGCTTGTAGACGCGGGTTCGATTCCCGCCTGGAACAAATGTTTGTGTCTGGTCTGGGTGTGATGTGTATGTGAAATTATATCTGTAAGCGGTAGGTGCCCACGATACAGGGAGTAATCCTAGTGTGGAGCTATGTTTAAAAAAAAATTGTATAATTAGATTTAATACAAAAGTCAAAAGTTAATTGAAAAAATAAACATAATGAATACTAACATTATCTATATTTTTATTCGTATTTATCATAAGTATTACTAAATAAAATAAAATATCCAAAAACTACCTAAATGTAAATTAAAATGTAATTAAAACTAAGTTATATATTTAAATGCAGATCACAAAGTAATACAATAAATCTAATTTTCTTTCAGAATCAACAACGCATCAATCCAATCCACAACAAGTAGGTAGGTACGGCCTCCTTTCTAACGATATAATAATTATGTAATTAGTAAGTATACCTTAATATCTAAATGAGCTGTAAGTGGGACAGTTGCTAAATCGATTTTTTGGTGTTCAAAGCTGACTGTGATTTGGATCGATATTAAGGGCAGACCGTGATTAGGAACAGCGACAAAACACTTACCTATTTCAAAAAGTAAATAATAAGGTTTACATGTACGCATGCATGCATGACTCTTATCGGGTCAGAGACGCACCAAGTTTTTGAGTAATTGCGTCAGGAATAGATACAAGCTAAGGAAGATCAATAGTACTAAAGCGACCTAGAGGATGGTGCGTCGAGACCGAGCCCCTTCCTCTCCGTGAAGATGAGCGGGATCCCGCCGACGATGTTCTGCACGATGGAGGCGCGCGGATCGGAGAGCAGCTGGCGGCGCGACCCCGGCGCCGGGGACACCGTGAACCTGGCCAGCACCGCCGCCAGCCCCGCCAGCGACTGCATGAGCCCCAGCCGGCCACCTGCTCGTACGCAAACACCGCATTTAGATCAATTATTGGCCTGATTAATATTTATTAAGTTAACTGATGTATTTTATCCCTGCCTTATTTCTGTTCAGCTGATGGCTAAAGTTGATAGTTGTGAATGAGTGCTGTCAGACTTACCGATGCAAGAACGTGGCCCCTCGCCGAAGGGCAGGTAGACGAATTTGTGCCTCTTTTCGACTTCTTCGGGAGAGAATCTCTCCGGACGAAACTCCGCTGGATTGTCGAAGTAGGTCGGGTCGTTCTGCAGCGCCAGGATGGGCACCGTGACCTTAACGCCGGGGTCCAGAGTCACGTCGGTGCCGGGGATCGTGTACTTGCGCACGCATTCCCTGATCAAGAAGCCCGACGAGGGGAATATCCTCATGCCTTCCAGGAACACCCACTCTAGGTAGGTCATCTCCTTGACGGCGTCGTAGCTGAGCTTCCTGCCGTGACGCGCCAGTGCGCGGTCGACGTCCCGCTGCGCGCGGCGCTGCACCGCCGGGTGGTGCGCGAGCTCGTGCAGCGTGTAGCTGGTGGCGGACGACGACGTCTCGAACCCGGCCACGAAGAAGATGAACACCTGCGCGGCCACCAGGATGTCGTCCAGCTCGAGATCCACGGCTTCCGGAGTGCCGTCGGGCTTCGACTTTTCCAGGGACTCTACTGAGACTTTTCCTTTCAACTGCCACTCCATCAAAAAGTCGATGAAATCGTTTCGTCCCGAAGGTTTGTATCCTCTCTCTTTTCGTATTTGCCTGGTCAGATTGACGATGTCGTCTTCCACTTCTTGGCCTAGAAACTTGGAATATTTGAACGTGTCGGGGAAAATGCTTTTTGACAAAGCGACGATCGCACGCTTCAATGTCGGTTGAATAATTTTGGCGCCGAGTTTCCTGAAATCTGAGTCTTCATCGTTGAGCGAGTCCGCGTCGAGGCCGAACCCGCACGCGCCGATGAAGTCTGTGGTGTAGCGCGCCATGAGGTCGCGCGCGTCGAGCGGCCGCGCGGCGGCGGCGGCGGCGAGCGCGCGCCGCTGCAGCCGCTCCGCGCGCTCCACCACCAGCGGGAACATCGCCTTCAGCTTGCCGCTGGTGAACGCCGGCGTCATGCGCTGCCGCAGCAGCCGCCACAGGTCGCCGTCCGCGAAGAACAGGTTGCGCAACAGAGGCTCGTGCCATTTGTGCGGAAACGTCAGGCCGCGGGAGTAGAAGTACTTGAAGTCGGTGACGATGATGCTCTTGACGAGGTCGGGGTCGCGGAGGACCAGCTCGGGCACGGCGCCGCGGTAGCGCCCAACGAAGCGCTCGCCCGGGAACCGCCAGTAGGTGTCGGCACAGGTCTGCGCCATGCTGCGCTGCATCAGGAAGCGCCGCGCGTCGGTACCGAATATTGGGATGGGCTTCAAATGGACGACTCCTTTTTTCTTCCAGTAATTGTGGTTTCTCGTACCGTAGAAGTAGAGAGCGATCGCGAGGATCACGATAACCGTTATTGTGATCATTTTGTTAGTTTTCGATGTTACCCTGAGGTGGTTTTCCAACGAATGTTTGGTGATTAACTGATTTCTTTGGCAGCGGCACAGAAATAAATAGTGTCATAAATCCGCCTTCCGCCGATAAGAAATCGTTTCGGCGCACGCTGAGCTCATATCTATCGATGTCTGTATCTGTCTATGTCTGGGGTTGAAATGTTCAGAAAGCGTTAGGATGGAGACTTATTTGCTAGTCATAATTGTGCAACAACAGTTTTGCTCGCCGTTGTTCCGTCAAGGTGTGCTTTTGGAAGACTTCTGCTTATATATTATAATAGGCTAGATATAACGTAATTATGATTTTGGATAGATTCAAAATGTATAAAACAATCAAAAGTACGAGTATTATAACTACATGTCAGGTACGATTCCCGCACATGGCAAGTATGTGCATAAGCCACAAAGTTTCTTCCGAGTCCTCGGCCCCTCGTAGTCAGTTCCTGATCCCCTAGCTACGGGGACTTCTGGGGCAGAGTTTATGTAGTATGTACCTACCTATATTATGAAGTTATTTCATAACACTCGATAATTTTATAGGAAAATAAAGTTAAAGATGTTCTAAAAGATAATTATAAGTAGGTAATTAGTAATGAGACTAATAAAGTACATTTTAATCAGAGTATCGTAATCGGCTTTGATTATTATTAAATTACCCACGACTATTTTAGTTTTTATCATTTCCTAAAACCGGCAATAGGTACCGCCGTATCAAATCCTTCATTGCCAAAAAGATAATTGATTAAGAAAGTTATCGTCAATTAAATAGGAATAGTAAGCTCAGATGTTTTAGTATATTTTTGAACCCCCCTATATAAGTCAAAGTCAAAGTCAAATCATTTATTGTAAATAGGCAATAAAATCGCACTTTTACAAGTCAAACACTTCAATCTAATAAACAAATTAATAAAATCATAAAAGAAAACAAACTATAATTAATTGATAAGGTATGGTTTGAGTTTGAAAAAGGATGTTTCCCTTTCAAGTCCAGGATTGAATCTCAGACAGGAAAAGGAAACTCCGTTTGATTCTACCAGTGCTTCGGAATACACCCGTTAGAGAAGACAGCACCAAGAAACTCTACGGGGATGTCTTTTTTTTTCTCATATTGTATAATTTCTTTCCATTTTTTTTCAATCACAATATTTACATAAGTAGGTATAAATATTACCATTAGAAATAAAAATTTCAAAACATATTAATAAAATTCACGTTAATTATTACTACCATGGAGCTGGGGGCATTGAGGCCATGCCTTTGTATCTTTAATATAGTCATTAACAGTGTAATAGGCTTTCTTTATGAGATTAGCCTTAATATAAGTTTTATATCTTTGCATGGATAATTGATCAATTCCCTCTGGCAACTTATTATAAAAGCGTATACAGTTCCCCATAAATGAACCATTAACCTTCTGCAACCGAAATCTTGGTACATGGAGTTTATTTTTATTTCTAGTGTTGAAATTATGTACGTCACAATTTTTAGCAAACTTGTTAATATTTTTATGAATATACAATAAGTTTTCATAAATATATTGGCAAGCCACTGTAAGAACATTGATGTCTTTAAATCGTTCCCGGAGAGAATCGCGGGTTTTCATATTATATATTGACCGAATTGCTCTTTTCTGTAGCACGAACACAGATTGGATATCCGCGGCTTTGCCCCACAACATAATGCCATACGACATAACGCTGTGAAAGTAACTAAAATATACTAATCTTGCAGTGGCTTCATCAGTAAATTGTCTGATTTTACGTACAGCAAAAGCTGCAGAGCTCAATCTTCCAGTTAAAGATGATATGTGAGGACCCCACTGTAATCTAGAATCTAAATTAATTCCCAGGAACGTGGTTGACTCTACCTGGTCTAACGGCTCATTATTAATTAAAATACTTGAATTTGTGAGGCCTCTTCTAACATTGGGTAGTGAGAATTTTATACATTTCGTTTTTTTAGAATTTAGCACTAAATTATTTACCGTGAACCATTTAAGAACTAGCGTGATTGCTTGTTAACATCGTCAAAATTGTTGTCTGTTCTGTCAACCTTAAAAATAAGTGAAGTGTCATCAGCGAACAAAACAATATCACATAAGTTCTTTACAAAAAAGGCAAGATCGTTAATATACACCAAGAACAAGAATGGCCCCAGTATTGAACCTTGAGGGACGCCCATTGTAGAGAGCGACCCAGATGACCTTACTCCATTTATATCCACTTTCTGGATTCTGTTACTAAGATACGAGAAGACAAGATCGAGAGCTTTCCCGTGAACCCCGTAATGCTGTAATTTAGAAATTAATGTTTCGTGACTAACGCAGTCAAATGCTTTGGAAAGGTCACAGAAAACACCAATAGCATCCTGCGACTTCTCCCAAGCATCGAAAATATGCTTTAAGAGCCTTATCCCTGCATCTGTGGTAGAACGCCCTTTAGTGAAGCCATATTGTTCAGTATGAAACAGGCTGTTTAAATTAAAATGAGTCATTAATTGGTTCAAGATAATTTTTTCAAAAATTTTACTTAGTGCGGGAAGTATTGAGATGGGTCTGTAGTTAGTCGGGTCATTTTTATTTCCGGATTTATACAGAGGAATTAGTTTACTATTTTTCATTACGTCGGGAAAAACTCCTTCATCGACACATGTATTAAAAATAACGACCAAATACGGGGCAATTGAATTAATAATACAAGTTAAAATTTTTGTAGACATTCCCCACAGATCCTCAGTGTTCTTAATATTAAGTAATTTAAATGTCTTAACAATGGTGTCTACATCAATATATTTGAACTTAAATATATCATTACATCTTTCAACATTATTTAATAGTATAGAAGCAGCCGCAACCGGGGATGACTCTAACGACTGGGTAGTAACAATAGGTATATTGGTAAAAAAATCTTCAAACGCATTGGCTACTTCGCAATCTTTTGAAATTAATTTTTGGTTTATATTTAAGACATATTTCCGGTCCCGAGGTTTAATTTTGCCAGTTTCAGTGTTTATTATTTTCCACGTTGTTTTGATTTTGTCTTCGGCCTGCTTAATTTTCCTACTCAAGTGAAGAGACTTCGCGGTACGGCACACAGATTTGAATGTCTTTGAGTATTGTTTAACATAGTCTAAAAATTTTGTGTCATGTGCATTTATACATTTTTGTGAATATAAATCATACAATTTGTTCCTGCTTTTATAGATACCAGGTGTAGCCCAGTCCCCATCAAATCTCGCCTTGGTGCTACCTCTATATGTTTTTACTTTAAATATTGTATTAAACTCTTATTATAATTATATAACTCTTGTTATAATTATATTAGCTGTACCTATGTGATCCCTTTTGCTCAGACTGCGAAGATGATATGAACATCTGTGATGAAGAACTTTATTTGATTCCAAGCCGACATGCAACCCGGTCAGTTTCTCGGAATAAGTTCGCAACCGCAGAGCAGTAAATGTAAAAGAAATAAAAGGGGAACGGAGCAAAGTCTCCAAGTGGCATGTAGGAGTCGCCGAGTATAACGCTCGAGTGTTATTCGTTTTAGGAGAGTTGTAATTTACGAGAACGCAGAGTTGCCTCGCGCGCTCGCCAACTCTCCAGAATTGGCTCTCTATCAAAAGTTCGCGCATCGCGGCGCTGCGGAGTGGAAACCGGAACGCGGCGGTAACCGGCAAATTAGCCGGGCAGTGCCGCCGCGGCCGGCCCGGTTACGGACCCCTTCTCTCTCGAACACCACACATTCCCGAAGCAAACTTTACTCAAGCCGCTACCTTCCCCCGTTTAGATAAACATGAGAGCCTTACTATTAATTAACTATTGTACTATATGCTTGTGTGAAGTGCGGCCGGATACTTGCGTGCTTTACAACCCAACAATACAAGTTCGATCAATGACTTACCTTCAAATTAGCTATGATTTGGAACATTCCGAAATCTACAGCATCAATACATTATGCTGGGGGATGTTTGCATAACACCTGGAGCCCTGCTGTCTGCTTGTAGAGGCTCGCCGCCACTCGAGACTGTTTGCAGATCGGAGCAGCTTTTGTCAAGTGCAACATAGTTTGCGAAATATTAAGGATATAATGTGTCAATATAATAATATATTTGGTAACAGAAAGTGCCAGAAAAGCTTCTCAACATTTCACTGAAGAGAATGACAATATACTTAGTCAGTTCATAAGTATTGTCACACAGTAAAAACTTTTCTTTTAGAATGCTGGCCACAAAAAAGTTTATTGAATTCGAATTTCGAATTGTTCATGAAAATAAAAATGTATACTTTTTAGAATTTTACTCATTTTTAAATATGGAGTGGACGCTTAAAGAAGACCGTGTTGCAGTTATTGCGTTGCATCGTTGCGGTTACGCGCCAATTCAAATTTTTGACATACTGAAAAATTTGAATATAACCAAGAGATTCGTTTATCGTACCATCAAACGATACAATGAAGACTCTAGTGTAGATGACAGGTCAAGAAGTGGTCGCCCTCGGTCTGTTAGGACTCCAGCAGTGATAAAAGCTGTGAAGGCGCGAATTCAAAGAAATCCCAAACGTAAGCAGAAACTGTTGGCCCTTCAGATGGGATTAAGCAGAACCACGGTGAAAAGGGTGTTAAATGAAGACTTAGGGCTTCGGGCATATCGAAGAAAAACAGGACATCATTTGAATGCTCGTCTAATGGACCTGAGACTGAAGAGATGCCGCGCTTTGTTGAAGCGGTACGCGGGAAAAAAATATCGGTAAATTCTTTTTTCGGATGAAAAAATTTTTACCGTAGAAGAGAGCTACAACAAACAAAATGATAAGGTGTACGCACACAGTAGTGAAGAAGCGAGCAACCGTATTCCGCGTGTCCAACGAGGTCATTTTCCATCCTCGCTCATGGTATGGTTGGGAGTGTCTTATTGGGGCTTAACAGAGGTACATTTTTGTGAGAAAGGTGTAAAAACGAATGCAGTTGTGTATCAAAATACAGTCCTGACGAACCTTGTGGAACCTGTTTCTCATACCATGTTTAATAACAGGCACTGGGTATTCCAACAAGATTCGGCGCCAGCTCATAGAGCGAAGAGCACACAAGACTGGCTGGCGGCGCGTGAAATCGACTTCATCCGGCACGAAGACTGGCCCTCCTCCAGTCCAGATTTGAATCCGCTAGATTACAAGATATGGCAACACTTGGAGGAAAAGGCGTGCTCAAAGCCTCATCCCAATTTGGAGTCACTCAAGACATCCTTGATTAAGGGCAGCCGCCGATATTGACATGGACCTCGTTCGTGCTGCGATAGACGACTGGCCGCGCAGATTGAAGGCCTGTATTCAAAATCACGGAGGTCATTTTGAATAAACTTTAGTGTCATAAGAATCTATGTTTTGTTAAGTTCATTTTGGTATATAAATGGTTACATAATGAATAAACTTGTTTCAATTATTTTATATAAAACATGTGACAGAATTTATGACCTGACTAGGTACAACCACACTCCAGCCAAGTTACGATTTTCGTAGCAACCGCAGTAATGAACGTATAATATAAGAACATTATAATTTTATTACTATACCTACATATAATTATAGCAGACTTGTGTAAGAAAGATACAATTCAGCAGGAAGAATCTTTTTCTCTGCGCGTCATATAGGTAGAACGTAATAGCGCAAAATGGCAGCAAAAGAGTTGCTATTAGGCAGGTATCGTATCAGCGGAAACAAAATGCGTGCAATAATTCACGTTATTACCATGAGAATAGCTCGTGCCCATTGAGCGGACTTCGCTCGTTAAGGGGAATAAATAAACTGAACCCCTTGATGTCTGAGTGTTCTACGCCAAGTTACAGATGCCGGTCGTTCTTGCGATTATCGACTTTAAGCCGATCGGTGAAGGCGACGGCGACTGCGTGGAATATCGTGTTCGGTGGCAAATCTCGAGCGGGCCAGCGATCGCGACGTAATTGCTTACAGCTCCTTATATTTAGCTTTATTCGCGGGATTCCTTTGTAAGTCAGTGGCGATCTTCGAATACAATTTGTTTTGTCGCACGCGGGGGGAGAGGAGGAGGCTGTTTGCGTGTCATCTTCGGGATTTCGGCTGCAAGTGAGTGCCATTACACGCTGAAGGCTCAAAGAATTCGTATTAGCGCATATTATACGTCGCACGGGACCCCAGAACGCAAACCTTTGACACAATGTTTGGAGATTGCCCTACAAAGTTGTCCAGACCTACAGCATCCGCGGAGATTAAAACTCATCTTGTTCAACAACTTTAATTCCCAGAGCAAAAGCTTCTGATGGATAACATGTTATAACTTTAGCAAATAAAATAAAAATATGCCCCTGAGGTTACACCGTCTCCATGGGTACCTTGATTTACGTACTACTTTTTGCGGTTATTATAGTTATCTACATAATAATGATTACGTACAACGTAGTACCACAGATTACTAGGTAAGAATTAATATTTTTCGTTTCTAGTCGGGTATAGTTGGGGTCTAGTCGGGGATAAATTATTGTCATTCATATTCATTTTACAAAAATCCGTTAAAATTGGCCCAAGATGTGGGTAGATGCGGGTACGGTGAAGTAAAGTTGTGGGCCCACAGACTCGGGGCTAGTAAAGTAAGGCAGCGACCACATTCTCCGCAGTGACGTACATTCGAGCGCTCCATCGCGCGTCAACTTTATAACGTCTCGAGGCAATCGCGCCGCCGCCGCCGGCCGCCGCAACCGCCACGGCTCAACATCCGCACAGGCACGCGGCAGAAGGACATGTCATACTTGTAATGTGGAGAGCACGAGTAGTTTAATTATTTGTATTACTTCGTTATAGCATGGTCAAATTTGGCACTAAACGTAATTAATTACAAGATTAAATTACTCGGTAGATTTGATTAGATAAGCATGCTTCTGGCTTTCATATTATTTTGATTTTGCTCTATATTTGAAGAGACAGATCTATCTACTCTTTGTATCAACTAGACAGTTCTAAATCGATAATCACATATTTACGTTATAGTTAAGTACTTTCATTTCGGTGCGTGTATGAAATCGATCATTGCTCTAATAAATTGTTGCAAACAAAGGTAAACATAGATAGGTTATCAGATATCACTTTGCACGTGGTTTCAAATATTCTGATTTGTTTATACGGTGACGTTTCTGCGTGGTGTGAAATACGTATACTGCCGTCGGTTTGTCTGCGGCAGTAGTTGACGAGTGTTCGCTTACAAATATAAAGTTTCAATATCAAAAATCGAGTGGCTGGAGTTGCGGCGGCTCCGACAAATTGCCCTCATAAAAGTGAGTGGAGTTCACCACTTCCACTTTACGATGTACCGCGCCGAGGCTACGCACGAGTCACGAAAATAGACTCTATTGTTCGACCGATAAGGCTTATAATATGAATAGCGTCCCGGTTAAGTTGTATGTTCGTTTATGTTTAGCCGGCAGTTTATTTTATTCAAGTCAGTATCGATGAGGAAAAACGAATGAACGCAATACAGCAGATTTGTAGTCGGTGGTACGCGACGCGCACGTCGTAGTGTGTTGCCGTGCAGTGCGCCGCGCGCCGCGCCGCGCCGGGCACAGCGCGGGCTACGGAAACTTTATTGGTGCTTTTGCAACGGGCCGCACTCCTGTGAAACAATTTCTTGGAGTTTGGGTTTTACGAGTATACTCATTATTTTTGTAAAATATTTTGTAATAACACAATTGAACAATGGTATGATTTTCTTGTGATGGGTTAAATAACATTGTTTTAATATTGTAATAATGCTAACATCATTACAACTAATGTCGATAAGAAAATACGGTACCATCTGTTTTTGCCAATGCCTCCCAAGATAGATGCTTCCTTGTACGTACCTACATATAACTTAAAAACGATGTTGACGTCAGTAATTATATAAAATTAATTTACTTTCAGTTGGAGTGAATCTGCGACTGCGCATGCACTTACGGTATTCATTATTACGCACTTTACGCAGTGCAACATTCTACGCCAACTTTCTTTCGTAGCCCGTAGCCAATCCGTAGCTCAAAGTCGTAGCTCTGTAGCTTGTAACTCGTAGCCCATAGTTCGTCGTGGGCCGTGGTGCAGTGGTTACAAATAATTATTACTATACAGGGTGTATCGGCAAGGTGTAGTAATATTGAAATGTGGGTATGTGTACCTGGTGATGAATCATTTGCCAGGGTACTAAAACCTGAAATCAATAATCGATTTTTTCACTCAAATTGACAAAATAACTAAATATTACAACCCTAACATGATACGGATGACGTCACGTTACGCGGGTCACTGGCATTGAATTATTTCTGCCGCAAAGTGCGCCGCGCTCTTTGAATTTGCTGACAATATTTTAGGGTTCAGTATTATAACAAAGTTGAAAGCCTCTAAAATTCATTTCAGATACTTACCGCCTTAGAATAGAATTTTGGTAGGTACATTACACGGAGCAGATATCACTCAGCCGCCAAGAAATTCTTTTGTCAGGTTGCATCTGTCCGGGTTGGTACAAATTGGTAAAAAGCATTATTTAAAAAACAAACGGAACCCTTAGTACTTTTACGAATTTTGTATTGACGGATTTGACGGCGGGCCTAGTTTTGTTTGAGTAATGCCGCCGGCTAGAGGTGTAAAAGTAACGAAACAAAGCGTACAGTAGTACCCAACTTATATGGCGCGTCGTGAATCTTCGTTCGCGCAGAAAATAAAGTATGGTCCGAAGGTTAACGAAAGAATGCTCACTTACAATCAACTTAAGATCACTATTATAAGGTTCATAATACACTGCAGCTGTTAGTTCCATCTCACTCATGCCACGCGGCGATCGCTAAGATGGCGGGGCGGCTGCCGACCAATAGCGGTCAATAGCATTTCTCGCGCTTTGAAAATTCATCTTCTGCGCAGGTAGAACTGCGATGTGCAACAGCTGCAGTGTATTATGAACCTTATAATAGTGATCTTAGGTTGATTGTAAGTGTTAAGCATTCTTTCGTTAATCTTCGGACCATACTTTCTTTTCTGCGCGAACGAAGATTCACGACGCACCATATAAGTTGGGTACTACTGTACATGTTAGATCCAAGCCTCAAGTTCACTGACATTGCCCAGCTGATAACTAGGGTTGAACGATGGTTAGTTTTGCAGTAAACTTTGACGTGTATTAATTCATTACCGTAACTACTTACAGATTTATAGTACCTCCAGACTACTTCGAAATATGTATGTGTATGCGTAGTTTCAGTATTACTACACCTTGCTGTTACACCTTGTATAAAGAACAACTTTCTTAAAATATAAATAATTCTGATATACTTATTATATAAATTCTAATATTCTATAATATCTATTCTGTTTACAAAGATAATATATTACCGATTTTGTAAAAAGGACGTTGTATATTTGTCTTGTAAGCGAACCCACCTAGGTTTTGTATTACTCAGCGGATTATGTTCCAACCCACGCCAGTATAGTGTCGACGTGGCTAAGCCAAAGCCTGTAATAACGCCGCCTTGCCACTCCACTGTAGGAACACGGCATATCACTTACAAACTTGTATGCTTTGTATGTTTGTGACATACTTTATTACGAGGATATTTTAAATAACAATGCGCGTGGTCTGAATTATTGAAATGTAAATGTGTTGAAATAATATGACGGCTAAAACTGCCACTTCAATTCATCATGAATGCTTATGCTATTTGTAAATTGATATCTTAATACATATAAATTACACGTCACGTTGTTTGTCCGCGATGGACTCATAAACTGCTTAACCGATTTTAATCAAATTTGCACACCGTGTGCAGTTTGAACCAACTTGAAAGATAAGATGGCTTACATCTTAATTTATAGTCACAATAACAAAACTTTTCGCTACAGCAAGGCGTAGCCGTGTCTGCTAGAATAACTTATAAAGCCGATCGACATTGTACTTAGTCAGGTCATAAGTATTGTCACACAGTAAAAACTTTTCTTTTAGAATGCTGGCCACAAAAAAGTTTATTGAATTCGAATTTCGAATTGTTCATGAAAATAAAAATGTATACTTTTTTGAATTTTACTCATTTTTAAATATGGAGTGGACGCTTAAAGAAGACCGCGTTGCAGTTATTGCGTTGCATCGTTGCGGTTACGCGCCAATTCAAATTTTTGACATACTGAAAAATTTGAATATAACCAAGAGATTCGTTTATCGTACCATCAAACGATACAATGAAGACTCTAGTGTAGATGACAGGTCAAGAAGTGGTCGCCCTCGGTCTGTTAGGACTCCAGCAGTGATAAAAGCTGTGAAGGCGCGAATTCAAAGAAATCCCAAACGTAAGCAGAAACTGTTGGCCCTTCAGATGGGATTAAGCAGAACCACGGTGAAAGGGGTGTTAAATGAAGACTTAGGGCTTCGGGCATATCGAAGAAAAACAGGACATCATTTGAATGCTCGTCTAATGGACCTGAGACTGAAGAGATGCCGCGCTTTGTTGAAGCGGTACGCGGGAAAAAAATATCGGGAAATTCTTTTTTCGGATGAAAAAATTTTTACCGTAGAAGAGAGCTACAACAAACAAAATGATAAGGTGTACGCACACAGTAGTGAAGAAGCGAGCAACCGTATTCCGCGTGTCCAACGAGGTCATTTTCCATCCTCGCTCATGGTATGGTTGGGAGTGTCTTATTGGGGCTTAACAGAGGTACATTTTTGTGAGAAAGGTGTAAAAACGAATGCAGTTGTGTATCAAAATACAGTCCTGACGAACCTTGTGGAACCTGTTTCTCATACCATGTTTAATAACAGGCACTGGGTATTCCAACAAGATTCGGCGCCAGCTCATAGAGCGAAGAGCACACAAGACTGGCTGGCGGCGCGTGAAATCGACTTCATCCGGCACGAAGACTGGCCCCTCCTCCAGTCCAGATTTGAATCCGCTAGATTACAAGATATGGCAACACTTGGAGGAAAAAGCGTGCTCAAAGCCTCATCCCAATTTGGAGTCACTCAAGACATCCTTGATTAAGGCAGCCGCCGATATTGACATGGACCTCGTTCGTGCTGCGATAGACGACTGGCCGCGCAGATTGAAGGCCTGTATTCAAAATCACGGAGGTCATTTTGAATAAACTTTAGTGTCATAAGAATCTATGTTTTGTTAAGTTCATTTTGGTATATAAATGGTTACATAATGAATAAACTTGTTTCAATTATTTTATATAAAACATGTGACAGAATTTATGACCTGACTAGGTAATTTAGAAAAAGTTATAGCTAACTAAAAGAATGTGTTGTTTTTGCTCAACGGAGTCACATCCCAAATGATCTCTTATAAATCTGAATATTACATATTCCAACATGGAATCGCAGTTTCAACATCGGAGAGGACAAATAAAACAAAGTTATTTGCGCAAAGAATAACAGCGGCGCCCGTGTGTGCTCAGTGCCAGTACTTGCGAGCGCACGCGCGGGCAGTAAGGACGCGCGGAGGCTACAAACACACACACACACACACACACTCCTACACACATATACCCTTCTATGTCTGCAGGTTACATCGACTGTGAAAGGCTTGTTACCAAAATAGTAGTTTGTTTTACAAGGGCAGAAAACGACTCATACTCTACTCGATGTATTGCCTCACGAGCGTAGCGAGTAGAGTGAGTCGTTTGAGACCCGCGTAAAACACAAAAATTTTCACCCAGAGATTGCGAGAAATATAATAAGTAGGTATACAATTAAAAAATGCTAAGAATATTTCACAAATAGTCACGTTCACTTTCAAATAAATAATAATCAAATTCAATCTTTTAAAACCAATTTGCATTGTTGTCAAAATTCTACACACACCTACAGATTATAGGCGGCAATTACAAACTTTTTTTAATTATCTAATGCTCTCAAACGTACACGTACCTACGTACGTCGCCAAAAATGTAGACGAGAATTACACTTTCATTTAAAAAAGTAAACTGTACATTAAGATTCTCTTCTTTTTTTTCTAAGTAATTATGTCAAAATGGAAAATTGAAAAGTAGAATCTTCAGCCTGTTGATAATAGCGAGTACAAATGAAAAAAAAAACTACTTTCACTCACTAGTGCCCAACAACCTCGTTTGCTACCGCTAAGCTGAGCTAATCTGACACCTTTTTTGAGCATGAGGTGTGAAAAAATGTTTTTATTAAGATTTGTGTTCCAAGACGTAGGCAATCGTTTCGCATGTTGCTAATAATAATACCTAACTGATGTCGATTACCTTTGTACTTTACAAAATGTTACAACATTATCTCACATCATTAGTATTAATTTACAGAGGTGCCCTTTTTTATACACGAAATGTTTTGCGAGACACACGTTTAGTACATTTACAATATACTTATGCCGTGTCACAGAATAATTCAGCATGTAACTGTCCCACTGCTGGGCAAAGGCCTCCCCTCACTTTCGTGAGGAGGATTCGTGTACAGAATACCTATTAATAAGCCGTGTAGCATGCTGCTCTGCTCTTACTGCGACGTGTGTGTACTGTGTAGGGGCTGTGCGCTTGCATGCAGGAGGCACCCTGCGGACCTGTTGGCATCGATCGCGGCATTCTCTCAGATAACTGTGTTTCGGTTTAGCTTCTGAGGAATCTAAAATTGTGTTGTTAAGAAAGCACCGGGTCTTATCGTGTTCGGATAACTTTCAAGGTGTCATTCAAATTCCCCTTTATTTACACTGCTGTATAAATAGTTCTGATACAAAAGATACACCCGATCATGTAGGTAGGTATTATATCCGTGGCCAACAACGCCAAACTTTTGGGCCATACGAATTTTTATTTCCATAGTAAGTTATAAGTACCAGCTTTGACCGTGGCTGCTTACCTCCTCGGGGCCAGATTAGCAATCTTAAACAGTTTGGAAACTTTTACAAGTTTTTATGTCTCAGAAGTTAGGGGACTTCCGGAGTTAGAACATAAAATAAATCTTCCTTCACTTTTTTAAAGAAAACTCTACTGCTGGGCGATGGCGAGAGGCCTCTTGAACCTCCGGTGACCGCCGCAGGCTTATCGTTTCCATTGGAAATGGGGTGAGAAACAATCAAGTGACTGTCACAAGTTAATTAGTTATCAGTTTGGGTGTGAATGTCGACCTAGTAAAAAGTAGCAAAATAAAATAACTGCGCAAATATACATAGACGATCCTATGAGTTTTGTTTTCATGAAAGAATTAGAATTTGTAGAGAAAGTACAAAACACTAATAATTACGTAATCACCCGCTTCTCAAAACGTAGCGTTCCTGACGCTTTCTGACATTTCTTGGCATAACGATAGATCAACACTGTGACTGGAAGGCTCACGTGGATAAAGTATGCTCAAAACTAAGCAGTTTTGCATTTGCACTTCGTAGACTAACATTAGTAGCCTCAAAAGCAACGTCGCTTATGGCCTATCACGGATATGTGTCTGCCGTTTTAAGATACGGTCTTTTAATATGGGGAAACTCGGTAGAGTTAAATAGAGCGTTTATAGCGCAAAAACGATGCATTCGTGCCATTTGTTGTGCCGAACCTATAGATTCGTGTCAGCCACTCTTCAAAGATTTAAAGGTCCTTACGCTTCCATCTATGTACATTTTTGAAATCTGTGCGTTTGTAAAGAAACACCCAGAACATTTCAAAAAAATAAAAGATAACTGCAGTTTCTACTCTAGGTACCCGAATAAACTAGTATTTCCACAATGTAATAATGCCCTTTATCACAGAAATTGCTATGTTATGTGTATCAAAATTTATAATCACATCCCGGAGTCAATCAAAGACTTGACGTATTTTAGATTTCGGAGTAGACTCTTTAGATGGTTAATTGAAAATAATTTTTATTCCATCAAAGAATTTTTAGATTACAAATTTGTAAATTAGCATCCATAAGAACCTGTATTTAAAGTGCTAATGTAAAATTAATGGTAGGTACTAAATTGTAAGACATACAATTGACTTACCTATGTTTTAGGTACATTACACGCTTATTATTTTTATTATTTATTTATTTATTATTATTACATTATTATTGTACGCTCTAATGGGCAAAACTGTTGCAACTAAATTAGTATCACTAATACCTATACTATGTATATCACCTACACAGTTATTTACAATAAAACATTATTCTATTCTATTCTATTCTATTCTACTAAAACATTTACTGGATAGGTACGAAACGTACGTGATATAATATAAACGGGGACGTAATTTTGACAGACCTCGATGTTTAAATGCTATCGAGCATAATATAGTGTCACTAGCTAAATTTGTAAGGTGGAATGGTTTAACATATTTTATCTGCCGATTTCACAAACCTTGTAATTTCCGAGGGTCGTTAAAAGGTACCCAGCCCCTAGCGACGACCCCACTGCCTCGTGGGTAGCGACAACTACACGATTGTAAAGGGTCGCAGGTTCGATGCCCGTATCGGATCCATCCGCGATTGCGACGTCTGGATTCGATTATCTGACCTTCGAGGCTTAGCGTCGTTCTCGCGGGCATCAGTATGTCGGAGTGTACACCCACGCATAAACACCTTAAACACGGGAGTAAAGCTTTGTTTAGACATAATCAAGATCTTGACTTATACCAATTTTCATCAAAAATCAGTTTGACCATTGCGGAGTGACGAAGGAGCAAACATTCACATAATTATATTCAAATATGCAAACTTTCTGTAAATAAAAATGTAATATATAGTTGCACGCGCGGGCAATGGTCATTTATGTACAAGATTATCTATTCGCCCGGCAATAACGGATGAATGACTATGTATGCAGTCACCGATACGGCACTGCTGTTTCATTTGCCGACGCCAATATTGCAGTGGGCGCCGACAGCGCATTTTTCCGTCCGTTGGGCCGTCCATGGTGGCGCAAATTTGCCGGATGTCGTCATTATTTCATTTGGTCAATATTGCCGCAGCAACATCGCTCGATATATCCATCCGCGGCACTGCAAATACTGCTGTGCAAACGATTTTCATTGTAAAGTTCAGGCGATGGTTAAATATGTGAGCTGTTCGAATAGGTATATTCATAAATAAGCTGATTGACTTATTGATCATTGCGGCTCATCAACGACGTCTAATAACTATAATTAAATGTCCTGTTGTTAGGATTTATTACCATTATTTATCTATCGATGTGTACAGTGACATTGTTATTCCATTATTTTGCCCAACCTTGCTATAGTTACTAGCTCAGGTTACTAGCTAATCTAGCTATGCTATAATTATAATTATTTATCATAACCAATTAGTCAGAGTAAGTGCACATCGATGCATTCTGCCCATCGAACGATTCAGTCGTGAGTGAAGTCACGAGTAACATGAAAACCAAAGAAATAAATTGACGGCACGTTTGGTGTAGTGGCTGAGCAATCGGACTGCTGCCCTAGGTGTCGCGGGCTCGATTCCCGCCTGGAACGAATATTTGTGCGATCCACAAATATTTGTTTCTGGTCTGGATGTGATGTGTATGTGAAATTATATGTGTGTAAGCGGTACCCACGATACAGGAGCGATCCTAGTGTGGGGCTACGTTTTTTTTAAATAAAATAATAAAAAAATTAAAAATAGATGAATGAAGAAGGTTCTACTAATTTAAAAATTATGCTCCATAAACATTTCTTGCTCATATTTATTTTATCGGTTCTATAACCGATAAAATAAATATGATACCTATGTATCATAGTTTTTATTGACACTGATTTATTTGGCATCATACTAATATTCCCCCGCTCAAATTCAGGCAACCAGCCTCAAGACACTGAATATTGTTAAAACACGATAACATCGAAAGGTATTTTAGAAGCAGTAACCATTCGTATAATGGACGCTTAGCCGATTGCTTGGAATTAGTGTAATTAGACGGCGGCGCCGCGCGAGTTCCCACCGCGGGCCGGCGCGGGCGCGGGCGGAGCCGGCGGCGGGCGCGAGGCCGCGCTAGGTTTAGCCAAATTGCCGGAACCATTCCGGAGAGTGCAAGGTAGCCTCCGTTCTGGGGATTGTTCCGTGAACGGAGCCGTTTCAGATTCTATTGCTTTAGTATACGAGTAACTCGATCGGAACTCCGTGAGATGACGCCAGGCATTGTACTACGTGAGAATGCGTTTAATGTTGTATCTATGTGTTTTGTATTTTCAGGACACTAATACTTTTTGTACGCTCTGGGATAAATAGAGTTATTCAAAATAACTCACTTCAGATGCTCTGTAGATGTGTATAGTATAATCACCGTAGGGGAAGTGTTCCTAAGGTGATAATGTTTCAGCGACAAAGACTAGATAATAATTCGGTATGGAGTCATAAATAATGATTTATTGCAACCCTATTCGAAGACACCGCTATTTTTCCATCAGTACTATCAAGAATATTAAACTTTAAGTTGTGATGCGAATCGACTCAATATCTAGATAAGCTACCTGTTATGTAGTATACTTGCTCTTTTTGGATGTATCGTTTCTCAACGCGTTTAAATGTGGTGGAAATAACCCCGATCGTGGTCGTGGTGCGAAACGCCCGATGCCCTTGCTACCGTGTTCAGTATACAAATTGTATTAACAATAAAAAACATATATTATTGTGCTAAAAAATACCGTCCGCGCGTAGCCGCCTGCATGCACGGCACGCATCAATAACTCCCACTAAGTAATACCAGCACTCGCCTTAACACTAGAGATGCCCGCGGGAATCCTGAATGATCCCGGAATTTGCACGTTATGGCTAATTAAGCGGAGTATTTTATAAAAATGCGAAAATAGAACGAGCTCGTTCCGTAAATTGTTTCAGCGTAGCGTTGTTGAAATAATTAGTTTTGGGCGCGCCGCTACTTGAGGAAATTAAATTCTATGGAAGAAGCGCTGCAGCGAGTGTGGCGCAGGCCTTTTAGAGGCGGAGTCTGTCCGCAATCTCGACCGACGCAGCGGACTCAAGGAAAATACTTTTATCGCTTTATTTTGTATACACATTGAGAATTAAAACGACGTAGGTATTCAGATGTCCAAACGTCCAAAAGTTAGACGTCCAAAGATACTCGTAATCTTCAAACACAGTCTTTTTTTTTTTTTTATTATTTTTTTTAAACGTAGCCCCACACTAGGATTTCTCCTGTATCGTGGGTACCATTTACAGACATATAATTTCACATACACATCACACCCAGACCAGAAACAAATATTTGTGTTTACAGTGGTTGTCATAGACAAATCACAATAAAGTGTTTTTTTTTAATTTTCTTTATTTAGGGAGTTTTAAACCACGACTATGCCAGTTCCATAGTGTCGTTTCGAAATGCAAACAGAGATATAACTAATCCTAAGCTTTAGCGACATGACTCTACCCGGTCTACATAGAACTTCCCATCTATGATTACATAAATGACCGTATTGAACAAATCGGCCTCACTCACTGTAGCTAGGGTCAGAGTGTAGAGCCATGTCACCACGAGCCAGATTTGCCAGATTTACGCGGAAACTGACTGCCGCTCCTTAGATCCCGCTCCTTAGATCGCGTTTCCACTGTATCACGAACAAAGATCTTGCTCCATCGACATATAAAACCCCACCTAGGAACACGGGATCATGGCCTCACTTGCTGTAAACACACTGTGCGGCGTCGTGTCACCGCAACCCGCGCAGATTTATACGGGAACTCTCTACCGCTCCTTAGAGCGCGTTTCCGCTGTGTCACGAACAAACACTCTATCGACATGCGGAACCCGTGGACAAACCAGAGACGCGGAGTCACTCGCTTGTAGAGGCACAGTGTAGAGCCGTGTCACTGCAACCGGCGTAGATTTGTATGGAAACTGTCTACTGCACTCGGTGACGGACTTCTAATAAAAGTCACCTTATCTAGTAGGAGTTGTTGTTAATAAAAGCAAATTCCGGTATCATTGTTTTTCACAATTTGACATGACATGTAATGTATGTATAGTGGTTTGATCCGTTCATTCCAGTCAGTCCGTCAAGTAGTATCACGATATCCGATCGTGTCCTTACAATGGACCCGCACATGGGCTGCAGTGTCCAAGTTATATTGCGTTCAGTATTTATTGCCCTCACCTGTCGACCCCTGACCCGCCCCCGCCCTCGCCCTGGCGCGTCTTATACCCTCCCGCCGCAAACGTTTGCACTTGCTTCTTGTGTATCTGGATGAGATGATTAGTATATGATGTACCTAACTTAGAAAGAATAGACATCTGAGATGCACGTTAGTGGTACGACCGACGCTGTAGATGTCGTCTAAAGTAGTCGGTCGGACCGCAATCGCTCGCACGCAATAGCAATTTCGTATGAGTTTTGTTTTATCCCTGTTGTCGCTCTGAGAAGTTTAAAAGAGAAGCATTGAAGGCGCACATTAAGAATATCCGCAGGGGGTACTTCTGCGAGTAGTAAGTCGGACCCTTAGTTTCCTTATGATATCGCGTCGTGGCGACAGCCTCACCACCTCGCAGTAATGCGCGGCGATTGAGAGCTAACGAGAGCGTTCATTACGACCCAAATAATAAGGGCACGAGCGTGAACCACCATTCAGTAATTGGCATAAAACTGATTATCGCATATCTACATACCTACTATACGATAGATAATAATCAATATTGATAGTGAATAGTGATAGATTTATCTTTTATTGTCGATGAAAATTAACAGTCACGTATGCACCTGGTGATGTAAGGCCTGAGCATAGATTTACTACCTGGCCTGAGTATATACGTCACATAATAAACTACAAACAAGCGTAAAGACGTTACCAAAACTCACCTATTATAAACTGAGCTAAAAGTTTTTATTCAGACAGTATAAACAAATGCATAGGCATATTATCATAATGCAAAATATATTATGTTGCCACAAATGAATCACATATGCGATATCTAATCGCACCATTTACTGAACGAACTATCAAATCTGTACTCAATCGCGATTACCCACATATTAATCGCGCAGTTTCACGTTCAGTACTTACTGAGCGGATTGAATATAATCAATGCGACGTCATGTACGACACATTAGTTTCTACGAGGCATTCGTTCGTTTTGCGGTTAACGCAACAATGCAAAGTTATTTGGTAGAAATATCCTGAAAAAAAAATACTCGCTTTTCTCAAATTACTTTTTAAAGCTAAAGCGAGTTCCAAGAATTCTGCAATTGAAAGGAAAGTGACCCGGACAGCAGGACGGGTGTTCTTTATTGCATTCAGATTTACCGTCCGGCGTCGTGTCGCGTCGCGTCGCGGCAGAGCGGACGTAAGCGGCTTGTCTCGGACATATCCGTGGCAAGCTGCGCCGCTCACTCGCTCACAGGCAGGATATGCAATGCATGTATGCACACCGCAACATACAACCAGACACTCAGGGACCTCCAGTTCGTCTTTCCGATCTATCTCTAATACATTTCCTTCAGAAGCCAATTTATACGTCTTGTAATGTGAGTGAGCGTAGCGTATCATAGTTTCACAATTTGCACGCAGGCTTAACAGAATGATTAAATAAGATTTGTATTTATACAGATAGGTATAATAACCGAGCTGAGTATGTATATCATGTTACATAATAATACAATCTGCGGTTTGCGTTCATCTCAGTTAGGCGGGACATCGGGCGCGGGTGCCGCGGGGGCTAATTAGAACTCATTAGTCTTTGGCTAGTTGCTTAGATGCCGTCTTCACTCGCTCGACCAGAACCTGTCATATAATGTCTCGTTTAGAGGATGCCAATTATTTTTGAGATGTTAATATTAATTCCTATTTTTCATCGCTTTAACGTATAAACAAACGTAACGTCGTAGTCAAGCCATGCAAACGTTATCTGGGGGCACGGCAGTGCCCCCGCCAAGTCGAGCAAAACAAAAGGCACGGCCGTACTATCCTTTTCTCGAAGCGATTCGGGCCATTTTCGACCCTCTGTAACTTCGTTATGGATAAAACTAGAAGCCTAAATTTTTAGTGACCAAGAGGGCATCACGTCTACAGATAATAATCCAAGTTACATCAAATTTGAACCAGTAGTTTAAGAATTATTGCAAGTCAAAGTTCCTTAATTTTGCTGCCCACTGACTGACTGACTGACTGACTGACTGAATCACCGATCATCAAAATTCTAAGGTACTTCTAGCCGTCCCACAAGTTTCAAATTTTGAATATAGCTATTGTTTAACCTATAAACCATGGAAAAATTCTGACATTCCATAATTTTCATCCCGTTTTCTAGATATATGATCTGCATAAATAACTTTGTATTCCCATATAAATCCTATTAAATTGTATGTGATTACAAAGTTACTTTTACAGTTCATAATTAGACTTCATTGAAATTGAATAAAATGGGTAACAGGGGTTAAAAATGAGAAATGGCTTCGAGAAATTCGACAGTTGAGCGCTTTTTAAAAACTTCCACGATAGATAGAGAGATACAAATCCCTATACTATACCTACCTACACTTTTATAGGTCGAACAAATTCGTTACCTAGGTACATTAAAATAGGTACCTTATACCTAATACGCATCTGTGGAGACGCAAAGACACTCGTTCATGATAATCTATGAGCATGACCTATGTCGCAAGGGGCCCCGGCCGCGCAGACGCGGGGCGCGCGTTGATGCGTGTTTTGCAAAAAAACGAAATAAAGAAAGAAAACCTACAAAAAGAAATGAGATCCCATCAAAAACATTACATGTACAAAAATGCACAAATCTCGCAACGCAGTTTATCTGCCGTAAAAAGTTGTGAGATCGAATGTAAACCAAGTCGGTTAATTTCAATACCTACCTATCTATGGGAGCAGTTATATCTTTATTTCTTTAGTAAATAGAGTGTCTTGGCGATTGTACACGGCAGCATAATCTACTAGGCAATCTAAATATAGTCTTCCGTATAGATGTACTTTCAAACAAATACAAGCACAAAGCGCTTAGCATAGATTTATGTTGCCGTGTGCAATTGCCAAGTCCCTCTATTTACTAAAGAAATAAAGATGTAACTGCTCCCATAGATAGGTATAAACTACTTGACCGATTTTAATCAAATTTGCACAACGCGTGCAATTTGATCTAACATGAAAGATAGGGTAGCTTACATCTCAATTTATAGTCGCAATAACAAAAACCTTAGCCACAGAAACGCGTGGCCGTGTCAGCTAGTAATTGTATATAGGAGGAATATAAAAAGATCGTAGCTTTTCTTCCTTTCAAGATCCGCCTCACCTCGTTAGCTGATATTGCTTGGCGAGTACCTACGCTATATGCGTTATGCTATAACACGTTATACAAACGAATGCATTATAATATGATGCTCACGGTGAAAATATTCAAAGTAGATATACTGTTAAAACTCGCTACATTCCGATTGCGAGCAATCAAATCGGAAATCGGCGGAAAAATGCCCCAAATGCCGACGCGGCGGATTCCGCCGAGCGCGGCGGCGCGCCATATTTCGGTTTCGGCGGCGAGCGCCGATAATGAGGCCTTTCATTAATTGTAAACTGTAATTTGCATCGAGCACGTTGTTTTGTGCCGTTTGTTGAAAGTTTAACGCTGGATTACGTTTTAAGTGCGATAATGTAATTAACGAACTGCAGTAATGGAATTGCTGCAATCAGCTACGCCTCCAGTAGGGATCGTGCTTGTTGAAGTAGGGTATATTTAAGAGCTGTCTTCTCGATCCTGCCATTAGTATACAGCCGACTCTATGTAAATGTACCACAAAGGCACGGAGACGTCTCCTCAAGTGATCACCGGAAAGCGCGTAAAGTTGCCATTGTGGGTCCCCTTACGCAGAATACATAACAATAGCGCGCCCGTTACGTAACTCAGGCCAAGTCGCATCTCAAACAATTTATTCGCGCCGCCTCGACGCCCCCGACAGAAGTGACGCCCCCCAGTCAACTCAAAATTTTAAATTATCATTTGATTCGCGGCCATTGTTCACAAATATAACAGCGAAGATACGAGGAAGACAAATGTGGAGTGCCATTGTCTGCGGTGGACTATCGTAAAAATATAAAAGCTCGTAATAATATAATATCTGTCTTGTGTGTTTGTTTAATGAAGTGTTGTTTCTAGGAATTTCTTGAAATTCACGGCTCACGCCTGGCTGTGCCACCGGTAAATTGCTTTGAATATTGGCGATGTTATTCTGGGAAATTCTTCACTTTAGCTATAGAACTTGCGTTTATATTTTGCTCAAACAATTTTGGATACTAGGAATTCGCGGTTTATTTAGTAGTTCGTCTTATAATAGGTACAACTATGACGTATTCACAACACAAGTGAGAAGATAAATCGGTAAGTAGGCTTGCAATGTAATAATCAAATTTATCTTTTTTCATACGTTTTTCCTACCCGCAATTATTTTAGCATACTAAAACTTTTACTTTACTGGTATTTTAATAACACCTTTGTATAATGTTCGATTGAAGAAAGCAAGCCAACCCGCACGCCGGCGCGCGT
Organism: Hylaea fasciaria; assembly: GCA_905147375.1. Lineage (NCBI taxonomy): Eukaryota > Metazoa > Arthropoda > Insecta > Lepidoptera > Geometridae > Hylaea > Hylaea fasciaria. The sequence continues at coordinate 10,929,149 of LR990208.1, read as the reverse complement.
CTCGCGATAGTGTATGATTTATGTGTGCAGTCAGCCGCCGCCGCGCCGTTATTGCGTTGCTCTCTTTGCCTCGTCCGCGGATACAACTGTGTTCGTACACTCACCCACAAAACTCAGTAAAGTTTATTTTTCGAATAAACTAGTGCCGATTTATATTGATGGCACATTTAGTTAGGCCTCTCAAGGGCCTCTGATTTGAGTGATAGAAATCCGCACGTGAGTAATTTTGTCTCGTACAATTGTTGGGTTGTAACGCGCACAAGTTACCACTCGAGTTCACTCGACCACCATCCCTCTGAACGAAAGTACATGCCCTTACTTATAATCGCTTAACGCATCTTGAATTTACGCATTATACGTAAATTAGTAAATCGAGAGAATTGTCATGTTCAGAGAGTTTTGTAGCTGACTGTCACGACTAAAGCCTCTCTGCGATTCTATAGTTATTCTGCAGCGACGTCGTCGTTGTCGGCCAGGTTTTGTTCTAGCATTGTAAGATGCGAGACAAAGCCATTTCACAAGACTCCATTTAATTTGACCGCCAATTTCAGGTTATATATCGGTATGATAATACCTGATTGTACCTGATTAGATAAGCAGTGATCACTGTGGCTTTTTCATGTATCATAAGAATATTTTACGCAGATTATTTATTGTTAGCGGAGCGGACCACCAGACCGACGGTCAGCCGACGTCACCGAGCATGAGGAGTAGGATGGATGAGACCACTCCACTGAAACAAAAAGCTTGAAACCAACAAGGCCTAGTGGATACCGGTGGAAGAGATAGAAATACCATGCTCCAATAGCACACAACTGTTCGTATCACGGTTAAATGGGATAATTTGCTGAAGTTCAAGGATACCATTGAAGATTCACTTGTTTCTCGTATACACATCTTCAAGACCAGAGTCAAACATTCGGGCTTAGATTTAGTTCCACTTCCTGGGATAGTCATCATTTCGCAACTTTTATCGCACCACCTCGTCGCCGGCGGCCGCTATGCAGTACCAGCTGTTAGCCACTGTCAAAGTCACAGACCTGTTCACTTTGCAGCTCTATAAAAACGAGTTAGTTCTGCTCGTTCCTGGTAAGTTCTTATTCGTTGACTTCATAACTTGCTGTTGGTAACAATTCTCAGTATGGTTTAACCCCAAATTAGGGGGGAGGGGGTTTGTACATTTTTATATTATTAGTATTATACGAGTATACCTTCGTAACGTCAGGCCTTTAAATCAACCTGTATGCGGAAATCAGATTTAAAAGTAACATGGTCCAAAATAAATATTATAATACCCGGTTTTCTTACATATTGTAAACTTGTATGGAGGCTTCAGCTAAATGGAATTATTGAAAATATGCAAAGCATATTAATGCACGACATAAGTACAGTGCACAAATACACATTAAAGCTCCCGAGCACGTGCCTGAGTACCTACTGCTGTTGTCGCTCCCCACACCACCTATACACTTACTAAGTATGGATTTTAATTTACTTTGTACACTAAAGACTTGGTCTTTATCTAAACTGTATTTATTATGGTTTCGGTTTCGGGTTCCCGTTTCCCAGAAATGTCCGGGAGTAAATGCGTTTCTGATTCCGGGAAAACAGCATTTGGCAACTCCGGGATCCATAAATATGATCTGAAATTAGTAATTGGATTATCGAGGGCCGCGCTACGCTGTGTCCAGTGTATACTAGTATAATAATACTGTATAGCGGTGTGGCAACAGACATCTCATAGTATCGCGCGATAGAAACCGCATAGACAGGGTAGTAGTTTCTCTCTTTGGTATGCAAGCTTCCATCATAAGCACAATGCTTTGACCTCTATGAACACTAAATTTTGTGATAAGTGTCTAACGGCCGAAATTAATAATCAATCCAATCCAAATTTTGCTATCTAGGATTGATATCACAATCCATTTTTAGGGTCAAACGTGCCAATAACCGATCTGTGGATTGGTTTATGAAGGCACTGTTATATCGGACTTTGGATTTAGCTTTTTAAAAAAAACTATTTTTGAAGTCACTAAACTTTATTTAAATATTACGAGAAAATTATCTTTAGGCAACCGCTCGATTCGAAGGATGAAGACAGACTGACTGGGATCGGGATTAGAAATGAGACCTAGGTTGCAGGATAGCTGAATAGGTAGGAATTAGGGACAGGGTGGCACTAAGGCTAACAGAATTGGGGTATAACACCTCCCCCTTTTAGAGGAGACTTTAGGGTGGATTTGAAAGTCTCTGTTAAACCTTGGTTCTGAGTGAAGCTACAGGGCTGGTTAATTCTGAGTCTGGTTCATTTGTAACATTTATTGTTTGATGAGGAGAAAGAGGGGGCTGCTCAGGGACATTTACTTTAAATTGGAAAAGTCGGTTGCTGCCGGATTTACAAATTTTCTTATAGAGTAAGTAAGTTAGAAATACAAAAATTAAAATTAACATTAAAATTACGACAATTGAGTAGTGTGTCCCATATTTAACAATGTGCGGGCTTTGTTCAATAGTATTTAAATTGTTCAGAATATAATTCATTTTGTTCGTGTAATCAGAATTCATATCGTCGAGATCTATGTTCTGTAAATGGACAGGAGACACATTATCTACTAAATTACTTAACTTATCTAAGTCACAACAAGTGTCGTCGATTAGGTTAAAATCTGGAATGTGATTGATAGGTGAGGATACATTCTGTAGAATACTGTATTTCGGTATTAATGTGGCACTTTTACAATATCCGATACAATCTTTAGGAATGGTGAGTATTCCTGTGCCTAGAATATTTGTTTCATATAATTTAGAATTAAGACAGTCAATCGAAATCTTGTTAGGTTCCGACTGTATGTAGATCCACTTGTTATTTGTTAAAGGTTTCCAAATGTCTAGTTTTCCTATTATAATTTTGGATTCACACTTTGGTGGTTTTTCACTAATCACTTTTGCTAACAGTTCACTTTCGCAGATAGGTTTCGCGTCAGTAGAATACACATTTTCTAGGTCACAAATAAAGTTTCCTAAGTTCACAGTTTTACAGATATCTAGGTTGTTGAAAACGCAGTAGTAAGATTTGTCTTTGGTCATTGCTATGTATTTATTGTCAGGTACAATTAGACTGAATGAATTTGGTTCTTTAGGCTTATAAGGTGTAGGTAATGCGATGCTATGGAATAATACATATTCTCTGGTATTGACCAGCGGCACTTGTAGGACAAATATAATCTTATTATTAACGTAATAACATACTAACTTAGAAATATTTAATATAAGGTGTACAGAGTTAATATCTAGAGTAACGGGCAACTCAAGGTCGCTAGGTAAGTGTCTATAGTTATCGGCAAGCTCTTGGTGTAGTTGACTTGGAGTTATTATTGCCGGGTGTAAGATATTTTGGCTGCTAAACAAAATTGCATTTGTTATGTCTTCCAGCTGGAATGACAAGGTGAGTATTGATGTTTCTAGAGTTACAAAGATTTCATTAACATTGGAAAGTAATTGAAGTCCATTAGTAATTACGGAAATATTTTTAATACTATGCGAGAGCTTGTCGATAGCTTCAGAGAGGTTGGCTTCGTTATCTCTTATTTTGTGTAAAGTATTATTATAATTTTCCAGTACTGAGGTTGTGACTAAAATGTTTTCTTTTATTAACGAGGCCAACTGTTTTTCATTATTTTGGAGGGATTCAATTGCTTCGTCGTATCTTAGCCCATCGTTCTCGTCCAGGGAGCCAAAAATTTGTTTTAAGATTGTTCCCATTCCTCCTATCCATGCGCTACGTTTAACTCTACTATCTACCAGGTGGGAGATGGAGGCAAACTCTCTACTCATATCTTGGAACCGCGCTGATAGTGGTTGCAACAAGTTGGAGCATTCTGCGATAATCTCTACGACGTGAGTTTCGTTACACAATTGTCTGGTTTTACCTAGAGAGTTTTCGATATTCTCTATATGTGGGCCAAAATGCGAAATATCTACTGGTATTACAACTTTTAATTGAACATTATTGATTTTGAGTTTTCCCAGGTAGTCATAATAGAGCCCCGAACTGGACGTGATCGGCTTGATGAAGTCTTGGTCGGATTCACTTCGAACCTGACTGTAAATAATAATAACTAAGGTAAGTAAATGTATAATAACTTAATCCTATATAAATGCTATTTGTTTATTTAGTATTAACTTATTTGTGTTTTATTTTACAGGTCCGTATGGGTTCCTCAACACAGTCTAGGTAAGTACTTTTATTTTAAATCTCTATATCTCTATCCTAAATCTAATCTTTATTTATAGGTTTGTTCCGGTATCGGCTGGCTTCACCTGATCAAAGTGGTGCGTAACATGACGCCGATTAATAAGTAAGGTAAGCGTGTTGTTACCATTTATTTTAACTACTTTGTATGGCCCTTTCCAAAGCGGTGAAAGTGCCTTACGCATTCTTAGATGATTTTTTAGGTAAACATAGTCGCCAGTTTTGTACTTAGCTGGACGAGTATGACTGTCGTAATATGATTTGGAGGATTCCTTAGATTTCCTTATGAAGTCCAGAGCTTTCTCTCGCGAATTCTTTAGTCGGTTTTGGAGCATGCGTACATAGTCAGGGTATGTTGCTCCCGGGGATTCCTCATAGATGGAATTTGGAATTACCGGTTTATTTCCGAACATTAACTCGTAAGGTGTGAAGTGAGTTGTGGAATGGACTGATGTATTGTAGGTTAGCATAGCTGTATATACATAGCGGGGCCAGTTTGATTGGTCCGCGTCGGTAAAAGATCTAAGATACTCCTTGAGAGTTGAGTGGCTGCGCTCTAGAGCGCCTTGGGTTTGCGGGTGGTATGGAGAAGACCAGAGGTTTTTTATCTTAAGGAATTCACAGGTTTTCTTGAAGAGATCCGAAGTGAAGTTGGTTCCCTGATCCGTAAGGATCATTTTGGGGATTCCAAAGATGGATATGTAGTGAATTAAACATTCACTTGTTTCTTCCGCTGTGGTACTACGGATTGGGTATGCGGAAGAGAATTTGGTAAGGTCATCTTGGATCGTTAGTATGTATTTTAGTTTTGCGGGTCCTGCTTCCGGTAGCGGTCCAACGATATCAAGAGATATTCGTTGACAAGGTTCGGTTGAAGTACTTGTAATTTGCATGGGTGCACGATTTACTTGTCTAAGAGCTTTATTAGTCTGACATTGTGGACATTTCTTTACGAAGGATTCAATGTCACTTCGCATATTTTTCCAGTAAAAGGTTTCCTGGATTCGTTTAAGCATTCGAGTACTGCCGAGATGTCCGGCAATGGGAATATCATGGTTCTCTTTGAGTATTTTCGGGATTTCAGAAAGAGATGGATAAATGATTTTACCCTTGAATATATGGATATTGATACTAGTGTTTTCAAACAGGTAGAGAAGCATGTTGTAGATTTTGATGAAATGGTGAGTATCAAACGGATTCTTAAATTCCGTTATCGCAATATCTAAGGTAGTGTCTTTATCGCGGTTGGTGACTAACTCGTTTCGGAGTGATTTAAGGCTCTTGTATATATCTACATAAGTGGACTTGTCAAAGTGGTAGACTTTGAAGAAAAGGAAATAGTAAGTTTTTCCTTCGTGTGTAAATGATATAAAGGAGTTAAGAGGCCTTTCTTTATTTATGATTTCAGAGGTATCCGTTACATTATCCAGGATATTCTGTACGAATGGATTGGATTCGTCGAGGTCGATGGAGGTAGGTAAAATAACGATTTTATGTTTGGATTTGGTTATATCCTCGTTGTGTTCTTGGATATTTGTATTGAAGGATTTATCTTTGTTTTCCACTGCTTTCAAGAAAGTGGAATAATCGGAATCAGGTAGATCTGGACAAGCACTCGTAGATGGTATTGGAGTGACGACGGTCTGAGCGTCGGGAGTTGGTACGCGTTTTACGACGCGTTCAGGTAAGTTGGACGTTTCGTTTTCGATTTCCCCTCTAAGGACATCGGGGATGTTAGAAGGTAAGTTTGTTTCAGGCGACGGCAGGATATCTTCGTTAAGGTCGAGAAGATTTGGGGATTGTATGTTTATTTCAGGTAATGGCAGTAAGTCTTCGTTAGGGTCGCGGAGGTCTGGCAAATACGGGTCTAACTCTTCAGGGTTAAATGATGGTGGTGATATTAATAAGTCCATTAGGTCCTTGTCTAGTTCTCGACTGGGTTCCCCTCCTACATTAGGATTGGGTTCTGCGTCATTTTCAGGTTGAACGGGATTGACAGGGAATCGAGACAGAGCATCAGCGTTGGTATTGATTTTCCCCTTTTTATATTTAATGTCGTACTCGAACTCCTCCAATTTCAAACGCCAACGAATAAGGCGTGACCCTGGGTCTTTACATTTAAACAACCATTCCAGTGGTTTGTGGTCCGTCAGGACTGTGAACCGATGACCATACAGATAAGGTCTGAATACTTTGGTGCCGAAAATTACGGCGAGGCATTCCTTTTCGGTAACGCTATAATTGCATTCCGCTTTATTGAGGGTACGAGACGCGAATGAGATTGGACGATCTTGTCCTATGGGGCCTTGAGATAATATTGCGGATATAGCATAGTTCGAGGCGTCGCACGTTAATAGGAAAGGTTGGGTAAAATCTGGGTACGCCAGAATTGGTGCAGAGACTAATTTATTTTTCAGGGACTCAAAAGCGAGTTGTTGTTCATTTTGCCATTTGAAGGTAACGTCTTTCTTTAAGAGAGCTGTCAGAGGTTTGGCCAATTTCGCGAATTCGGGTATGAATCGTCTGTAATACGATACTAGACCCAGAAAAGATTTAATATCTTTTGGAGATTGAGGAATTGGATACTCGGACACGGCTTTGGTTTTATCAGGGTTTGGTTGGACACCATTTTCGCTGATAATATGACCCAAGTAGGCCACTTCTTTCCTTAAAAATTCACATTTTTCGGGTTGAAGTTTTAGGTTAAAATCACGAATTCTGTCAAAGACAGTTCTTAGGTTTTCTATCTGCGAAGACAGATCATGGGAATAGATGACTATATCGTCAAGATAAACAAAGCAACGTGTGCCTTGGAGGCCAGAGAGGCAATTATTCATCAACTTCTGGAATGTGGATGGGGCATTCTTTAGCCCGAATGGCATTCGATTAAATTGGTAATGTCCTTGAGGTACAGAGAAGGCTGTTTTAGGAGCGTCTTCTGCAGAGATTAATATCTGATGGAAACCGGAAGTGAGATCTAGCGTAGTAAAGTACTTGCTACTTCCTAACTGGTCAAGAATTTCGGATATCTGTGGAATTGGGTATGTTTCACCGATAGTTATGTCATTCAGTTTCCTATAATCTATTACGATTCGCCATTTACGCTGGCCGGTCGAATCCATCTTTTTGGGAACTATCCAGATTGGTGAGCTCCAGGGAGAAGATGAAGGTTCTATGATGTTTTGATCAAGCATTTTGCCTATCTGGGTTTCCACTTCTTTCTTGTGGCATTCTGGGAATCTATATGATTTAGTGTGGACAGGGACATTACTATTTGTCTTGATTTGATGCTCGAGGGCAGAAGTGTGCGTCAGTTGATCATTGGGTAAATGGAAAATATCCGAATACTGGGAACAGAGATCTATAAGGGCGTCAGTTTCTTCCTGGTTTAGGTGATTCATCCTCAGTGAATCGATTACTTCCTTGGTTCGTTCAGACGCCCCTTGAGAGGTTGTGTTGATCGGATATGCGGAGGAACACAAAGGTTCGATGCCAATGTTTAGATTGGTTTTTACATTTATGAAAGTTTCTGAGGTGTTGGCGACGGTTAGGTTTATCCGGTTGTTGTCTTTTATTTTAACAATGCAGTTGGATACTAGGAGATGGTCAGAGAGGTGTTGGTCCATAACGATGCCTTCTTTAAGATTCGTTCTTTGGATAGAACATTCAATGACCGCTTCGGTACGTGGTGGAATTACGTAGAAAGGTTCGGAGAAATATAATTTAATATCGAATTTTCCTATCCTCAGGATGTCATGAGTATAGTCGATTTTGCAACCGAAAGTAGTCAGGAAATCTGTCCCTATGATGCCGTCATAAGGCAGATTTATGTCTCTTACGACATGGAATTTGAAGGGGATGTGTTTGCTTTCAGTTAGACGTAGTTTAAGCTGAAAGTGACCCTCGGTTGGAGTTGGTTCATCAGAGGGGTCAATGCCCTTGAGTTTGATTGGTTCTTTGGTTAATTTCAAGGTCTTGTTTATGCTGGATTCTTTTAGCAAACATATGGCAGAGCCTGAGTCGACTAATAGAGACAATGGGATGTCTGAGACTTGTGAGTCTAATAGTACATGTGGTAATAATCTTTTCGTGGTGTCTATGTTCACCTCATAGATTTCTTTAGGGTTCTCATTGGCTACGGAAGAGACCTTAGGATTTTCAACGTCACGCGAAATCGGTTTAGCAGTTTTCTGATCGTCAGTTTGGGGCTGGTTACCCTGTCGGTTGATCTTATTGGACTTAGAAGGTTGGACGCTTATTGGGGGCTGGCTACCCGAGTGGTCCTTTGAATTATAATATTGGGCGCTTGTTGGGGGCTGGTTACCCGAGTGGTCCCTTGAATTAGAATATTGGGCGCTTGTTGGGGGCTGGTTACCCGAGTGGTCCCTTGAATTAGAATATTGGGCGCTTGTTGGGGGCTGGTTACCCGAGTGGTCCCTTGAATTAGAGGATTGGGCGCTTGTTGGGGGCTGGTTACCCGAGTGGTCCCTAGGATTGGATGATTTGGTTAAAGTGTCGACTTTTGTACACTGTCTCGGGCGACACCGTGACGAGACTATTACTCGTTTAAAGGATCTGAGCAGTGGTCAACTTCATCACGACCGGATTGGTCAGCTTCCTCATCGGGCTGGTCTAAGAAGTTTACACGTGGGGGCGGTCGATAAAAGGACTGGCTAGTGCCTTGGTTTTGCTCGACTTTGAAACGGCTGTTATTATACTCGCGTTTCTTACACACGGAAATATCATGACCGGCTGTTTTACAGTACCGGCAGAATGGGCTGGAGGCCCCCTGAGATGCGGGGTTAGATTGTCTCTGAGACGAAAAGGATTGGTTGAAGTTTTGCCTGGGAGGTGCGGTTTTAAACTTGTTATTATTGTTATTATTGTTGGTTGCAGGTTTTTGGTCCACTTGTGGACGTCTATACAACGTCTGTTGTATACGTTCCTCGGATATGGCAAAATTAATGGCTTCATTAATTGTTTTCGGGGATCTACACCTCACAATGTTAGAGATTCGGGGATGAAGTCCCATGACAAAATGATGGAGGGCAAGGTCCTCCATAGCTGCGGTACGGCCGGCTAATTCTTTAACCTTAGTATTGGATAATGATATCTCCGTTAACAGTTGTGAGAGGTATGTCTCCATACGTAGTGCATATTGGCTCACATTATCGTGCGGGCCTTGCTTGCTTTCTTGGAGGTCAGCTAGAAGATGCGAGTAATGTTTACGCTCACTAAACTGTGTTTTTAAGAACTCTTTTAGCTGTTCCCAGGACGTGAAATCTTTTATGGAGCAAGCAACCTCCGCCTTTCCGTTTAATTGGCTAAGTATGTACTTAAACAGGATAGGTTTTTGAGAGTCTGATGCAAGGTCGAATGCGTTGTTGCAGTTTACAAGAAATGAGCTGAGTGTTTCCCTACTGCCATCATATGATTTGATGAATTTGAACAGGACATTCAATTCTAGTTCAGCCATTGCGGAAAGTACGGCGGTTTTCCTGGTAACACGAGGAGAACTAAGAGGGGACTTCGTGACTGTGTCACTTAGCACCTGCTCTGGTCCGATAATATCAATAGTTAACTTTCCTTCTTCGGCTTTTGGCACTTTTCGCATAATTTTACAAAGTTACGAGAACAAAACGCAAATATTTATAATCAGAATTACAGTGAACGAATTACCGGAACTCTCAGTCTAGACAAACAATGACCAAAGACTTACAGTATGAGCAGTGTGTGGGCGACCGATAAGAACACGACGGCGGCGGGCGACATTCCTCGGGATAAGGCGCGTCTCAGCTTACGGTCTCGCTGCTGTTGATTATCGGATGATCTTGGATGCCGGATTCTTATTTTCTTTCAGATGCTGGATACCACGATGGACGACAAATGGAGCAGGATGGAAGCACAGGTGGTACTTCTGTAGATTTTCTTTTGCAGGTTGTAGCTTAGAGCAGTTGTAGCCGGAGGGACGTATAGCGGCTCAGGATGCAGTGATCTCCTTTACAGGACGAGTAGGAGAAGATCCCTTCCAGGATCTGATAGGATGTCCGTGACGACACTTCAGAGATGCCACGGTGAGTATTTTGCACTCAATTATGCACTTTTGCACTTAACTATGCACGGACACTTAATTAGTCACTTATTTATGAAGCACTAATTGGATTTATTTGTTTTAGGATTAGGATCCGGAGCGAGTCTGCGGAGCGGTGCCTGGCACTGGGGATTTCCGGATCCCACCGCTGCCACCAAATGTTATATCGGACTTTGGATTTAGCTTTTTAAAAAAAACTATTTTTGAAGTCACTAAACTTTATTTAAATATTACGAGAAAATTATCTTTAGGCAACCGCTCGATTCGAAGGATGAAGACAGACTGACTGGGATCGGGATTAGAAATGAGACCTAGGTTGCAGGATAGCTGAATAGGTAGGAATTAGGGACAGGGTGGCACTAAGGCTAACAGAATTGGGGTATAACAGCACGCAGATTGGAAACCGATCGAACGATAGGCCGCAATCCAAGATCGATTTCAATCTTGGATAGGAGATACAATATTAATTTCGACTGTTAAGCTACATGCAATCAGTTATATAATTATTTTTCCTACTATTTGATTCCTAACTCAAAGGTACGGGGTCGATGATAAATTAACGCGGGGTTTTCTCCAGCGATAGTCACCGAACTGATTCTTTTGAGCACCAAATAATAATATGTCGTCTAGAGAAGACTACCGAAACTCATTGCTATTAGAGCCGCGGCTTTGTTTGGCTTCGTCCTAGAGCGCTTTCAGTGAAATTATTTTTTATTGATCCCGTTTTTACAAAACCTTTGAATGTCAAAGTCGAAAAATAAATAAGAAAAACAAATTCATTATCATAGAGATGAATGTTTGATTAAATGGGCGATGCTTAAACTCAAATCTTTATTAGTTTAAAGATTAATTTCAGTTTTGTTAACAAAAAATATACTATTGTACTTCTGATAATAACTTGACACCTTTTCAGAATCCCTGGATAAATAATATTAAGTAGTCAGAAATCATACCGTGTTGCTTAGTCTAGACTAGACATTATCTTCTTACGTCATGTTCATGATGAAATTTGTTCCTATTCCCGCTACGGACACCGAACCCGCACTACGCGACGCAATAAGTCAACCATCTCAAGCCTGACGCCCCCGTGATTATCTTAATTACTCACAAAATCTCTTCCTTCCCGATCTTTCATTAATAAAGTACAAATTAAACTCCTCCCCTGACACCCTATTACGACATAAAACCTATTTTAAAGTAGATAGCGCATATCGGCGTGAGATCAAACGCTAATTACTTGCGAATTGAGAGAGCGGCACGCGTCACGTCGGCCCGCATTATTTACGAATTGGGTTAATTTTATTATGTGACGAAAATACGTATCGCTATTTGTAAAGCTCTAAAGGTAGAAATATAACTGGGGTTGGTGGTAGATGCGGTCGCGGTGCTGGTTGTGGTGTGGTGACGCGCGGCAGAGGCACATGCTCTCGATAACACAGCTTATCGGCTGCGGATGCTTTGCTGAACGTATTCTTTCCATACATTGTTTTACATTTAATTTTATACAAGCGTTATTATTCCCTTCGATAATCATCTAATTGAAACCGACATATACAACCGTGACAGTAATCTCACTCTATAATAATAACATCCACTAGTTATATTCAAGACCAGTTTGTGAATTATATGCCCCCTGCCCGTCAATAAATTAAATTAGCGCAAACCACTTCACGAGCCCTCGAAACAATTACCCCGCATTAGTGGGAGCGGGACACGCTGGCAACACTGGTACACCCGCACAAACATCCCCACACATTATAATAACTTCGCAAATGCGGATAAAACAATTCCCGCCGAGATTTTCTTTAGGCGGAGTTTACATGTAGCGACGTGATACCGTGAGATCTTATAAGATTTTCGCATGTATTTTATCAAGCTTTTTCTGATAAATATTAAAAATAATACGGTTAAGCATTTTCTGTTACATATAAAAAAAAAAGAAAAAAACAGGTTAGTTATTACAGGCCTAAAACACTGAAATCTTGCGAAATGTCATCATCAAAATCCTAATAAATAAATGACGCAAATTACAACATACTCAACTATTTTAACAACTGTATTGATAATTTCTCAAATTCGTCAATATTATGACACATCAAATGGTACAAAGTATAAAAACAATGTAGGTACATAGAGTCAATGCCACTATCGTGCCGGCTGAACCCTATAGATTATAATATTATGACTGAGCTAGATTGGAGTAAGGATTTGATGGAATTAAGTGCGGTGCGGTGCGGTGCGGTGCGGTGCGGTGCGGTGCGGTGCGGTGCGGTGCGGTGCGGTGCGGTGCGGTGCGGTGCGGTGCGGTGCGATGCGGTGCGATCATTCGCGTAGCTATTACATGACATAGGTAGTTTATTAAATTTTGTCTTCATGCATTACACAAATATATAGGTAGGTATAGTTTTCGATCAAAATGAGCAAATATTGTCAGGTAATGCAACTCTTGATGTAACTCTTGTAGCGCATTGCTCCAATGTTCTAAAGCTAAAAATGAAATTCTTGGGCACTAACTACATCTTTATTCCCGATCACAATATGATTTGAAAAGTGACACTTCGTCTAGAATAGCGCTCAATCGATGTGCGAAAAAGGGAGAATGCCAATCACCATGCCATTGTTTAAGCTCCTCTCTGATCGTGAGGTCTACTATTAACAGAACCACTAGTATAAAACGGTATACGTGTCTTTACGTTCCAAATGTAATAGCAGAGAAGAAAATATAAACACTACGTAAGAATGTAATGTTATAAGACCAGCTCGACCCCGATTCATTCAACGTTCCACAGATAAACCTGCAAACGCGTACAACCGCGTTACAGAATTTATTCTAAAAACTTGCCTCCGCACAATGCTCGCGCGCTGTCAGCGCTACAAATATATTTATAAACTCGGATTTTTACACCAATTCATGTTTCAGCTCGTAGAACGCTTTTCAGAAGTCCGTAGCATTGCATAAAATCTTTTTTAGTATGTTTTGCTTCAGCGCAACATTTTGAGCGGGTAACATTGAAATGTAGTTTACATTCGGTGAAATATTTTTTATTTATTTTATATTATTATGCCTATTACATTATATATTAATGAATTGGCACGAACAAAACTCTTTTTTACACTTCAAAAGTATAAAAAAGTATAATAATATACTTTACTTCATTGTTTTTTTAAACATTGAAATATAATGTACCTCTATAACAAATTATGTTACGTGGTAAATCAAGTATATCGATTGATCTTTCACTGTTCATTTGGTGATTGATTAACTGATTGACTGTTGGTGACAGTGTTTAAAGTCGCCTGAGGGCCTCTTGCATGGGTTAACGACAAATATCCGTCGATATTAAAAACCATAGGATTGTAGGTAGGGCATAACATAAATTGATTTTTCCAAGTTACGATGTTTAAGTTATTATTAAATTGCTTAGTAGTCTACGGTATCGGATTACTTACTTATATTCATTTCTTTCATTTTCAATTGTTCTTATCTTAGACGTTGCCACATTGCGGTGTTGTTCACGCGATGATTAATTATTTTATTGATGGAATACCTGGATAAAGGCCGGAGTCGGGCGTACCTTACGCACGCTACTTCCTCCGCGCCCAAATTAATTGAAATCTGTTTTTATGAAAGCGCCGCGTTCGCCGTGTGTCGTGTTTCTGGGACGCGCCCAATTATTGGAGAACACGTTTCGATTTAATAAAGCAATTTAGAAAAATACCAATTTGCATCCGAATGAGGCAAGGGTTCGGGAATAAATGAGAAGCGAAGGTGGGACGGCGCACTGAGGGTTCAGTGAGATACGACGGTCCATCTGAGCACCGAGCTGAACTCTGAAGCACATGCAGTAGCATTCCGTACCCACGCGGTTCCTGTCCTCTATATCTGTCGCTTATGCCGGGTTTCTGGACCCGTAGTTAACTCAAAGTGTATCGCTGTCTTTGTGATTTGTTTTGTCTGCTGCCAAAGTTTGCTAGGGGTCCAGAAAGCGGGCATAAGTCAATTAATTATGACGCATAGTAAACAATCAGAATAAAAAGTCCCAAGCCTCAGTATATTGACACTGGCATAATACTGGAATCAATGTAAAAGTATTGTTATAAGGTGTTACGCCGGTCATTAACTACAAGTTTGTATTCATCAAGTACTTCCTTATACGCTCACGGTACCCTAAATATGGGAATCAGTATCGGACGGCGCGATGGGCGGGCGGCGCGGCACCGGCCGACGCGGCGTCCGGCGGCGAGCAGCCCGCGGAACGCGCTGACCTGTGGAAATTATATTATTTTTGGAATGACGGGAGTAGAGAGTCTTCTAAAGGTACAAGACTTTATTAGGTAGGTACGTACCTATCAGTGAGCAAAATAATTTATGTGTGTGGTTGTTGGGAGTTGCAAGGATGTTTTCGTGTTGCTGGCATAGAGACGAGGAGAGCTAGTGAAATATACATCTGTAATAGGGTAGTAGTTACGAGTACTGTAATGGCATGTATATAGATTTGTCACTCATCACTTCGTCGGTTTATCGCCTGGGATGTACCCCGGATAGTTAATGGATACGATTGTGAATCGTTTCTCATTTCTCAAAACAGCCCTAGATTGATTATGTAATAGGCAACTAAATATATTAATGTGGAATCAAAAGGAAATAAACCCATAATATAGATTTAATTATGCCCAAGTTGCTATAGCCGGGTACGTGGTATTAGATAATATCTAATCATTTAGTTTTAACTCAACACAATAACAGATAATAATCGCAACTAATAAGATTATAAAATTATCATTTTGTTGTTCTCCTGATAATATAAATCGTCGAGTATTTATCTATTTTACAAAAATAATCATTTTCCATTCATCAGGTAGGCGAATATTTATAGAAGGAACTATGAACCGACAGATGATGATTTATCACACCTTTTTGTAAAGCAATATTTTTATAATCATACATGAGGTAGGTTTACAAATAATTTACATTATAATATACCTAATAAAAAACCATGTTAACATAATATTTTTATAATGTTAGAAATCACCAACGTCTGGATAAAACCAGGTTTTTTTGCAAAATGTTTCTCAATCTCTACTTACTGTCACGCAACAGTTTCAAATTTTGGTGAACGTTAGTCTTAGTCAAATCTCCACTCTATCTGTCCCAGGCGAGTAGTATCGGGCATAGCGCACTCAAACCAATGAGCAATACAAAGGCACTGTGCTACCAAGCAACGCGACGCGACGCTTCGCCAGTTGTCGCTCATGTAGGACACAGCTTTAAGGTATGATATTAAGGAAATTGTATTTCACCGTATACGAGTATGGGATCGTAACGTGTCCTCAAAGGTTATTGTGGCATGATGGAAGTGATGGCCGTTCCGGTCCAATACCCATTAACCTCTCCGTGATGACCCTCGATGACCCCAAACTATTCACATTATTGTCGTAATATACTCCCCGTTATTATTTCCAGAAGACTTCACTATTATTATGCTCGACGTTGTACCTCCTGATATTGTTATCAGATATTTTCTAATATTGTACCGATGGACCCGGACTCGAGATATAAAGTTCGACGAAGGTAGAGTGGACTTAGTTGAAGCGGCGATCTAAATAGGCACCCTGTTTTTTATTCACTTACTGTAGGTTTTGCTGCGTAAGGAAAAAATAAACGCAGACAGGACCCAGCGAGTACTAATATACTCGTATTTATGCTGTGACAAATTAAATGCATGCTCGCTGAATAAGCTTTTTATACAGTTAAGTATTTAGTAGCGAGAAAGTAACTATTTAGTCATCTGTGGCGAGAGGAACAAGTCCTTTCCCTGATAGTAAGCGCCACTGCCTATTACTGTAACACAAGTTTGGAGCATGCAGAATATCTTAAACCAATTAATAATAATATAAAACTGTGTACCATTAACATAAGAAACACATTTTATTTAACTGTCTGTCTGTTTGTTTCTGTTTATTCCCGACACAACAGGAGCTAGTTTGATTAGAAGAATAGTGACTAGGTTTCTTATATTTTAGAACTAGCAACGTCCCGTGGTTTCACCCGCGAGATATTAGTAAACACATGTGAAACCACGGAGCACAGCTGATTATTTCATGTAAAACCAGAAATATAATGACGACATAGCCGCTAGTCGAGTTTACATAGATCCGCTATAGAAATACGTAATAATAAATGAAATCCGTAAGGTTATATTAACTTTTTACGCGACTGGGTACAAAGTTGCTGAGAAAAGAATTCAATGTATTTACAGTAAAATATTCGCCATTGGCCGATCTCTGCGCCGTCCGATCGTAAGGGTTTATACACACGTACGGATCTTCCCGACGCTATTGTTTCACTACAGTCGCATAATACGGCGATTCGGATGCCTCCCCGCCCGCGCGCCCCCACCTCGCGGCGCCCTCTAATCGGCCAATAGAAAAAATCGAGCCATTCCGTGGAACATAATCGTACGCATTGAATAAGAACGGAGGCGAATCGATATTTATAAATTGTGGCGCGTATTTAGGGACGATACGAGCTGAGGTCTCGTTATCGATTAAGTCTTTCACTTTGTTATCGGCATACAAAAATAAACTTGGCTTTACGGGTAACTTTGGGATGTAGCGACTTCAGTTGCTTATTTTTGGCACAATATAAATCTTAATTTTCCTTGCAAACATTTTTGAATATTTTCTTCGCTTTACAGAAAGTAATCAGGTTCCTAACAAGGAGAATAAAGAAAAATCACTTTCAAAGTGAAATTAATAACTATCGCCGAGTAAACGTCAGAAACATCGCAGAACTTGTAACAGAGCGCTCTACGAACGGCTTATTAAACTTGGGAGGTACATACTGAAACTGATGAAGTGGCGAACAATGCAACTGTTTCATGTTGCAACGAGCTGGTCATTCACCTGATAGTAAGCGCCCATACCTGGGCATGACAGTCCACGGTTGTCGAATTCTTTGCGCTGACTAGAAGTTGATCACGTTTTATTATAAATACTAACGGCTATACTTATTAGCTAAAGTTACATAATTATTCAATGAATCACATTTTTTTTTGTAATGGATACCATATCGATTCCACTTTCTGCTTTAGGGGCGCCAAGTGATGTCGGCCAGCACAGCCGGCACTCGAAGGGTCGTCAATTCACTCAATCGGCTTTCGTTCGCAAACCGTCATAAAGTTTAATCTAAAATATGCGCCCAAAACTGCACCGATCGAATTCCAATGACTCCGAGCCCTATAAAAAGTACGTCAAGATACCGACTCCCAATTTTGAGCCGTAACTCTAAATTGATCTCTCCGTGACACTGGGGGCTTTAGAGGCCCCCCTCCCGGGCCCCTGCGGCCTCCTGCAGGGCCCTCGTAAACCAAGATATGGCCGTTTCCCCGAGCGCGGGCATTGCATAAGTTTCACCTATAATTTCCGATCCTTCGAACCTATAATACAAGTTTGAGACTTTGAAGCAATCCCACGCCCACGTTAACTTAATAATCGCATTGAACTGTATTATGTTGGCAGTGGGTAATGGAATTAGTTTGTGTTTGTGCCATAAATGTATGTAGAGAAAACAATGAGTCCTATTGTGGTATGCGAGTTCTCCGGAATTTGGAACATTCAAAACAAGAGTAGAACTTTCGCGGATATTTGAATAGAAGTGCATTATCGACCAATAACATAAAATGAGGTAAAAAACCTTATTTTTATCAACTTATAAATACCTAGCTACCACTTGTCATTACTACTATAATATGAGGCTTTTTAATGGCTTTTCGTAGCCTACCTGTAAATCTTTTTAGTAATGATATTGTAGCTATATTAAGCCCCCAAATACAATAAAATAAAAAAGTAATCTATAATAATTAAACAAATCATAAAAGTATGTTATAATAATAATTAAGACAACAATATTCTTGTTAAAAGTTGTCTTTTTATCTTTCTATGTTATTAGAGTTTTCAATATGTATCTACATAATAATGAGTGTATAAAACATAATATATAGTGTCAAAGAAAACGTTAGTGAATAGTTCCTATTTAGCTTTAGTAGATAGACAATCCAATAATTATTATATTCACGAAAATGCTTTTCAACGCATAGACATCACAGTACAATAAACGATACTCGTAGTAAAAAAAAACAATGATTCTCTCTGCGGATGCATCCCACGGATGATTACACCGGCGCTGATGGCGCGGCAATTTGCGCGCGGCTCGATGACGCCGCACTCCACACCCATTACTGCCATTTTGTGTACATTACACGAGAAAGGCCTCGGCTCGTCTACACTGAGCTTGCCCACTGATACATACACAACTATGAAGTCAAAACATGTAGCTTTAACTCCACTGAATGTTGTCAGAACAAAGTAGGGTAAGAAAAATGACAGAAGACGTTATCTTGACAGAAAACCTTGCCTAAAATACCCTCTAGCTAGCACCTATCCTAAATTGCACATATAACTTTTTTAAACCATGCCCCGTTTTATAGCTAGAGTTACAGGGGTTTCTGTAAGTATAAGGGATCACATCTGTGATTTTTTCAATCCTATGTAGACAGTTCTGACAGCTTCCGGTGGAATTAAAGCTACATACATTACTTGGTCGTGCAGAATATAGATTGCCGCAAACTAATGCCTAATTATTGTATCACTTATCACTGATAAAATATAATCATGACGGTCACGGATAGCATTCAGACGTGGAGATACGGTTCTATAATCTATAACCGGAACGGGAATGGGCTCGACACTCTCGACGTGATATCGTATAACGATCGCAGGCGACGTCGCGCAGGCATCAACTAGGTACCTAATGCTTAAGATACCCAATAATACTCATGCCACTTCTGCTATCATGGGTTATGTATAGCCACAGACTACCGGTAATATCCTACAAGACTATTTGTAATTGTGAATATAATAGAAATACAGGTGGCACGAACGGTAGTATGGTTGCATGTGTTGTCTCTTATATTATTATATCCAGATCTTTACTGTAACAAAGGCACAAATCGAGTCCCAGATAATAGTCTACAGCAGAAGTATACAGTCAACTCTATAAACTATAGTTTAAGAGGCATTCTTGATTGCACCAAGCACTATAAACCACAATATAGCCACGACCACAACATTAGAGAGTAGATATTGACTGCACGCTCGATCAGGATTGCTGTCAAATCAAATTGAGCAATATAGCAGTGCCAGATAATTATAATTACTTATTCTAGTCATAAGTCACACTGCTAATACCACCACGTGTTATGTAAATTAAAGTTATACCATTGCTTAAAAGAAACAATCTATGCCTCATGTGCCTCAAGCCTTACGCGATAAGTGTAAGTAGTTGATGGCCTTAAATTGCGAATTTCATAAGGGACGCAACAGACGGCGCGTCGCCGTCGGGGGCGGGCGAGCCGTCACAACGGAGACGGGTGTTAAACGGTGCGGAAACGCGTTATGTGAACGAGACTTTACAATAATGCTATTGTACATTATAATACAAAAGCTATTACTCCGTTTTAAGGGAAGATAAATCACTGCAGCAGCGGGCGGGTGCGGTAACGGTGACATTGTATCAAGCTGTCTTTTGGAATTTTAATTCAAATTGTTTCAATTCAACCAGCGAGGCGGTATTTCGTAGAGCGCAGTGGCATAAACCGTTCATCTATAACTCACTTCAATCCTAAATCCTACAGTTAAACTTTTATGTGTACAAATTAGTAAACAAGCTATCACTGTTGAAGCGTAAGCTAATGAAAAGCTAGCATTTACGAGTGAGTAAGTACATAAGTTAAATCTACATTACAGGTAAAAGCCGGGAAAATACGAATCTCCCTTCACTGGCCTCCCGCCGGTAATTCATTCCCCGACGGATATTATAATGAAAACAAGTTGTTGAAGGAGGAAATTTACATTGCACCGGCGCTGCGATGTTATAGATACCAGAACAACGGCCCGCGGCCGGCCTGCGAGAACCATTACTTTAATAACACTTTTACGTCGGCGTGGAGGTAGCGAAGTTCGATGCCTTAGTTGTATAATATGACGTAGTACGAAGGGAGCACATGACACAACTAGAGACAACATAAATGTGCTTCTCCTTCGTGCGATTAAACAGTTATTGGTCCTAGAACTTACTGTTAGTAATTAAGCTAGTACACATTTCTTTACTTCTCCAATTCCCCCTGTCCAATGTAAACAGGAGGTCGGAGCAGCTTCGTGCGAGTGGACACGTCGCCGCGAGCCGCGGGCCGGCGTGTGGCCGCGCCTTGATTTACGACCTGACTTACACGCCGGCCGATTGGAAACGTGCAGATTGTGTGCCCGGTGCTAACATTGTTCTGCCGTTATAATCCATAGTAATTTAAAGAGCTGAATGGACGCCGAAAATTGATAGCTACTTGGTAAAATTGCCTTGGTTGAATTGGCTAACCTTGATTCTAGTAACGGACACAGTAATAGTAAACCCAACACCGACAAGTAGAGTCAGCGGCTATGTTACAGCGCGCAATGTTTGTCCCCGCACCGGTTGCGCAGTGGTACTATGTTGTATCCGTGACTGCTAAGTTTACTGCTGTTGCAGTAACGTTTGTGGCTATTAAGAAAATATATCTTTTGAATTAGCCAATATAAAACAGAAAACTTTTCCTGTAAGTCTACATACTTCTAGCTCGATTTTATCCAGTAAAGGCTTCTTGTGAGCTGCGCGGGTGTCTCGTCAAAGAAATAGAAAACGTTTAGGCGAAGATATAATTACATAAAAGACTCTAAAATAACTAACACATTAATAAAAACAACTCAATAACTCTTTCTAGTAAAACCATATTTTTTCTTCCTATCCATACCATATTATTCTGTTACCATGGTTACGACCATAAAACCAAGTGTCTATTATTTACAAAAGAGACATAAAAACTCTGTCGCCAACACTCCCCACCCTAGTGCTGCGCTGGCAGCACTCACTCCTCTATAGGAATCCTGGCGACTCGCGACACCGCCCTCTTCAGGGTACCCGTAACAGTTCGCACAGCAACCACGCGCACCCGACCATCCTTACCGGGAAATATCTGTTGCACGACCCCTCGTGGCCATACGCCCCTAGGGACGTCCGAGTCGGCAATAAAAACTAGATCCCCAACCGCTAACGGCCGTATCTGGTCATTGCTCCACCTTTTACGCGGGAGCATGTCGGGTAATATCTCACGCACCCATCTTCTCCAGAACATGTCTCCAAGTGTCTGAGATATACGCCATTGTTTCCTCAAAAATAGATCGGAATCATCAAAAAGTCCCAGCACAGGCAGGTTGGATGAAGTTCCAAGTAAAAAATGATTTGGTGTCAATGCCTCCTTGGACCCAGCCTCGACGGATACGTGACTCAAAGGTCTACTGTTCACTATGTTTTCCACCTCGGCTAACAAAGTATTCAAGACTTCATCTCTAGGTGCTCGCTCCTTGAGTACAACCTTTAACGTCGTCTTTACACTTTTAATTAGCCGTTCCCACGCCCCACCCCAGTGAGGGCTCGCAGGAGGAATAAAGGTCCACTGAGTGCCATAATTGCTGGCCGTGAGTTTCAGTACCTCTTCGTCAAGCTCCTGTATAGACTTCTGTATTTCTGCTTCCGCACCTCGCAGATTGGTTCCATTGTCGGAATATAAAAATTGTGGCCATCCACGCCTGGAGGCCATTCGACGCAGTGCCATCAACAATGAATCAGTAGTGAGAGAAGACACTACTTCGACGTGCACAGCTCGTACCGTAAGGCATGTAAAAAGGACACCGTACCTTTTCTCCCGGTGTCTCGCGACTGTCACCTCCATAGGTCCAAAGAGGTCAACTCCGCAGTGGGTGAACGGCCTTTGGTGATGCGCCACCCTTCCAGCAGGTAAATTGCCCATCCTTGGCATCTCAGGCTTAGTCTTCCTAATTTTACATAACATACACTTTGATGCTATATGCTTCACTGTGGGTCTCAATTTTAGTATCCAGTACTTTTGTTTTAACTCATTAACTACCATCTCTTGGTTTCCGTGTCCAGCTTTTACGTGATAGTGTCGAACGATCAACCGTGCAATATAATTCTTTCCATCCAGTATTACAGGTTGCTTCACATCGAGGGGGACTTCGGCGACGACATCGATGCGGCCCTGGCATCGTAATACTCTATGTTCGTCGAGAAATGGCGTTAAGGTCAGTATTCTACTCGTTCTTTCGACGCTTCTATTAACTTGGATTTCAGCTATTTCATCGCGAAAAGACTCAGCTTGCGAGTAGCTAATCAATAGATTTTCAGCGCGAGCCATCAACACGCAATCGCTGGTAAGTACCCTACGTCTGCATTTATCTACAAACTTCAGCATAACTGCAGTACTTCTCACCAAGCGCAACCACGAAGAAAATCTACCGGGATCCGGTACAGGTAAGTCGTTACTCACTGTTCTAATTGTTGATACAAACTCAGCGTTGTAACTTTCTGTTTCAGGACTTCCAGATGTCACGATGTCTGCCGGCCATGACTGTTCACCGCAGGACAAGAACCTCGGTCCGGTAAACCACTCCTTCTGAAACACTGACACATCGTATGACTCTCTGGTCGCAACGTCCGCAACATTCAAGTGAGTGGGTATGTATCTCCATTCATTTATGTCACTTAATTCATCAATCTCACCCAAACGGTGAGCGACGAAAACCTTATAATCTCGCTTGTTATTATGTATCCAGTGTAGTACTGTCGTAGAGTCACACCAGAAGACACGTCGCGTAGGTTGTATTCTGTGCTCCCGTTCAATAAATTCAGCTAGCCTAGCTGCCATCAGAGCCGCCTGCAGTTCTAATCTGGGCACTGTCGTAGACTTAACTGGCGCTACTCGGCACTTACTAGACACAAATGCAACCTTAATTTTATTATTTTCAGTCCAACGCCAATAAGCTACACAACACATAGCTTGGCTCGATGCATCGCTGAAAATATGCAACTGCAGGTCCCTATATCTCCCACAGCTGCTTTCGTCTACGCTTTGCGTAGCACTATCAGATATACCTGCTACTGCTGACATATTCGGTACACACTGGTAGCATCTTGGTAAGCGTATGCCACCAATTGACTTTAAAACATTCAACCACTTTAACCATCTCTCATAAATGTCATCATTTAAAGCGTCATCCCAATTATTGTTAGCCTTCCATGTTAGCTGCAAAATGATTTTCCCGTTTATAGTAAACGGCGATAAAAATCCATAAACATCAAATACCGACATTATTAATCTTAATGCCTCCCTTTTGGTAGGTCGCTTTCCATCTAATATCTCCGACGGAATTCTTTTGAACGAAACATCAAAGCCTAGGGTGTCATCCTCAGGGTACCATAAAAGTCCTAGGGCTCGTTCACCATCCAGTTGCTGACCTATTTTCAGTTTATGTGCGCTGGGAGCCAGTAAATCACTTGGTAAATTATTTAATACCTCAGCGCTGTTACTCAGCCAGTTACATATCACAAAGCCACCGTCCTTGTGTATTTTACTCACATCATTCGCCAGATTACAACACGTCGCCACGTCCGGCTGGCTGTCCACATAATCGTCCATATAATGCTGCTTGACTATTGCTTCAACAGCTGACGGCATTACTGCATCAAAACGCTGCGCGTTCTTGTTCTTGACGAATTGAGCTACGAATGGGGAACAATTCGCACCAAAAATTAGTGACGTCATCTTGTAAGCTTTAATGGGGGAATTTGAATCGTCACGCCATAAAAACCGTAATGCGTCTTGATCCTCAGATAGGATCTTCACCCTTAAAAACATATCCTTTATGTCTCCAGCAATCGCAATCTTATGCTCGCGAAATCTCATCATTATTCCTAGCAAAGAACTAAGCAAGTCTGGACCTTTATAGAAATAGTCGTTTAACGACAAATCTTTAGTTTTCGATGCTGCATCAAACACTAAACGCAGTTTCTTTTTATTTGGGTTGTCAACTCCAAAATGAGGCAAGTACCATGTTCTTGCAACTTCAGTAGTGTCAGATACCTCCTCAGCAAAGTCATTATCGAACAGATGTTTGACTCTCTCCTTATACCTCTGTGCGTAGCCTTCATTCAGGTTCGTCTTCCTCTCTACCCCTCGCAACCTAGCTACCGCGTTCGGCTTAGAGTCAGGCATTGTACAGCTAGGGTCGCGCCATGGAAGTCCAACATGCCACCTACCATCAACTAATCTTGATGTTTTTTCCAGATGTTCCAGAGCACGCACATCATCAGCGTTCTGGCGAGGTTTGCCAGATATACCCATTGACTCCAAAGTAAATGACTTTCTTACCTCATCGTGCAGCTGTTGCAGCACGAGTCTGTCATCATCCTGAGCTACCTGGGCATTCCCCCTAATCAAGAGCGTGGAGGGACGCTGCGATGACGCCACCGGCACCCTTCCGTGGATGCACCAGCCGAGAGGAGTGAGTGTTGCACAGGGTTCGTTACGCCTTCCTACCCTCGTCTCTAAAGGCAGTAACAAATGGTAATTATCTTGACCAATTAGAATATCTGGCTTTACATTCTCATTACAAAAACCTAAGTTTAAATTGCTGAGATGATTATAGCTACTACAATCAACAGTACACAGATATTGCTTAGGTAAATTCAGCTCTTTAACACTACGCGCATTAAGTTCATGTTTATTTCCTTCACAGGTTGTCATTTGCAGACGCACCACCTCAGCTTCACAGACGAGATCATTGTTTTCCCAAGCACCGAGGACATGGAAAGTGTCGCGCCTTCCGCGCAACCCTAACCGCGCTGTCAGACCGGCACTGATGAGACTCACTGTAGACCCGTCATCCAATAACGCATACGCACTAATTTCACCGTTAGGTCCATGTAGATTAACACGTACGACTTTCAGGAGCACTTTACAGTCCGTCTGCGAATTGATGTGAACTACGTTTTCAGGCTGCGGCTGCGGACATCTCTCAAGGGGTTCAAGCTTGGTGGGTTCACGAACATTATCTTCGTCTCGTTCTTGAGAGCTACCGTTCTTGCTCGCGCTATTGCTGTAATGTAGCAAGCGATGGTGCGGCAGCCCGCATTTATTCACGTCGCATACAGCGGCCGGGCAGGTATCTCTGCCGTGCGTGGATAGTAGGCATTTATAACATAGCCTATTCCTTTTAATGTAAGTCCATCTATCTCGGCATAGTGACTTAATAAACTTCTTGCAGTCAGTGATCTTATGCTTAGATACACGACAGTAATTACAGTTCGTATCGACGCCGTCTTTGTCATTTACTAACAGCGTATGTGAGCGAGTATATGTAGGCTCTGGGTGTTTCCGTCGATAATTACTGTTTTCAAGTGGGCTGTGTGTATTTAACAATGCCAAAGAATTTATTTTCACAGCTTCGACATTCAAAAATTCAGCTAATGTGTGCAGTGTCGGTCTCTTACCTTGAGTGATCAGCGGGTAACTGTAGTCGGCCCATTTTGATAGGAGTACAGTGGGTAATTTTGACAGTACACATGTTATAACACTAGTTGCCACTAGGTACTCTTCTCGACCAATCACGGAGACTGCAGCCACATAATTCCGCACCTTTACGGAAAATGCTACGATATCTTTATGGTAGTCTAGGGATACCGGATGTAGCTTCTTGATATCGAGCATGATTTTTGACAGGATGAGATCTGGGTTGCCGAACTGTAGCTCCAGTGTCGACATCACCATCTCAGGCGTCGTAGCGCTGATGAGCAGAGCTGAGACGGCTTCGTGTGCCGGTCCACGTAGACACTTTCGTAGACGCCATAGATTCTCTTGCGAGCTGAAGTTGCACACTTGCGTCGACTCAGTGTACGTTTGTTTAAATTGTAGCCACTCCATAGCGTCCCCGGTGAAAGTAGGTAAGTCCCGGGGAGTGCAGAGTCGACTCAACAGACTCGCGTTCGGGCCATATTTGTTGGTGGTTGTGGTCAAATCTTTCAGTGCGCTGGCCAGAAGTCGAACCGTCCCATTTTCGTTACCGACGTCGTTCGACGCCGGTAGGCACGGCGCGCCCGAAGTGTTACCATAGTCGGGGGCGGGCGGTGCATCCGGTTCTTCTGGGCTGCGCTCCATCCACTCTTCCACATCATAGTGGGTATTCCGTTCGGATCGCAGGCTGCTTTCACCATCGATTTCAGCAAGCTCCATGGCGAGTTTCTTATCAATGAGTTCCATCTGAATCTTCGCCTTTGCCTCGGCCGCCTTCAATTCTAACTTCGCCTTAAGTACAGAAGAAGACGTTGATCTCTTAGTTGATCTAGTCTTTTCAGATCGGTGATGAGGCGGCGAAACCTGTTCCATATGTGATTCCGTTTGTACCATATTTTCCGTCTCATCACCTTTCTTCCCATGCGTTTCTGTATTTGGCCGAAGTTGTTCACTTTGAGGCCTTCCATTGCCTTCTTCTTGTTGCTGGCGTTCGCGTTCCTTTCTAGAGAGACTTCTAGTCACCATTGTGCGTGGCGGAGAGCGGAACATTTCGATCAGAATAAGATCCTATATCCGACCGATCCGGCTCGAAGGAAACTGTGAGCTGCGCGGGTGTCTCGTCAAAGAAATAGAAAACGTTTAGGCGAAGATATAATTACATAAAAGACTCTAAAATAACTAACACATTAATAAAAACAACTCAATAACTCTTTCTAGTAAAACCATATTTTTTCTTCCTATCCATACCATATTATTCTGTTACCATGGTTACGACCATAAAACCAAGTGTCTATTATTTACAAAAGAGACATAAAAACTCTGTCGCCAACACTTCTGAAGTTGGAAATTTCCGCAGTATCTTATAACAGAGTAAGTATTATAAGCAGGGTGCTACCAGCTTAAACATGAACCGAATAAGTACGTCTCTGTTGCATTTGTATTTACTTCGATTTTGGAACATACACACAATTAAGTTTTTATATTTACGTAAGTGATGATAAACCGTCTGACATCTCAATAAATATGATACAGCGAAGAAACTGAAGATATACTAAAGTAATTGAAATGTCATTATCATTATGAACTCCATAAGATTGGCGTGACGTCATATAACAGATTTTGCGTGAAGTTCACTGTCTGTAAATTATTATTGTTGAGTCTGAAAAATCAAATCTACTAACCCGCTGGGGTTTCATTGCTGTTTTAGGATTCCAATTGCACCTGTTGTCATATTATAATAGCTGTAAACATATGCAATCATGTGTCTCGAAGCAAGGTTATTATACTTGTTGTGACGCGGCAGAGCACTTTACCAAACAATAAAATACTGTTATAATATTTGACAATATTATGTTCCACGAACTCCAATAACAAACTTTCTAAAGCACCTATACACTACACGATAAAATCGCGCGTCCAAAACAACTCCCATAAACAAAGCTCATAAAAAGTTGGGCGTCACGTCGTCCGTTTAACACGCGTTTGAGAGACCGGTGTCCGCCACTTATTGCATTCACACATCGCGTTTAAACTGCCCGAGTGTCGTCAGCGCTCTGTCCAATTTGCGCGCTGATCGATGCGCGATCGGGTTTTATGCTCCTAGTTGTAGTTTATGGGATGTTAAATAAATCAGCAATGCGAAATCCTAAAAACGAGAGACGAGATTAATCGATGCAATGTGAACTGCAAAAATCTCGTTGAGTTTATGATGATTACTTTTGGTCCCAATTCAGATATTTTGCGGGCGAATTACGCGCATAAAGTACCTTCTTCTTCTTTTCGAGTCAATGGTCGTAGCTCAGAGGATCTTGAATCTCAGAAGTCAAAGTCACCGCATTATCTGAGGCTGCAGTAAATTACTCTATTGTACAGACTGTAGGGCATAGGGAGCATGACAGCAGCTGACGAGGCGTTTGTTTTGGGGCTGCACAGTTGCATAGCTCAAGATATTGGTCTTTAGAGCTCCATGCGCTTAGCTAAATTGTTGTCTAAAGTATGTACATGCTAAGGAAACCCGTCCTTAGTAAGTATGACAATATACAAAAAGATAGCTTTCCTAATCAATATCTCGCGACAAACGCTGCGTGGTGCTGCGAGCCACAGCGGCCGGCGGCAGCGCCAATTAAGTGCAGCTGTAAATCTGTAGGACAAGTGCCGAGCGACTACACTAATGAAGGAAATGGGACGCCGTGTCTGCTATGAACGGTGAAGATAAACGAAAGGCATTCGTTCTGGCAGATGTTGTAGAGTACGCAACGCCAATGCATGCTTATGTACAATAACAACTGATTTCCGATAATTATTAAATTTAAAATGATTTGAGGCAAAACTCTGAAGGCCTTTTCCTGATAACGGAAGTGGAAGCAGCTGCAGCGACGCCCCTAAAAATCTCTAAAAAGCCACGTAGCAATAATTAAGATAAGTCAACCCTCAGCTGGTTCATCGCTCTAGACCGTCCGCGACCTCTGCAAGCCAAACAGTAGTGACAAGACAACCAACAAACAAGCGAAGGACTCAAGGAACCACTACTGCTAATAGCTGCAGTTTTTGCTCCATCGTCTTGGGGTGGCAGCCGTCGGCGACGTTGGCGCGCGGCCAGCCGACTGTCGCCACAAGGGACGGTTTTTGTTTGACACTGGGGAATTGACCGATTTAAATGTTATAGTTAAATATGTTACGAGGCACGACCATTATAAGGTAGCTGATACGTCATAGTGTATGTGCGAACTTCAACAGTACGCGGCACTCATCCCATAATTCGATCGTCGAGGTGATGAGATAACTTTGTGGGTGAAAAGTTCAAAGTAATACGATTTGTCGTGAATTCAGCTTTAAGTTGCACTGCATCGTTTCAATAATAAAACTTAAAAGTAATAAGTTACTCCAAATGACCTACATTAAAAACACACACAAAGTAGATCTACTTTTGCAGTTTAATTTTTAAAATCATTTTCCTTTGTGAGAGCACACTCAAAGAGAATAAATTCATTGTTAAAAGTAGGCACACGTAAAAGTACGCAATACGAGTAGATAAGTATTATTTTGGCTTAAAATTATTAAAAGGCTGCTTATAAGTTCAAAGTTTTTCGAAGAGTATCGTTGATTCAGACTGCAGACCGTAATTCACATTTTATAAAAAAGTTTATTTTTTTTATAGTGTTAAATGCTAGCTACTAGAATTGACTGGCAAGAAAGTCTTGCACCGTTAGCCAATACAACAATGCAACGTTTGCAGGTTCAGCCAGTTTTCACCGGAAGCAGAGGTGCAAGAGTAGCTTGCGCAATCCACGCGCCGTTTACAGAACTTCACTCATTATGGGCTTAGATACACATTCATCAGACGAGTCCCGAGCGAACAGGTTCGTTAGATTAGATAATTATTTGTGTCCTAAAACACGAATGTAACCCCTATAACACTCGAAGTGATCTGTATAGTAATGACACTCTGCGGGACCCGAACCAGCAACCACGCTTCGCAGTTAGCTCATCAACAATTTACGCCACGGAGGCCGAAACATAATTATTATACTGCGGAGATTTCATTTCAGTACGCACGTTGAATTCTCAATAAATTGAAAGGTCGTCGGTCTGTCAGCCGTTATCACCGTCAATGAACTCACTGGGCCGTAACTAACGTATATCACACGTACTATCTTAGTATATAACACAAGGAGACTTTACCCGTTGCATCTCTCAGTATCAGCGTGTGGGCGCGTGCGGGTTTCATACTAATTAACGAGTTATGAGGCGGTTACCAGGACAGTGTGGCCGATCGCTTTGAGACACATTCGATCAAATTGAAATAGCTACCGTTTCAACAACTGTACAATCTATACATTGTTTGTTGAAACGGTTGCTATTTGAAGTTCATTGATTTGTAGTTACTATCGTTTTGGCGTGGGTAAAACATTACTCTTACAACATAAATTGCGTGCTGTAGGTATATAAATTAATGTTGTCCACTGAAAAAATATTTCCGGGTTTAGATTATGATACATTTAGCTTCAGAAGTAGGAATTTATTAAAAAAAATAACATCAAAGTAACAAAACCATCATTTAATACAAAATTAACAAATATTCCACAAAAATAATTAATCACACATCCAAGAATCACCTTATGCAAACAAATCACCAATTATAGAAAATAAAAGTACTCACTTAATATCACCAGCACAAATTACGACTAACAAATAAAAATAAAGGTTAACTAAAGGTCACAAGTCGCGTCGAACACGTCCGCACCGTTCCAGAGCCAGCGAGCAAATGCCCTGTCTCCCGTCGGCGGCTTCTTTATATAGGCGCTGTGTTGGTCGGGTAGAGAGAAGTCTAACTCGGCCTCTCCTGACTCAACGCCGTCCTCGGCGAAGTTCATGACGCACCACCTGGACTGGGTCTGGACGCCTCTACTTGCTCTGATACCTGAGAGGGACCTGCATCGGGGTCATCAGTTTCGTCATCTGAAATTGGCGTAGGTTATGACTGCTGTGAACTTCTAGGAAACATTACGCACATTGATCTATAAAGCACACAGCACTTATGAATAAAATTATAAGCATAAATTAAAATTTGAACTATAAATTAGCCTAAGTGAGAGCTCTCATTTAAATCCCCAACCAGACTTTACCAATTTCCTAACTTTCTAGGTTGGTCCCATAGATTACACAAACAGGAGTCGTCTGTTGTTTTCTGATCGGCTGGCACGGGATCTGTAAACAAATCAGGCAGAAGGCGTCCCCACTGTCTGGTTTAAAGACAGAGGCCTCGCTGAATCGCATGTCAAAAATAAAGTCAAGGATATCGTGGTAGGGGTAGAGGCATCGCTGAATCGCATACCCTTTTCAGACAGAGGCATCACTGAATCGCTTATCTGAGAAAAAGCTCGAGAGTATTGGGTAGAGGCATCGCTGAATCGCATACCCTTTCAGACAGAGGCATCGCTGAATCGCTTATCTGAGAAAAATAAAATCGGAAGGGTGGAGTAGAGGCATCACTGAATCGCATACCCTTTTCAGACAGAGGCATCACTGAATCGCTTATCTGAGAAAAAGCTCGAGAGTATTGGGTAGAGGCATCGCTGAATCGCATACCCTTTCAGACAGAGGCATCGCTGAATCGCTTATCTGAGAAAAATAAAATCGGAAGGGTGGAGTAGAGGCATCACTGAATCGCATACCCCATCAGATAGAGGCATCACTGAATCGCATATCTGAGAAACACTTGACATGTCAGAAACGAATAAATGTCTGTGGTAGTCGCTCAACTGCCCTACCTATCATGGTGTGTTTATATAGAGGGGAGGAATAATCAAAGGCTTAAGTCAGTAAGTATGTCTGTCGTTGCTAGTCTAAGAGGTGAATTGAAGGCAGGGTAACTAATAATAAAAATGGATGAAAGTACGTAAAGTTGAGAGACAAACCAGAGACACTTCAAAATAAACTCACTTTCAAAGAAAATTGCACAGGACTCTGGGCACCATTCTCCACGCCAGGGGACCATATATTCGGCAGCGGCTTGTGTGGTTTTTCCGTATGAGCCACTTAGTAGTTTCAACTGATAGCGGTTGTTGGGTAATACTTTTACCACCTTATATGGACCCCGCATGCCCGGATCTAGCTTTCCAGTTGATTGCGAAAACTTTATGACAAACACTAGATCATCAATTTGAAAAGCACGTGGCGGGCGACGATGCTGGTTTACGTTAGCGTCTTGTTGAGCTTGATTTCTCTTGAGTAAGTCACCAGCTCTGAAGCGGCAAAGTTCTCTCCGAGCTTCGCGATTCGGTGACGGCTCCAAAGCTACGTCTCGTATTAACCTCCTGATAATAGGTGTTGCAGCTTCGGTACCGATGAGCAAGTTTAGGGCGGAAGTTTGGGTTGTTTTTTGCTTGGTTACGTTGAGTACTAGTTGGAGTTTCCACAACTGTTCTGACCAACTTGTGCCTTTGTGATTGACTTCAATACGGATCATGTTTAGAACGGTTCGGACGTACCGCTCGACTTGTCCATTAGCGTTGTGCATTTCAGGTGTTATAAAGTGAATATTACATCCAACATCATTTAGCAAAACGGTAAATTCTGCAGATTCAAACATGCGACCACGATCGGTGACAAGTAATTTAGGCGCACCAAAAAGTGATATGGCATTGGTAAATGCGCGTTTAAGTTCAGTAATATCTTGTCTGTAGATGGAGTACAACAAGCAGTACTTAGTAAAAGAATCAATGATGAGCAAGACGAACTTATGTCCGTTTGATTCAGGTAAAGGGCCTAGAGCGTCCATGTGTAGTGTCTCAAAAGGGTTACTGGGTTTATCCCATGAAACAATTGGCTGGTGTGGGGCCCTTGGGACTCTCTTCTTAGAAATGCACACTAAACAGTGAGAAATATATTTGGCGACGAACTGGCGCAGTCCAGGAAACCAAAAATGTTTCAGAATCAAATCTACGGTTTTATCAGCACAAATGTGTTCGTGTTCGTCATGGAAGATTCTAAGAAGACTTAGTCTGTGCCCTTTGGGAATGTAACAGAGGAGTCTAGATTCTTCACCCACTGGAGCATAGCGGTAGAAGAGAAGATCATTTTTATGGACATATCGCTGACTATCTAACTCACCGTCTCGCAACTTTTGTAGCAAGAGTTGGGTATCACTGTCGGCTGACTGAGCCTCCTGCGCCCAATTACGAGGTCTAGCTATTTGGTAAACCTCAGTACATACCGGATTACGGCTCAGGTAATCCACATGTGCCATCATGTTGCCTTTTCTGTATTCAATGTCGAAGGTGAAGTCTTGTAAATAGACCCACCATCGAGCGACGCGCGGAAGTAAGTCTTTCTTTTTTTCAGTGGCCTTGAAGGCATTACAGTCTGTAACGACCTTAAACTTTAACCCCACTAAATAGTGGCGAAAGTGCTGCAACGCTCGCACGACCGCCAATGTTTCTAACTCATATGAGTGATACCTACTTTCGGCGCCCTGAGTAGACTTGCTAAAATAGGCAACCACATGTTTCATACCATCGCCCTTAGTCTGCATTAAAACCCCACCATAGCCAATACTACTGGCGTCGGTATGTACTTCGGTTGGCAACGTAGGATCAAATACCAACAGAATAGGTCCGCTGGTCAAGTGAGCTATAATTTCTTGACGCACCTGTTCTTGATCGCGACCCCAGCAAAATTCAACATCTTTCTTGGTCAGGCCCGATATGCAAGCGGTTTTTGTTGCGTACCCACGAATGTACCGTCTAAAGTATCCAGCCAAACCAAGGAATTGCCGAACTTCTTTTACATTGCGGGGGGCAGGCGAGTTAACTAGAGCTTCCACTTTACGTGGGCTTGGTTTAACCTGCCCCTGACTAACGACGCGACCCAGGTATTCAACCTCAGAAGCAAGAAACGTACATTTTTGAAGGTTAATTGAGAACCCCGCTTTTGTTAATGTTTCTAGGACTTTCTTTAGCAGAATAAGTCCTTCATCGATAGAATTGCTCATTATCAGTACGTCATCGACATAGACAAGGACGTTACCCGCTTCAATATGATCGCGAAGTGTCTCGTTGATGATGCGCTGATAAACAATTGGGGAGTTCGTCAGACCATAGGGCATCCTGAGGTATTCATAATGACCCTCTGGTGTCACGAACGCGGTCTTATGAATGGACTCTTCATCAAGTGGAATCTGGTGGAATCCGGTAGCCATATCTAAACTACTGAAATATTTGTAACTTCCAAGTCTATCTATGTGATCATCGATTAGTGGTAAAGGATACCTTTCCTTTACCGTAAGTCTGTTTAGTGCCCGATAATCTACGCACATTCTATCACTCCCATCTTTTTTTTTAACTAAGATTATGGGGCTCGCGTATTCTGAGTTTGAGTCACGGATAACACCCTTGTCCTTAAGATCATTAACAATTTCCCGGACCTTAAGTTTTTCCGCGTGAGACAACTTATAGGGTCTATAAGCGACTGGGGTGTTATCAGCGACTTTAATGCGCATTTTACCGGTATTGACGGTGGTTGAAGCGGTTCCCGTAATCATATGTTTGGAAAATCCATCCACCAATGCTACTAGCGATTCTTTTTGTGACCCTTCTAAAGGTGTATTGATTGGTATTGTTTTGTCAACGGCAGATACTTGGTGGATAGGTTTCGCAGAGGTTCTAGTTATGTACTGTTTGTCTTTAGTCCTAACATAAGTGATGCCGTCACGGTTGAGGATATCGGTGCCTATTATAATAGGTGTTGACATACACGAACTTGGCACAACGACAAAATCAGCTTCGATTGAGATCTCACTGAACTCAACGGTTAAAGTTACTAGAGAGCTTGCCTCAACGACTTTATCACTTATTCCTTTCAGTACGCAGTGTGTAGGTTTTCTTTCGCATGAAAAATATTTTAACACATCTGCTGAGATAAGCGAAATGTTTAAAGCACCGCTGTCGATAAGAACGTCTACAGGAATTCCCTGAACGACCGCAGTGGAAATATCATTGTTCTGACCAAGACCAGCAGAGGGCGTAGTACACAGGTTTACATTATTCTTGTTACGCGGCGTAGACCTATTCTTCGCAAAGCAATGCGCTTCTTTATGACCAGACTTTTTGCAGAAATTGCACACAATATTTTTGTTGTCGACAACACCGTCAGTTATGGCTTTAAAGTTGGGTTTAAAGTTGTTATCTGCCCTGGGTTTCTTAGGACAATATCGTTGCTTATGTCCAGTCTGACCGCAACCAAAACACTTAATTGGTTGTGCCTGACTATAAGGACGCTTTTTTCCGACTACTGTTGCGTAGCGATGTCCCGGTTTGTTACTAATGGGCTTAATATAGTTAGCGAGAAACGGGACTATACTTTCGCACGTTAAATTAGCGTTAGTGGCTGCTGCCTTAATTTGGGGGTCAGTGAGGCCACGAATGACAATAAGAATCATCAACTCGTCACTGAGCCCCTTTACAACTCGCAATCGCAGCAGTGTTCTACGCGCATATTCTGCGAATGTATTATACTTGTCAGAGTTCGTAAGCATCACCTCATACAAAATATTGGCATAGTCGAGTTTCTGCGGGCACAACGGTTTAAATTCTCGAACGAAATTGGACCATGTTCGATCGTTAGTTACCCACTCGTTCAGCCACGATTTCGCGTCACCTTTCAAACAGCCTGATACTCGAGACAAACATTCAGAATCCTGCCAGTTATTTGCAAGCCTAGCCCGTTCCACTTCATCACACCACACGTCAATATTATGTACGGCAGGGTCAAAGTTGGAGACGAAATAAGTTTGACTTTGACAGTGACTTAACGATTTAATAGCTTCTACCAAAACCTTGGTGGTATCAGTAACGCTTGACCCGACCTGTGACTGTGAGGTATCAACGGCCGCTCGCGAAATAGTTGCAGAAGTGTCACCCACAGAAACACGTGTGTCTGGCGTACCGACGTTGATAATGTCAGCTTGATTTCGACGTGCAGGCGTGTGAATCTCTAGTGTCACGTTGTCTCCCGGGTTTATCCTACGTTCAACCTCGTTAAGCGAAGCAGTATTTTCGTACGTACATACATTAGAAATTGCGGGTAGAACCTGGTTCCTACCTGCCTCGTTATTCAATTCGTCACGAGACGTGCTAGCATGATTGTTTTCAATAGCATCTAACCGAATTAGAATCGTATTTAAAGCCTGTTGCATGCTAGCATTTTGATTGTGAGAAGCTTGTTTCGCGTTTGACCTAGCAGGTGTACGTGTGCCTGACCTGTCACGCGACCTGTGCCGTCTTTCGTGTCGACGCGACTTGTTACGTGACCGGTGCTGTCTTTCAGACATCTTATGAGCATAAGTCATGGTTTTTCATGAAAATATTGGAACACAAAAAGCATAACACGGAATAAAATTGTTAGATATTAATTGGTGTTTTATTTACCTAAGTAAACGTTTAGAAGTAAGGCCTTATGGGCATGAGAGCAATCCCACTTCTGAATTTAGCTTCAGAAGTAGGAATTTATTAAAAAAAATAACATCAAAGTAACAAAACCATCATTTAATACAAAATTAACAAATATTCCACAAAAATAATTAATCACACATCCAAGAATCACCTTATGCAAACAAATCACCAATTATAGAAAATAAAAGTACTCACTTAATATCACCAGCACAAATTACGACTAACAAATAAAAATAAAGGTTAACTAAAGGTCACAAGTCGCGTCGAACACGTCCGCACCGTTCCAGAGCCAGCGAGCAAATGCCCTGTCTCCCGTCGGCGGCTTCTTTATATAGGCGCTGTGTTGGTCGGGTAGAGAGAAGTCTAACTATACTTTATTTATTTGAGCGTCCAAAACACAACCATAAAATGTATTTTGCGAATCTCAGCTCAACGCGGCTCGGATAAAATATTAACAGGTCGGAAAGTTCACAAAAACGAGTAGTCGGATTAAATGGCACAGTTTTCCGTTTTTGCCGTCGTTGCTTTTATTTAAACAAACCGGCTGCAGTAATCCCGACAAGTTTATCGCGATGCAAATAGCGGCATACATCGACGCGCACACCGACCACGGCGCAGGTGATACAGGCCGGCCCCGGCGAACAATGCTAGAACTACGCAACGATTCCGGGACACTTTGAAAAATTACATCGCTGAGCGGGACAATGACACTATCGCAAGCTTTTCGGCTCTCTCATTTACATCACTATGACCTTTATTCAGACGGTGTTAGAGTTCATAAATGTGCAAATGAGAGTTGGTTAGTTAGTAATCCGCGACCACGGACTAACTGTTTAATTATGCATCCGCGGTCCCGGGGATTATGTTTTTATTTTGGGGCTCGGCATTATAAATTCCTTAGAGTATTCCCTTAATGCTGGCTTTATCTAGGCGGCGCCATTACTCTCCCGTTGTACGCCATACAGTCTGCAGCTACTAATTAATGGGAAATGTGAGTTCCAAATAAATTAAACCGGTAGTTAGAGCTCGAGGCAGTATTGTAGCCGACTGCTCGCTGCTGGCGCTTTTGATTCACTGCAGAAGAGATGAACGCGTCTACAATGTTCACATGTAAACAAGCTTCGAAGAGTTAGCAGCCTTTACTCATTAAACCGTCTATAATAATTACGACCAGTTCCGTAGTGTAGCAATGAACAGTAACTGATTATGACGCGCGGGGGTGCGGGTTTCATTTCCATACATAGCAAATTTGTATGTAAACCAGAAGCTGGCATTTTCTCGGTATTTGGATGTCGGACCATGGTCTTCGAAGTTCTGATTGGCTAGCTAAGCTTAGGGTACAGAAACTATGTATATAATGTTGATGATGTGCTTTTCAATGCCTCAATAAAAGATATATACCAATTTCCCGAACGAGACATAAAAATGCCGCCAACCTATTCACAATAATATCATATTGAAGCCCTTGACTCAGATATCAGAAACCAAATTAAAGGAACATCATAACATTATGAAGGGAATATTGGGAATATGAAAAAGAGTTTTTCAATATTATAATAATCAGTGGGATCTCGCAATATAGCGCGTACCGTCGACTCGGTTGATACGTAATAAATATCACATTATGAGGAAAATATATTTGAAGGGACCTGTTCGCTGACGAACCCTCCATCCGTGAAGGGAAACATGTCTCGCCGGCAAAGAAGACAATACAACTTCTGTGCGTCGAATTTCTTATAATATTATTTTTATTGCGCGCCTTTGCTTTCGTAAGAGGTTCTTGCAAATTGTATTTTTAAAATGATTTTTATTCTATAGTAGCATTAGTAGCGTATTTTGGCAGGTAACATTGTAAATTGGTATCTATTGTTGTGCGTGGCGCGTGTCGCGTTATGATCTTTTGAAAATTATGCTATAAAGTTGCTTGTTTATGTTAGCGAGGGGATTTAGTTATATTCTTATAATTTTTTACTGATTATACAATCTTTACTAATATTGACTAGTTACTAGAGTTAGTATATCGCACTGTTTGAACTAATGTAAGAAATAGTCTAGATAGTGTTTCTGTAGATAGTACATTAAATACATAACTGTTGGTTATATTTGGTTTCTAGATCATTGTAGTACGTTTAGATTTAGTTTGCATGCAGTCTTTCATACTCAGATCAATTAAAACTTTATTCAGATGAGTTGTTAATAATAGGCAAACGAAACGAACGAAAACTAAAAATGTAGCATTAGTATTTTCTGCATAGTTCTAGACTTAGTTCAGGAACAACATTTGTGTTGCAATGTGTCACCGTTTCTGGCTATAATTAGCGTTAATTAATGATCGTCCGGCAATAACATTGCTTGTAATTTACAAGTACCTAAGAAAATCTCTCCTAACCATCGAGTAGACGGAAGTTTCTGCGCGAGGAAGTGTCTGCGGGTAAGTACTTACATCTCCATCGACGCGAGGGTGTGAGGTCCGATCTGCATTTCCTTAACCTGTTAAGGTGCCATATACTTACAGACCCAATCAGAAATGAATTATTTTTTCATATATTCAGGATGAACGAAGTTTGCTACGTTGTATTGCTGTGGTGCTCAATATTAGTAAGTCAATCCCAAAATAATAAATTTAAGATTTTGTAAAAAAAAATCTAAGTTAATTTTTTTTGTTTTTTTTTGTGTGTGTGTGACGTAATCTCCTCAAGTATACTGATTCGATTCTGAAAATTCATTGAGTAATAGGAACTAATAGGATTTGAATATTTCTAAACACATTATCCTTAAGTGGCTTTAATACGTCATACACACATACGTACATACAGACACGCCTTTTAAAGGTTGGGGTAGGCAGAGACTAAGTACATCTTTTCACATGCTACGTTCCTGACACACCTTTTTAGCTTCTTCTACTTTCATGGTTTGCTTCCTACACGCTCTCCGGCTATCGATACTCCCGACTTGGCCTTTCCTCCATGTACGACTTACGATGTACCGATGTACGTTACTTTGATATGCTGTAATTGTAGGAACTATGCAGTTTTTGCATGCAAACTGGAATGAGTATACCTTTAAAGTCTGTAGAAAGACGACCTCAACTGCAAAATAGAAAGTAACTAAAAATGAATTAGAAGAAATATGAAATTATGAAAAAAAGCGTATAAATATCGATTTTCGTAGAACATCTCCTTAAGTAGAAGTGTGCGGAACAGCCGAAGCGACATAAATCATGTAGGGTGGCGTGTGTACACCAGCTCTCGCGCGCGGCCTGGCCCGGGGCCAACCAGCCGCCCGGCCCGTGCCTGCCGAGCACCGCGGCGGAGACCGCGCGCCGCTTCTATACTCGACGCGGAGGCAAGGACGCTCGGAATGTGTCCTTTTATTTAATTGCAATCCAATAGATTTCACTTGGTGGTAGACCGAGTGAACCTTGCCGTACTCTCCCAAAGAGAATACAAACGCTACGGCAGATACGCTCCCAGAGCGCAAACGTACGTTATGAACTGTCGATATAAGGTGTTCGAATAGAACTGACAGATTTCGATTTTACGTAGAAACCCCCACATGAAAGAAATCGAAATAATCCCGCAACAGTTATTAGCAACTTATCTACATCACACTTTGTCTGCACCATTGGAGGCACATTAGTCATTCAAAGTATGTACCTGCTCTTTCGGCTTATTTGTATATTCAGTGCTTGTTCTACTATCCTATACTATAACTGAAAGTTTGTATGTTTACACGTATGGATGTTGTTTGCTCAATCACGCCAAAATAAGTAAATGGAATCTGATGAAATTTTATAGACAATCAATAAACCCACCGCAGTTGGATTAACACAGCTAACTTTTTATCCCGGAAAAATTGTGCCTTCTGTAGGCGCGGTCAACGTAAGTCAAAGCGCGATACGTAGCTAAACTTACACAGGAACGCATCACATCGTACATAATTAGTACTTAAATAAGGATACAATATGTGGCTTAGGTTAAATAACTTGGCTTGCATACAGCTGCAGCTTAACTTGTAAACTACCAGCAGAGTAAGCAGTTTGCCTAAACAGTAGGATGGAGGCCGATACTCCTGGCTAACTTGTTCAACTGTTTCATCCTTGATTGAGCCACTTGAATTGGAGCATCTGTTACAATAGTCACTTTGGCTTTAATAGTTTTCTTATTCATGTAAGACGCTCAAAGGTTGGAACCTCATACAGATTTAATAGGTTTTAATCTTGCGCTAAGTTTTTTAATTATTTGTAGATTAACATTTGACATTCTCACCGGGTTCTCACCGGGACGATGTGGTCAAAAGTGGTAAATATGTTCAGCGTAGAATAAGACCCGCTTGGAAGAGCCGCGTGGGAGGGCACGATGTGACGTTCATTTTGGCAGTAATTACTAACTGACAGTTGAACTATGTCAGGAGTCTTTGGCCGCCCTGACATAATCTAATGCGGTAAACAGACAGATCGTTAGTTGACGGATAACTTATACTATAGATAGGTACACCAAGATCATATAAATATACTTGGTTCAAAAAAAAAGTATAAATAGTAATTAATGTCAAGTCATTAACCACTTGCACGCACACATGCTTAATAACATTACACTCCCTTCAACGCACTATACTTTAGAAATTCATAATTGAATGAAAATTTAATACGTTAAAGTTCCCGTTAATGTACACGATACACGATGCGATAGAACGACCAGTGCAAATGAGCTCTTAGCGAACTAATTTAGTGGTGGAGCACGCAGTCGTGTATCATCGAGCATTAAACTTGGGGCGGTGACAGACGGGATACTTTTGTGGCGCCATGCGCCATTAGGCACAATAACGTGCTTTCAATATTTTTACAATTCCAAATATGATTCCAAATATGAATTTACAGAAGAATATACTAATAATGTTTTTTTTTCTGTCCTATTCCATGTGTTTTTGTCACACAAACGACTTTTCCCGGAGCAGTTTATATTCACAATATTTTGAAGACAATGCAAGAGTAAAAGTTTTATAAGTGCCCTTTAGCTTACTTGCTACTAACAAAAACAAAGCCACCAATATCTATTTTGGTGTTGGGACTCCTAGGCTGACTATGTCAATGGCCATCAGAACAGCTCTAAATTTACGAGTCCGGATATACATATATTACAGAATCATGTTTTAAGCTGCTCTCAAGCAACTATGTGAACTGTGCTACCTATCTAGATATTATCAATATTATAATTCATTCAACATTTTTGCACTTATGATGAAATTGATGCATTTAAGATGTAGGCAACCAGTGGTTGCCACTTGACTAGTGTCTCGTTTGCAGTGGCACTAAGCGTCCGAGAGTGCCAAGTTAGATTGCTTACGTAACTCCACCGAGTCATCTATAGAGCTGTATAACACCTTTGGTTAACTTCTAGTTTAGACCTAGCCTGAAATAATCTGCTTTACCGGTCGTATGATGAAACACAAAGGACTGCTAATGCATCATCAGTTCTTGAAAATATACAGGCAGGTACTACAAAACATTAACTACGATGGCGTACACGATATTTTAATTAACTATAAACTGAAGGTGATTTTCAGTTAATATTATTATACTCGTATTTTTGGTTTTCGTTTATGTTGGATTTTTACATTTGAAAGTGCATAATATCAGTTTGTAAATAAATTCTTGATTTTTGCAGTTGTTAGAACTTGGAAAGCGTAGGTACTCACCTAACATAATAATATGAAGTAGCATCACTAGTCAAATAATAAATAATATCACACCATCTGTAGTTAAAAGACGATGCCGTATAGTGTACATGCAAAGTGGAACACGGAACACGGTGTTCGCAGCAATATAAAACTAAACGGCGCGGAGTAGGTCAGTATCTGGCGGTATCACGCCGCGGGGGACAATAACAAGCATAGTTTAGTGTCGCGACCCCCGGAGGAGCCTTGGCGACCTAGCAGTGGATATGTTACATCGCGACCTTATCTTACTGCGCTTTGCCACTCTCGAGGGTGAGGTGAGAGGAACGAGGTAGGTACATCAATATGCACCTAATATATACACAGACCGACGACAACAAAAGAGTCGCAGGCAACCGGTGGATGCAAGTGGCAAATTGTTGTTCGCTGTGGTGGTATAAGGGGGAGGCCTATGTTCAGCAGTGGACGTCTTCAGGCTGATAATGATGATGATGATGATGACACACAGACAGTGTGCGGAAAACTTAAAATGTTTATTCATTTCATTACTTACTTACTTATTTATATACTTTACTTTACTACTTTACTTATATACTTGTTACTTAGTTGATTTGTCTTCTTTTCATGCAGCAACGCATTGAGGCGATTATTGCCATTAAGCCAATTAGCCTACTCTTTATATCGAAAAATTTACGCATCGATCGAATTACGTGGAGTAATTATGTGAATAAGTTGTGAAATAATAATGTAGCTTTTAAGATATAACTTTTGAAACAAATAATACATAAAGATCGATTTCCAAATCTAATAAGATATGGGGTACGACACGAAACAAACTGTCACTTGTGATATATAAAATATAGCCCTTTGAAGTCTGTTACTAAATTGACTAATAGAATAAGACAACATTAATTTTGTAACACAACTTTACCAGTGTAGTGCCGAATAAAGTTTTAATCAAGAATATTAATTGCTCGACTAGTCCCGGCGTAATTGAAACTAGGATCAGCGCCGAACCCGGCGACAAATACTTAACTTATAGCCGCACCCTTGGGTCGCACGGTTTGCAAAGTCTACGGCCCAACGGCCATTATCATAGGAATAGTCTATCAAAACTTTGCAATACGTATTCGGCGGTGTCGTAACTTAGTGGTGAGCCAGAATCCTAGGTTTAAGAAAAATAATTCTGTATTTAAGTGTGTGAGGACTGGCATTACTTTAATTTAATTTCCTGCCAGTGTTTTGCATCCGGAGTCTAGAGATAATAGAATCGAATAAGGGTGAATCCACAGCGAAAGAGCAAGCTTATACGTCGTCCCGCCGCCTTTGTGCATATCGTTGGCAGATAATTGTGCTATAGCTAAATACATACATCGTTGTAAAAATCACAAGTTAAAGTAAAAAAATAATGATGTGGCTTCAGACGGTTTTTGCATTGAAAAAAGCCTGCTTTTTAAAAGTAAATAATAATATTTCAAAAATGGAACAGAGAAGTCGAGAAGGCTTCTAGTATGTTCTACCGATGGATGAAGTAGTTTTACCGACTTACAATTTTATTTATAATTAATACATTATTCGGGGAATATCACGATCAGGAAAAATCGCTACTAACTCAGTATTTACAAAGCCTACCTATAACACTTTAGCTTCACTACGCTGAGCTGTGAATGACACATTTTTC
Source organism: Hylaea fasciaria (assembly GCA_905147375.1). Taxonomy (NCBI): domain Eukaryota; kingdom Metazoa; phylum Arthropoda; class Insecta; order Lepidoptera; family Geometridae; genus Hylaea; species Hylaea fasciaria. The sequence continues at coordinate 10,885,540 of LR990208.1, read as the reverse complement.
GAGCATGAGAGGTGAAAATATAATAAGTACTTAGGTAGTTGATTTTCAAACGTGATATTAGATTGATAAAATTCACTGTTTTAGAACGATGCTAAATTAATAAATTTGTGGGTAGTAACGTACTTTAAAAAATATTTCTTCTTGATTATATTGCTACCTATATTCGTATAGTGCGGGTAGTTTTAACACTACTCCTGCAGTTTTCACTTACTTCTGACCTGCGAGCCTCGGTAGCTTGCCCTCGCATAGATGTGATATCAAACGTCGCAGCCTTATTCTTTACGGGCTCCGTCGGTGGTGTTACAATAGTTTTTCGGTGGTATATTTATACGTGTGACGTGCAATTGTGTTTGGGCATTCTTAATGGACGGCGCCGTTTGTACGAGTATAGGTAACAGTTGGAAACAGGTGAGTAGGCTTGCCCGATTTATTACTCCTTTAAACTAAACTGTTTGAAGTTATTATTTCTAAGTTATAAATACTTACATTGTATCTAATTTTGACACTCTTACAACTAGTGGTTCAAACACCAACTCGAAAAAAAACAACAGGCATTTTCTAAACCAATATTTTTAATGAGTCTCATTAGGAGGGCGCCCCCCGAAAACTATTTAGATTCAATCTGGGGATTTTAAAGCTTTAATTCCGGCTTACGTTTATTTTTTGGACTCTTAGAGAGGATCCGCTCGGGCCCCTAATCCGCGCCGTCTAATTGCCGGGACTTATACTGCAGAGAAGAAAGGTTTTTGTTGTGGTTCCGTGGGATTTGTGCTTATTTATAATGTTTAGAATTTACACTGAAATTATGCAATGAATGTGCACTTACAATTTAAATGTAGGATACAGAGCAACGGCGTCTAGTAGGTATGTTTGTCATTTATAACAACTTACATACATAATTATTATATCTTAACTTAAATTATCTGTATCTAGGGATTTGAGAACAGCGAGGCCCTACACACACTTTGACTCGGAGCAAATAATATATACCTATTACCTGCCTGTGGTAGTTTCGCACTGAGAGACTGCCATACATCATGCAGCTATAGCGCGGGCAGTTTACTTAGACTTTATCTTTATCATATTATATAGCTAACTATAGTTATAATTTACCGATACTCATTTCCCGAAAAACTGCAGCGGAGGGTAGTCCAAATTTCGAGTGCCGCTGCACCGCGCACTCATAAAAATTGGAGCTCAAGTAATAGTGTGAAAGCTAACGCCGCGCGCGACGCATCGTATCGGTTGTTTCCTGTGGGAAAACGAATCTTCCTGCTTTATCGCGTATGCTATGTATACACATAGACTGAGTGAATCCCTACACACAATATTGAACTAGCTGGTGACCGGTCGCAGGTGGTGGTTCATCGAGTGCTTGCAGCAGTTCAAGGTACGTGAGTGTACTTATTGTATTCGCTGCGGCCTACGTTTAGAGTTAATAAACTTAGCTTCTGATCATAAGCATGTTGTCCTAGTGTAGCAGAAGTCCACTTCTATTTAGGCTTGGTGGGGCTGCATTTCAATCATTTTCAATAGACGATAGGCATACGGTGACATATTATATGTAATCCGTCGACATTTGCCTAATAAAAGCATTTGCGTTATCGAAACCTACCTTTCCTTGAAAAAACTAAGTCCGCCAATACGGCCGCGAGGGGGAGCTACCATAAAGTTGTTTAATCTGCTAATCCGTGAATATGCGAGCCAAGTTCGAGTAATGGCCGACCGTCCCTGGACCCCTGGATTACCATCTTGGGGGCTTTACGGCATTAAAATGCAGGTTACACCAAGTCTATATTATACTCGTACATGTATAATATGACATGTAATATCCATAATTCTATTTAGAAAGCATTACTATATTTTTTTGTGTTACCTACTTACGTGATGCGTTGTTGGGATATAGATTTTTTAGAAGAAAAAATATTTGGTGTTACACTTGTAGGTTAGAAAAGATCGGGCGGCCCAGTGGCGCGCCTTGGGAGAGGCTTATGTCTAGCGGGGTACTAATGCATTCTGTTTATCAAATTTTACTTATTTTTTCATCTGTGTTCTATTTATAAAAGCAGTAAAATGTTTAGGCGTGAACGCAAACAGCTTTAGCGTAACACTGTCTGTACCCTTTATTACATAATTCATGTCTGAGTAGGTAGGAGGCGGCACTCACGGCGGGCGGCGCCGCGCGACAAAATAGTTCATCCATTAGTCCTTTTATGCCTAAGCGGTGAATAATTCGCCCCGGGGTGGCATCGTACTGGCGTGAGATGGAAGCCAGCGTTTTCTTTGGGGGCTAAGATTTAAGCGTGGCTTCATCTGCGTTACGTATATTTTTACAGGGAAAGAGCATAAAACTCAAACTTTTAAACAGAAATTTAATTTTGTTTCTTTAAAAGATTACGTTCGTTGTTGCAAGTAGTTTACAATTTTTTTGGTTTTATGATAATACTCGTAGTACCTACCCATAATCAGGTGAGTTAGATTATAAAAAAGATTAAAATTGTAACATTAAACGTCTTAACGATTTTTTTTATAAGGCAAATCGAAAATTTTACATTTGTAACCTCTTCCCTATAATACACCCAGCAATAGGTAACAGTGGGGCTGCAAAATATATGATGACATGAGCCCTATTAGAAAAATGAACGCTTCGCTATCACAGCGCCGCTAACCAGCGTCAGTGCGAAAGTGCGTAAACTTGTCGTTTATGAACACTACGCATTATTCATGGACATTTGCACCGTCGCGTCGCCGTTCGAAAATTGCGTGAACACTGAATAAGCGTTAATTGGGTCTTGCTCGTTTTATTATGTTCAAATTTGCTTGTAATTGATTCAACAGTTGAAAATTATAAGTTTAAATACTGTCTATTGCTTAAGATTAGACAAGCAAGTAGTTTGGTGGGAAGCGTCACGCCTGCCCATAACAGCCCACTGTCCACATTCAGGAAGCTTATATACGCAACCGACGATACTGTCTCCACTAGTGAAGTAGTCAGTGGAGGCGTTAAATATTAATACCATTTTTGTCCTGTTCATTTTGCCCAGTAAAAATCACTTCACATGCCCATTGTACTACCTTGTGAGATTATAATGAAAGTTTTTTTCGTGTGCAATATGTTATGGAGAGTTTTCTATTCTATTTTATCGCCATTGAGTGATTACACAACGGCGCCTGGTGAAACCGCAAAGTCTGCATTCAATAGTCACGTAACGTTAAGTTCCGATAATTCCCCGGTTCCATTCCGCCACCGTTCCACTTTTTAGTTTATTGCCGCGCGCCCTTCGCTCCGGCCAACTTCCGGGAATAACTATTGGGAGTTGCGATAACAACTATTGCCGGCAGGTTCGCGATATTTCAAATTGTCGATAATTGCCGTAACTACTACGGCTATTAGTACGGCCAGCGAGAAAAGCTCGTGTTCGTCTGCGATATTTTGATTTCGTTTGAGTATTTTGCGTGCTTGCTATGTATATTGGATGTTGTGAAATATTTAGGGGATTTTTTCCCCCACATTCTTATTTTTATTACTCTCCGTTTTTGACCGAGTTTGTCAGTTCACCCGAATGGGTGGCTATCCGTAGCACGAAGCGATATAACTTACGAAAAGTCATCGGCGTGGGGTCGAGGATTCAACGCGGTGTAGTTTGTAATCTGTGGCACAGTAGCCTCTAGGCCACCGCCTCTATGTAGTCGACTTCTACAGCTATCGGTGTGCCGTCCCGATGTATAAACGAAATAAAAACGATAACAATCAAAATAAACAGGAAATTAACAATTATGCCAACATAACCTTATCAATTACAATCTACAGCCAGACATCTTAGCGCCTGAAAGATTAAAATCTCCACCGCGCCAACACAGGTTACCGAAGTTACCGTATAAAAGTTAACTGCACGTTCAGCGCTCTGGCAGATGTTACTAACTTCAGCCGAGGTACGTGTACCGTACGGCGAGCTGCAGGTAACTTTAGTCTTTAAGTGGTCCGGTCAATCTTTTGTATACTCTTTGCCCCCGTTCTGTGTTCAACAATGGAGCACTTTTCTACAGCTGTACTGTTCGGTTCGTTTTAGTTTTGGTTCAGTCAATTATTTTTGATCCATTTCAAACCTAACGAAAATGAAAGGAAAGTTAAAGTTTAATCAAGTTTGCGGTGTAGCGCCGAATTGTGCATGCTTTTTAGGTCTTTTGCACGGCATTTTGTTGTGACAGTGGTTCTTCTAGTTTTATCGGTTCAAACGGAATGTTTATCATGTTGTGCTGCTTATTTTAATATTTTTGATAATAATAAATGTTTTTGAACACGACGGTTAAAAGTCTCAGTATTATTTTTGAAGTTTAACCTGTGTATAAACAACACAGAAAGGTTTTGTCAATATTTGTACTAAGGTGGTTATACTGGTGGTACTGGCAGATGGCCGCGAGCGCTTAAACTGCTAGTGTTTGTATGTTTTTATTTATTGGAAAATAGTGATAACTACATAAGAAAAGGAAAGTTACCAATCGCTTCCTATATAAAAACCTCCATTTATTGGTATAACTTGGACGTGGTTTCCTGATGGAATCTCTTAGTACAAGGGGACAAGTAAAGATGCTATTGATTTGAGAACTTTTTTCAAGCTAACTATTCGTAATCGCGTTTCTGTCTTCCCGGTCGTCTTCGATTTACTTATGACCAATATCAAGAAAATAAATCTTTTTACTCATAATTTTATATTACTTTCATGAGCTTAAAAAACTTTGAAATTGAGCAAAACCTCGCTCTTATTATATAATATTATCTATACAGTACCTACCTATGTAATTCTGATGAAAATTTCCGTCGCCTTACACCCCCTTCCACGCTAGCGTAGGACGCTAGGCGTCGCAAGAAGCAATCGATCAAAAAGTAATTAAAGCCTCCGCAAAGAGAATAACAATTTGTAATCTGCGCCCAAACAGTTTAAATGTCTGTTTTTATTCCCCCGGACAAAACATCCGATTTAATGAAGCCTTTTAAATTTAAATGAAAGAAGGGTTGTTGTAAAAAAGGCAATTAACGTAATGGGGGGAGGTCTCGATCGGGCGTGGACTATGTAAAGTAATAGCAATAATAGCTATCGGTCCCGAACGTGATTTGTTGGGGACGACTCTAGTGGGGGTGAGTTATGGCGCTAACTCACTTGTCGCCCACGAGGGGGCGCTCATAGAGAAACTAATAGAAATGCCATGGCATTTCATTCATTCAGCATTAACACCAAATATCACAAATCAAATGCACCAAATCATGCCTCTGACGCAGCATATTGTTGGATTGTTCAAACTCTTTTTATTTATTGTAATTTTTTAAATTAATTCAATACAAGGAACCGACATCGTCATAGAAGTTACGTATATATGCATTTTTGAGCCAGTGGAGTAAGTACCTAAATCACATTATATCCGTCCATAATAATTATTCTAGTTTCTATGAAATCAATAAATAGCCATTGAACGCCCTCTTCATGATTTAAGTTTCGAGGTCAGTTGGCAAAACTTCGTGGGAATCTTCGCTGTTTGTTGAGTTTCATAATCCAAGTCACGCTTTGACGTCATCCCACCATTAACGATGTGAACGTCCGGTTTTATTTAGAACATTCACCATCTCCTAGTATAACTACATACCACTGATACTACATAGACCCCCAATAATCTGCACACGGAGATACTCCAAACAATTTACTTTTACTAACAGAAATATCGCGCATTCACATATTAATTTCCCAACAAACTACCTACACAGCTAAGCCGCTGCGATACCTATCGCCATACACCTTTGCTTTGCACTTGAATTGCAAATCAGAGTGTTCATTGTCACCATAGCACCAGTAAAAGTCCTTAGAACTAAAATAGATAGCAGTAAGTCAAATCAATAATTCTCGAATATGGTACTAAAGCGGGTATCAACATTTAATTAATGTCAGTTGGATTGGAGTTTCCTACTGTTATAAATCTAATCGACTACGTCCAGACAGCTTGACTTACCTATTAAATAATGGTAGCAGATTTTGTGTTACTAAACGATCACTATGTAGGTCAATTAGTATTTAAACGGGTCTAATTCGCGCACAAACGAATATCAAAATATATAATTTTGACATACCTCGACGTTTCGACCAAGTTACATCGGCCGTGGTCACGAGAAGACTCTTCTTCTCGTGACCACGGCTGATATTCGTTTGTGCGCGAATTAGACCCGTTTAAATACTAATTAACATGTATTCAGTTCGCGAAAGTTTAAGAACTACTATGTAGGTCATTCGGATATTGGGTCCTCGATCTATAGATTGTTGACTGCTCATTTCTCACTCTAGTTTTTGTTGTTGATTACTGATTGGCAAGTCAGTGATACGTAACGCAATTTTCAGAACGGCCGACATTCCCTACTGGAGTAACACTGCCGGTTGTGAGAGCTCGCAGCGAACGGTGTGCAAATAACTAACTGCAGCCATTTGCATTGTTCATACTTAGCGTGCAGTGTTGGTGAACAGTCGCGACTTTTTGATGAATTTTTAAGACGTGCTAAGTCTTTAAGCGAATTAAAAGTTTTGCTGTGAAGTCGAGTTCTCGGGACTGTCGATAGTGTTCGGATTGTTTCATATTACATATAAGTTTTAAAAGTAAATAAACGTAAGATAGATTCAAAAATATTGATTTAAGTAGAAATTAGTTATTCTTCCAAATAGAATATTGGGTATGTTTATAATTCCATGCCCCTCTCACATTGCGTAATCTCTTCCCCATTCTCCGTTTCCCATCATAAATTGTCCACTGAAGTTCACTGAATACTGAACACGGAGACATTAACGGCGCTCCCTAAAAGCTACTGAGCCTCGTCTTCATTTCCCTTCTTCTTTAGCTGAAATAAATACATCCAAATATGGTATGAATATTTTACTGATTCATTTCATGGCATGCATAACCAACTCTAAATAACCCATCTCGAGTTCCGAAAATGGCAGTAGCTGAATCGACTACTTCGTCTAGATCAAGTTACTTGAATGACTATAGAGTGAAAAGAGAGAAATAATATAGGAAATTATATAATACATAAGTTTCGATCTGAGGTAAAAGACAGATACAAAATATAGCATCTTCCAAACGCCTTTTCCGTCCTGATACTGACCATTAGGCTAATGAAACCCGCGCGCCCCTCGCCCCGCTCGAAGTGACCATTCGTGTATTCCAACATCGAACGAACTCCACACTTCCAAGATCTTGTTTCTGAATTAGTCCCCTTTAGCCGCAGGAAGCAACAGCTTAATAGCACGCAAAGGTATGAGTACACCTCGGCTAACTCTTATTCCCGGAGGATTAAGGTCGCAGAGAGGGCTCGTGGGTCGCCGGGTCAAGTTTGTCGGTATTATCTTGAGTGGGACGTCATCTCAGAAGTTAGGTTTAATTAAAGTTGCCACTGAGAGGCGCTCGCCACTTAAAGTCTCCGATTTCTAGTTTAGAATTGCAGTTCGGGCGACTATTAGCATTTTGCGCTCGTCTCGTTCTATGCTCGGATTTATTCGTCGACATTGATTCGCTTCAGCCTGAGATGTTGAATTAGGTCTGAAACTTAATTAATTGAGAAGATCTCGGCGATGAATCAAGTTAAAACAGTTTAATGTAATTTCCATGTGTTACAAGCCGCGTTCTAAGTGCTTTTGAATTTCAAACTTGGGGCGGTCCGCTGTGGCAAAGTTTTACCAAAATATTGTTGGTTCTTCAAACGTGTTTGTGACACAAACTCAGGCATAATGCTTAGATAAATACAGTTTTATAAACATTCTAGCAAAATAGAAAACCTATGTCAATGTTTTATTTTTGCAGTTTTTACAAATATCACTAACTAGAATTCCCTGTACGGAGTCAGAAACTCGAGACTTGCTCCAAGCACAAATAAAAAGTTCAAATAAATGTATACCTACATTAATTGTATACACTGAGGAAATAAAGATGAGCGTACACTTAAAAATGCGTACCCCAGCAGTAAAACACGGCGAAGCGCGTTCTCCGCGGCACTATCCGCTGCATTTTATAAACTCCAAGTGGTGTAATTCATCCCCTCATTTGCAACTTCAGCGGCACTGAATGGAAATGAAATTAAAAAATAAACGCGGGGTTCGTAACTCTTTCATCCGCAGACTAACGGTACAAACTAAAACTACTTGCAGATAGTATCTTCCATCGTTGGGAGTTGGTGAAAGTCTAATAACGTGCATACGTGCCTGGGGTATAGCATAGTGTTGTGCATTAGATAAGCGAGCTATTTGCCCGGTTATAATAGCTATGTAGCCCCCTAATACTGCTGGTGTTACAGGTTACAATTTACTATTATATTTCACTACGCGCTATTTGCGTTATTAAGTACAAACACTTCTGTGTCACGCATAGAGTTAAATTGTAACTTTGCATTTGAGCGGGCTGTCATTGTTATGCAATGGATGGGTTTTCACTTTTTGGTTCGGGTTCTTATCATGCTCGTTTATAATATCATTAGGGCGATTTTATGATAAAAATAACCTTGATTTACTGGCTCGTAAAAAGTATGGAATTCCAAACCAACAATGTCTTGACTTGTAATGTTCCAACAATGTCTCAGTAAAAAATGAAAATAACTGCATGACCCAACAGTCTGGGGAAAACGTAGTGAGGCAGCCTATATGCGTGAGAATTATTTTGGACCGATGTGATCCGCGAATCTGGACCCTTAGACTGCTCAGCAGTGCATGGATATTATATTATTATGCTGATATGATTTTACTTAATAAAGGTGATTATGCTTATATTTATAATTGTAGTCCAACAGAAGTATGATTATCGGCAATACCACGATCGATTGCGAGGTTCTCTGTAATAACCCTACTCACCTGAGCAACCCAGTTCCCCTAATCGCGTTACTCGAGTATAAAGTCCTCCTAGTTCCCAGCAAAATGTTTTTCACGTTGTAAATTATCAAGCGTTTAGGAGGCTCCTTTGGCGCGCTCGCTTTGACAAGCGGAGCGTACAAACGTACATAAGTACGTACATATTTTATGCACACATATGTGGTGAACTAAGGAAGCGGCCCGGGCTCGCTTGGCGAACGAGTAAACAGCCCAATTGAGTTCGCTCGTTATGTCATTATTTACTGAAGCTTCCGAAGCAAGCTCGAAATTGATCAATATTACGTGGGAACGTTGTTTTAATTCTGTTTTGTTTGATAATTTTACTGACGATATGGAATATTTATTAATCATAATATTTGAGGTGGAAATCGGTAAATCATTTCAATAATTTTATGATCGAGACCTCATATTAATATTTTATTTATTACCGGTCTCGAATCTCCCACAATATTGTAAAAGCAATTTCTTGTCTTTTCTAAGGTCTCGAACTAAACTCAAGATCTAGTAATTAATAGTGATATTTAGCTGTGCTTCCTACCAGTGTCCGCTGCAGTGTCAACCGGTTTCAGCCACTGGCAGCCCCGTCATATACTTCACACACAGCATATGACCACAGAAGACTTCATAGTACAATATAACGTCATCAATCTTGAACACATAGATCCCCGAATCGTCAGCAATCTGTTCACTCCTCATTAGCAGCGTGTAGCAGCGAACCGACATTAATCTCGACATTACGCTAACGCCCGCGGCGCCGCCCGCGATCATTACCGCGTTACACGGCGGGTCGCGGAACACTTCGGGACACGCGGCCGGAGCACCCGCATAAACTACTGTGCGGCCACTGATCCAGAGACAATACTCACTCGCCTACCACTCATGGGATAAAGCAACAACTTCCATTGTGTGAGAGCGTCACCACGGATTTTTTTATAATGATGCTTGCGTTATGCAGCATTGAGCTAGCATATGGCGTCGTAGATATTTGCTGCATATTCTCAGGCTATGCCACCACTGTACAAACAGTGCGATGATATTCCACAACAGCTGAAGTGCTATCTACTTATTTTCAAGAACACCGTGGCGTACTTCATCGCTCTCCCATGTTTGTCTCAAGCCTTACAGAAGAACTCGGATCATTAATGCAACAGGCACCAAGGGAAGAAAAGAACGGAAAAAGAAGAGAAAAGAAGTTTAGAGAAGAGTCGCAGTGGCCGCTGACTCGCTGGCCCCGCCGCGATAGTTAGCGCGTCACCTCGCCGCGTATCGCGTCCTCAAACTGTAGTTATCGGCGGCGCGGCACAATGCGCTAATGTCGCAGATTTACATATAATTGCCGCGGGACACATTAGTCCCCGACTGCTCCCCCTCGACCCCGGTGCGTGTGTGCCGCTAAGTGGACCGAAAAGTTGCCAGCAAAGGTCAATGTGTTTTATGTACTGGCCGGTAGAGTTTGATGGCGGTTTGACGCAGTTTTGAAAACGTTCCATAGTTCTGTATTACAAGGGTAGGTTGCGAATGTGTTTGGCTTTAGCGAGTTTTGTAGGGCAGTAGTTAAATGGGTCAGATCGGTGTCTGGCTGCGGGGTAAGGATGGAATTTAATTTAGTTCGATGCTGTTCGCTGTTTTATTTCTATTTATTGGGGATCACAACGTTGTAAGATCGGTTTCATAAATATTGAATATTCACATCTGGAGTTTAGAGTTTTTTTGAAGATGTTGTGATACTTACCGATGTTTCCGTTACCGTTGTGGAGCCCCTACATTTGCATAACTATGACATAATTCATTGGTAAATGCGGATTCGAACCGGAAGCCAATGGATTAAAAATCGTACATGATACAGTATTCTCCAACTCTCTTATATTTTTTCGATTTTGCCTGGCAAAATAACATCCAGCCGTATTGATTCACCCACTGTCACACCTCACTATCGTAAAAAGGGGTAGGCTTCAACCCGTCACGGGAGCTCGGTACAGAGTGGATCACATACCATCGGAAAAATCCTCGAGTAAGTATGTGTGTTCTCCACGATTTTGCCCTTCACCAAAAAGCGAGTGATTATTACGTACATCATATTTTACCCGAAACAAATTGGTACGTGGCGCACTGGGATACAGCCTACCCCGGACTTCCTCCTACCAGACTATCCCCTGGATAACGACTGATTCAAATTTCAGTCACACAGCTGCAGAGGCGTAATCTCGCAAAAAATAACCTGCGGTTAAAGTTAACCGCTCGTCACGTCACAGCGTCCAACCGCTAATACCCAGCTAACACCTTAATCGCATAACGAACGTAGTGTAATGTGTAATGAGCGAGAGCCGTTTGTAACGGCATTATGTACTTAGCGGACAAATTACCGTGTTTAATTAGTGGCCACGGCACCAGTATTTATCAACAACTGTTCGGTGACACCTCATTTGTTAGCAGTTTAGTCAATTTCGTCGACGCCAGTACAAAAATAAATGAGAGCGACAAATTGACTGTTGAGTCGACTGTGGACTGTTTGATTTAGAGTTTGTTTAACCATTACGTCGGAGCGGGCGACTGTTAGTATTTGGCACAAGACAATATTGACTCAAAATTTAATCATTAGTATTTTCCAAATTATATTAAAACGGGCCTACAATAATTAAGAAATATTTGTAAATACGTTTTAAAGCACAGTTATAATAACACTATAACCGGTTTATTTATCTTAAGAGTTTTGCTTCTTACTTACTTTGCGTTTATGACGAGTGGATCTGAAAGGCTTCAAACCATCAATTTTACAATACTAGCCAATATTAACTCCGAAATTAAAATAAAGAAAAGTCTATATAGAATTACATTACTAATTATTATTAATTGCGTGATTAATATTAGATAAGATATAATTAACCTATCTAACTGCTGGATAATTGTTGGGGTCAAATCTCGGCAGCTCGTATTAATTAGGCGATTAAGATAATCTGAATTATGAGCCTATAGCAGGCCAACCTGCTCGGGTAATGTGCGGGACATTAAGCCGAGATGTACTAGCTAGTTGGCTAATCCAGAAAGGATAACGTCGGCGGATCCGTAATATGTTTTCGGAATATTACCAGAACTAATAGCTTAGGGTCGTTTCGCTCAAACTCTGTTACGGTTACGAAAGATGTAAAAGTGTAAAAGTTGAAAAAAAAGAAAAGTTAAAAAAAAGAAAGGTGTAAAAGTTACGGAGCCAAACTACGTTTGAATGTTAAGCATCATACTCTAACTTGCATTGCATTGCATGGTCAACATTTTGCGTTGCACAGCAGTGTTTGATTGGACTGTATGATTTTATAACTAGCGGTTTTACCTCGTCACCATGTTGTTGGAAATATCTAACAATTTTAATAGTGAAAATTCGACAATAATATGAAATAATACTGATTCCACCAAAAATTTTTAAGCTGTTATAAATAATTAGAAATAGCTTTCTACTTCATGGTTATTTCTTACTGCTTTTTCACAACGCGCGTTCACCGATAGTAACGAGTAACGGCGCTGTAGCGCCGCAGCGTCGCCGCCTATCATCCAACGCCGTAAATTAGCGGAATCCGATGCGGCGGCAACAATCAGCCGAATTTGCATTATAAAGGCAAAGAGGGATTTTCTTACACTTTTCCCGAGTTTTCGGAATCTCCTTGATCCGCGCAATGAGCTCGCAAATTACGGGGGTGTTCTATGCATACGAATTACTCGGGGGCCGCTATAACACTACCCGCTTTATTGCTGGCTTATTGCAGCCTGATCCACCTCGTTTCAGTTTTATTTAAAGGTGAAAGCAGGTGACGGCGTTTAATTAATATGGGTGGAGGTGGTGCGGCGCATATCGACGAGCTCTCGATTGGAGTTCCGGCTGAGACGCGTTGAACTAGAACCCTTACATGACTGACAGCTGCAGACGATGAAACGCTAGCCTATAAATAAATAAAAAATGAATATATAGTTTAATGACGATCCTTGTAGTGTTTGATTTTAGAAGAAACATTTAATTTGGCGATATTATACAGTTTCACAAGATTATATACAAACCATACACGCTTAGAGTGCTTGATATGTACGTATCTTACATTTTTCTTATACTTTAAATTATTTTATTACAATACTTTAAAAATAAACATAATTTTCAGTTCAGCTGTGAATAAAAACCATTATAATTATTACAAAACATCTTCACATAACATCTAGTGGCATCACGCAACAACAATCCTTCGAGTACTGAGGCTACAGTTGCTATGCATTATCAGCGCCTTCAACATAACTTTCAATAACATTGACAATAAGCCCGCCACCTCCCGCGCCGGTCCGACCGGTCAGCACAATCTCCGGATATAGCAATTACTTCTGTTCCCGGACAATAGCGAGTGAAAGAAAGCAGCAAACCGTATTTCTGAAGAGTGACAAGTCATTAAAACGTGGTACCTATCTTTGCAGTGTAAAGCAGTGGCGCAGCTCCACGCAAACACCGAACTATTAAATCGCTCCATATGAATCGTTAGAACATAATAAAATTGTGACATTTACGGCGTTTTAATATGGAGCAATGGCTCCTGTGCCTTAGGCTACTACATTTTGGCATTTATGCTTGGATTCAGGGACGTCCATATTTTCCATCCATCCGGATGGATGGTTTTTTGTAGGGATGGATATCCATCCATATCCCTACAAAAAACCAGGGCTCACACTAATATTTGCTCTATGCAGGAATTGAACCTGCAATCTCACGTTTCGGCTATAATGCCTGGGAAATTAAAGTAATGATTTTTTGCAACAGTATGATAGCTTGTGAATCTAAATTATATTCAACGAGTAAATCCACGGAGGCCGCCAAAACTTAATATAACAAAAATCCTACATTGTCTTAAGGGCTACGTGTCATTTGTACCTACAGTAGCCGGTAGGTATAGTCGAAGAAAAAAACTAAGGTTAAAGTTTGAGTGCAGGTTCACATGTACTGGGTGTACGAGCACACTGGCGCCGGCCGCGCTACGCCACACTGGAGCGGCAGAAAAACGATCTAAGCCCCGTTATTGGTCTCACACGCAGGTGATCCGTGAACGCTGAATCGACGGAAACCTAAAGCTACTGCGAAAGAGCTATCGAAAGTTTTTTTATGGTGGGAGCTAGTAGCGTTCCGGAGCCTGTTATGGAGATAGATGCACTTTGTATTACATGCTACAACCATGTAGGTAGGACGTAGGTACTTATCATATTCGAATTCCTCTTATTTACAGTCCTATTCAGACAAAGAATCTTCTACTCTCAACTGCCTAATTCTCAGAAGAAGAAAAAATGTCTGGAACCGTGGCAATTGCGTAACTGAGTGGAAAGGTTACGGCGTCATTTTGATAAATGGAATACGATTAACAGGCTTCTTTACGATTAAAGTTTCATTTGAAAAGTGATCAGTTACATAATTCCCTGATTGGGGTGAATTCTGTTTGGGCGTGGGTGGAGCCGTTTATCGCCTGATTTGTACAACGTTAGCGTGCTTGAGTGTAGCAATTCTTTCACAGTACCTTATCACCATACCCCACTCGATTCTAATTTATTATCGAGCTTTAATTCTTTTGAAAAAATGTGGATTCTTTCTGAATGAATGATGGTCTCATGCTCGAGAGTATCTCTCACTGCTTTATTCTTGTAACTCTGCTCTGTAAAAGAAAATTTAAACTTTTAACGAAAACTTGCCAGTATATTACTCTACCAGAAAATGAGCAAGAGTAGCGGTGGGCGAGTCTAAGATAAAGAAACAATCGAAATGATCGCGTGCGCTGCAAATCTACAATCGAATCTATAAGCATCGCGCTTCTTGATTGAGCCATCGAGGTGTTTTCATGGGTCCGAGTCTAAAGTCATACTAGCTCCCTTCTTCGCTCGCCCGTTCTCTGGCTCGTGTGGTCTTAACTCCAAATGATCGTAGTCAGTGACATCGACCGTGCTTAACTTCCTGTCGGACGTTAAACAAATAATTCGATAAATCATTGAGAACTATCGAGATGTAATAACAAATGAAACAATCGAATGGAGCATCTCGGACTAGCCCATCGCTAAGAAAGAGAGATAGTAGAGATTTTGTTTCAATCTATGTTATAAAATGGGGGTTCTCTTGAATAGATGATTGTCTCACCGATGCGGTATCTGCTTCATGCGGCTGATTCTTGTCCTGGTAGAGATTTCGTTTTAGTTTGCAGTCCTTTGTAGGGAAGGACAAGTTGCGAATTCCGCTGTAACATGTCATTTGGCTTGTTATCACTTTTCAACCTAATAAAAACGAAAGGGAGGGCCTATATAGTACTTCCTCACCTGCCAACAGTACGTATTCATTGTAATGTTACGTTCACAATTTTTCCAATAATTACTACGATTAACTAGATAGGTACAAAATATTATCTCCAAAGATGAAGTCTTATTCAAAAGCACATTTCTAAATTAATTGACTGAGTGTCTATTGGTTAAATTCTCCAATCCATACTGAAGCGCTATGGCTTCACACTCGGTAATTGAGTCCCGCAAGCTGTTAATTAATTAACTCCGCCCTCTGGAGGCCACGCGGAGGCTACGGCCGGTGTTTACATGGGGGTTCAGTGCTTACAGGGACTTCATAATGCTTTAGTCAGCGCTAAATTAGCGTCAGCGTCGTCGGCGTTGGTATTGTCAGCATCAGCGTCGTCAGCGTCGGCGTCTTCAGCGTCGGCATCGTTGGCGTTTTCCAGCGTTAGCGTCGCCGTCATCGTTGTCAACGTTAGCGTAGTCTGTTATATTTTTGGCCGTTCATTTAAGGGCGCATTGCTCGGCGCCGCGACCTTTCTACATTGTATTCAGAGCGTCTTAGATATTATTTCTCTAAGTACAATAGCATCGCAGACGCTCAAGGGTAATACTATATTTGTCGATTTACTTCAGCGGGCTTGTTATTCGTTGCAGGCGCCTGGAGAAATCATTTCGTCTAGTGCTTTGATTGATCGCCGTCGAACAATCGAAAGTGTTTACCGATTCAACATTTATTTATTAGAAATAAAATCGATTACAGGGTTTCAATCAAATATATTGAGATGGGACAAATCCATTTTTATGCAAGTTACAACTATTCGCACTTGAAATTGGTAAATTGAGTAATAAATTCGGTATATATACAAAATCTATAGTTGATGGAATTGTTTTATGTTATTGAGCAACGATCAAGTATTTTCCAGAAAACACTCGATCGTTCCAACTAACTATATGCAGATACCACGGTCGCCGACACTGTCATAGCAGTTTAGTTATGAAAAAATAATAAAACAAATATAATTATAAAAGTAAGCAGGAACCTTCGCATAACAAGCGGACCTCTCAACCACTTCGCAAACGCAGTCACAGTGAATGTGCCTCTTCAGAGTCCGCCGGACTCAGCCCGGAGCGCACTCGGCATATTTCACGAGAATCGAATTATACGCGGCTAATTTGGCGCAGATCTCATTAGCAGATATCTAAATTTATGGAAACGGCCGCCGCCGCGCTAATTGCTTTACAATGTTTTACACGAACACACAGTTCTGTTTAGGCGGGATGCCTCCACTAGGATCGCGTCCCGTGCCTTTGAAGTTTGCACCCGTTTGCAAATCTTGATATTAAAATGTATAAGGATAGGTACTTACGAGACTTATAATAGTTAGGAGTATATTATTACGGCAGATACGAGTAACTACCTCAACCCACATCAGTTTGACTGATGATTCTTTGTCTGTGGATGTCTGATGGAATTCTAGTTACGTGTCTGAGTATCTACAAATGTATTAATATGTGAATTTAAATTAATATCGCTCTAAAATACTATAGTTTCAAAGTGAAACTCTAACTATTGCAGTGTTACACGAATTGTGAACTACCGAAGTACCGACCCACCCTCCAAACTGTTAATTGTGTTGCAAACTGGTAGTTACCAGCCTTGATTACTAAATCGGATTCTGTGCGCGTGCAGTGAAACCAATATTCACTGCACGCATAATTACTAACACTGCTCTATATTTATATCGTACTGTTTATACTAACATTGCGGATATTGGAACGCAAACAATATAGAAATATCATTTTACAGAGGAATATAACTATTTAATTATTAGATAGATTCACGTTTGACCACTGTCTCAAGATGAGGCTTACGATGGAGCACGCTTACCTAGGAAACCTGTTCACTTGTGAGTCTTGTGACTTGAAAACTCCCAAGTTATAACTACTAGAAACACAGACACACAAACGTTATACTCGTAGTTAAGCCCCCCGTATAACAAGAACAGAAATGCTTAATATATTTGCTCTAAATGATAGGTATTGATGCATTTTTTCATTATGTTCATTTTACCGTATCGTCTCATTACATCGGATGGAATTCTGGTGCAGTTTCCTTAGATTTTTGAAACCTTTCACATAAGCTTAAAATTCAAGTTGAGAGTAACCTGAAACCAAGAGCTTCATTTGCGGTGCCACAGTGGAAGTTAAAAAGAAGGATGTGTTGATCCAAGTTTAGTTTACCCACTTTCATGAGAATCTAAGTATAGAACGTATTTGGTTGCTGCAGTAAGTGGTAGGTATAGTTATTTCTAATTGAATCATTGCTGTCTGTAACTTTCTGTTACCTTACTGTCTAATCTTTGTGTGAAACGTATCAGTAGATTTACAAAAGATTTTTTTTTCCCTAAATCCTCATGAATTTGCTGTGGCAACTGTCGGTCCAATGCACAACTACATTGCTATACACTTATACAGTATAGAATCTACGTCCCTTTACAAACAGCGAGCATATGAAATCTACGAGTATAATACGACGTTAAACTTGATCTGTAATCAATCTAAACTATACCAATTTTAAGACAATTTAATACAATTTCGACGTTAAAAAAATGTTATTCCAAAGTAAATAAATTATGGTACCTACCTACCTACGTTTATTATTTTGCGTTCATCAAAGCAAGGGTCAACCGTAAGGATTTGTAAGGCGTGTTACAGACAGGTCGCACAAAGTGACTTTTGTGAGGACAGCTTTAGTTTTTAGAAAATACTCACTATGAAGCTCAGGTAAGTCCTCGCCACTGCCCCTACTGTTTGTAGTTAGCGGCATTGTCTCGAGCGCGACCGTCCGACCACTATCGTAATAAGATCGCGGCTCTTGACCGAAAACTGCACACGGTACATTGGCTACCATTCCTTACCACCTACTTAACAACCACAAACAGTTTTGAACTTTGAATTCAAGCTAGTAAGGTCTAGAATCGAGTAAAGTTATCTACATTATTTGTATGATTTTTTCAAAATGCCATTTTCGTCATTTCCATGTGGTGTTATCGCGTGTCACATTGCCCTTCGCGGGGTGAGAGGGGGTGGGATGATGTTTCTCGCGTTATTAGACAGGTTCGCTAAGTTGGGGGTAGGCTCCGGAAGGGGATGAAGGTGATCGGATGGCGGGTAAATTAGATTATACCTACTCTGATTTTTATACGAGAATTTTGCTGGGGGATGTATTTTTATGTTCGAAGGTGAGAAATGGGTTAAAAGTTTACATCAAACCTTTGAAATTCATACGGAAAGAAAAATTAAAACCAAACTCTACCAAACCAAATTTATAAAATCAGTTCAACCATGAGCGTCAGAAAGCCGATTCTTAGTAAACATTGAGGCACATAACATGTAGAGACGCACAGTATAATTATGTAGAGCAGATCTAATCGTAGATTCAGGGCATACTTACCTCAACACTCGAGTAGAGTCGAGAGGAGTCTCCCCGGAATCGCCTTTGAGTCGACTCTCCCGGTAGAGCCGCCGTCGGTCGGCAGAGACCTTTGTCAATACATCCCTGTAACGAGGGTTAGAGCTAATAGGCAGTTCTGAGTAATCGTAGCCGGATGTGTTTGGTAGAGTCGTATTTATTGGCACAACAGGGTTCAAAGTTTATTGAAAGTTATATTGGCAACTTTTCTTATTGTTCTGAAAAGTTTTATGTATTTTTTATGTAATTTCTGGCATTTACACGAACAAGTTATTCGCGCGGATTATGCCACAAACTTCAACTCCTCTGGTAAAAGTGGTAGAATCATATGAATACCAGAAGTTTTGATTTTGAGCTTGAATAAACAATTATCGAACTAACGATGAGCAAATTTGAGATCTTTTTAAATCAAACGAACTGCATTCAGTGTAAAATTACTAATAAGTGTATTTTTCATTGTTCCGCGCGACTGACTCGCGATTGCGTTCTTCGCTTGCTCTCTCTTAAATTATATAACCAAATAGTAAAAAAAACAGAACTCTACATCTTCCTGTAACATTCTACGCAAATATTTTCACTGGTAGCATTGATAGAACATAAGATGGCAATAAGGGTGCGTTCATACCGGCGCGCGGTCCCGCTGAGAGCGCCTGATTTACGAACCAATCGCGTGGCGACACCTCGCCGGCGAGGATCTATACTTACAGCCAGCAGAGAATCTCAACACGGCTCTGAGTCCCGAGAGAACTGTCGGTGGAACTTCTCGGGCATGAGAATAAAATACCAGAACATTGTTTCTCTCTATTCGGGCCTCACATAAGCTTATGAAAGTTTGTGAAACACGTCACATTAGTTCATATATTAGTCAATCTATAGAAAAAGAGGATTTTAAAGCAAGTACGGGGATATAACTGTGAATAATAGACTATAGGCGATTGTAATAATACCCTTTCTCTGACACGTTCATATTGGGTGTTCCAACGAGAAAGAGAGGGACGGAAATATTATATTTATGCGACACTCTCATTGATACCGTGCACTTATTATTACCAATAAATTTATTTGTAGCAATTATTATCATATTTTCCTACCTTCAAGTTATAAGTCCTACATGCGTGAGATTAGGTACTGACTTGTTGTATACAGTGCGGCCAGGCGTAGGCCCGTGCCGTAGATACCTATTTGTCCGTTGAACAACTGTGCATCTCTTACAACGATCGGTTACCT
The DNA here is from genome assembly GCA_905147375.1 of Hylaea fasciaria. NCBI lineage: Eukaryota > Metazoa > Arthropoda > Insecta > Lepidoptera > Geometridae > Hylaea > Hylaea fasciaria. The sequence continues at coordinate 10,865,662 of LR990208.1, read as the reverse complement.
CGGGGCTGGAACTATACCTACCTACTCTAAGCAACGCTTTCTTTAATTGTCAACGAAGGCTAAATTATAATCAAATATGTACCTACGACAGTTTTGGCAAATTATAAATGTCTGTCGACAAGTTGTAGGCACTACTAGATTTAGGGGTCAATGAAACCTGTATCTTTTGGAAAAGTCTATTAGAATGTCTAAACTTGGCTTCCACGAATGCACTCTTGATTATTAATGAATACTATCACTGGATTTGAGAATAACCGTGTGAGAAAAAACCCTAGGCCTATTTTTGTAAAAACAATAGGCCTATTATATCTTTTACAAAAACTGAAATAGTTGATAGAATCAGGCGTTACTTTGCGGAAATCCATATTCAAAACAATGAAGTAGAAATATATGTAGTTTTAATCCCGCCAAAAATTCGTCTGATCAATGTTGGCTAGATGACTGATGTCGTAATCTTGTATACTAATAACCCCCTGAAAAAACCTAGCTAATATCCCAAACAGTACTCTACCCCCTAATTATGCCTAAAAATTTTTATGAAAAAACACCGTCCCCTAATAATCCACAAAGCCCTGTGTCCCCTCTAATCTGAAACCCAGTACAAAAAATGACCGAACGTAAAATAAATAGAAACGGCCGACAGGCCGTATCTACTTATTTCACTTCTACCTAACTATCCTATACCGAATATTAATAAAAATAAAAAGACTTACTCCCATCCAAGAACCTATCCAACATTGACTGACAGCAATACGACAACACATAGTCAAAGAGCCAAAAATACTTTTCTACTACAGATATGTCGATGACGTAATTATTTGTTGGACAGGTACATACAAATAGATATAATAAATAAATAGAAATAGAGGTACAAATAGATGTTTTTCTCAATAAAATCAACAGCATACATCCCAAAATTAAATTTAAATTAGAACTAGAAACCGATAAGTCTCTTAATTTCTTAGATTTAACCTTAACGCGAGTCCAAGATAAGTTAGATTTCAAAATTTACCGTAAACCTACGCATACAGACATCACAATACCTTCTACATCTTGCCACCCCCTTCAACACAAGTTGGCAGCTTTTCGCAGCTACGTACATCGTTTAATGACAATTCCGATGTCCACATGCAACTATCACAAGGAACTTGAAATCATCTATCAAATTGCGATATCGAACGGTTATAATAAACAGATGGTAGATGGGTTAATTCATAGGAAACTGCAAGATAGGGCTCGATCTTTACTTTATGCAGGCCCAAGGGATAGGATTGATAAGTATGTAGGTAGTTTGACATAAATATGGACCCAGTTTCAGACAGAATTGCAAGGACGCTTAGGAAGAATAACGTTCACGTAGCTTTTCGAACGGACAATACTCTGCGGTATCTTAGTAACGGGAAAGATCGATTAGATAATCACAAAAAGTCAGGCGTTTACAAGTTAACTTGCAATGATTGCAACGGGGTTTATATAGGACAAACTGGGCGTACGTTTCAAACTAGGTACAAAGAACATATTGCTGCTTATAGGAATAATCACCCAGATCAATCACATTTTGCAAAACATTTACTAGAGTCCGGTCATACCCAACAGAGAGATAACACCTATAATATTTTACACGTTTGCGAAAAAAGCTTCCGTTTATCTGTATTGGAACAGTTAGAGATTTTAAAACATAATACTAACCATTATACTTTGCTGAACGACCAAACAGACTTAGTTTCGTCGCCTTTGTTACGTATTTTTTCGAGAAATGCGTCACAAAACGACACCTAGCAATAAAACGATTAGCAACATCTTATCTCGGGCGGGTGGGGTACAACGTGGTTCTTATATATAAAGAGGCCGGTCAGCGTTTGTCTTCACTCTCTTGTTAGCGCTCGAAGAGTCAACATCTCCTGAGGATGTCTCGTGTAGAGACGAAACACGTGTCGTATTGCTGTCAGTCAATGTTGGATAGGTTCTTGGATGGGAGTAAGTCTTTTTATTTTATTAATATTCGGTATAGGATAGTTAGGTAGAAGTGAAATAAGTAGATACGGCCTGTCGGCCGTTTCTATTTATTTTACGTTCGGTCATTTTTTGTACTGGGTTTCAGATTAGAGGGGACACAGGGCTTTGTGGATTATTAGGGGACGGTGTTTTTTCATAAAATTTTTTAGGCATAAGTAGGGGGTAGAGTACTGTTTGGGATATTAGCTAGGTTTTTTCAGGGGGTTATTAGTATACAAGATTACGACATCAGTCATCTAGCGAACATTGATCAGACGAATTTTTGGCGGGATTAAAACTACATATATTTCTACTTCATTGTTTTAAAAACTGAAATGTAACAACTGCTGGTTTACACAGAGCAAGTTACTACTTAAATAGTCAACTGTTACGATTTTATTACGTTGTTATGAGTTGATTGTTACGAGTCTATTGTATAATAAACTAGCTGATACCCGCAACTTCGTTCGCATTTTTATAAAAATGTAAGCTGTTTAAAAAAAAAAACCAATTGATGTCGCAGGTAACAGCTAGGTAAGAATATATCTGTCTCTTTCTCTCTCCCTTTTCCTCTATCTTTCTCCCTCTCTGGCTCTCTTTCTATCTTTCTCCTTCTTTCGGTATTTCTATCTCTCTTCCTCTACCTCTATCTCTTTCCCTCTCCATATATCTCTATATCTTTTCCTATCTTTCTATCATTAATATCCCTCTCCACTCTCAATCTCTCGCCTTCTCTCTCCCTGTCCATCTCATCCATTATATTTATTTCCCTCACCCTCTCAGTCTATATCTCTCCCTTTCCCTCCTTCGCTCACTCCCTCTCCCTCTATTTCTATATATTTCGCACTCAATCTCTCTTTCTCCCCCCACTCTTCTCTATTTCCCCCCACTCTCCCCTATTTCCCCCCACTCTCCCCTCATTCTACCCCCACTCTCCCCTCACTCTCCTCTCTTTATCCCCCCATTCACCCCTATTTCTCCCCCAATGTCCCCTCTTTCTCCCCGCTCTCCCCTATTTTTCTCCTCACTCTACCCTCTTTCTCCCCCCACTCTCCCCTCTTTATCCCCCCACTCTGCCCTCTTTTCTCCCCGCTCTCCACTCTTTCTCCCCCCACTATCCTCTTTTTCCCCTACTCTCCCCTTTTTCACCCCTCACTCTCTCCTCTTTCTCCCCCACTCTCCCCTCTTTCTCCCCCCACCCTCCCCTCTTTCTCCCCCCACCCTCCCCTCTTTCTCACCCCACCCTCCCCTCTTTCTCACCCCACTCTCCCCTCTTTCTCATCCCACTCCTCTATTTCTCCCCCCACTCTCCCCTCTTTCTCCCCCCACTCTCCCCTCTTTCTCACCCCACTCTCCCCTATTTCTCCCTCCACTCTCCCCTCTTTCTCACCCCAGTCTCCCCTTTCTCCCCCCACTCTCTCCTCTTTATCCCCCACTCTCCCCTCTTTCTTCCCGCGCTCCCCTCTCTTTCCCCCCACTCTACCCTCTTTCCCTCCACTCTACCATCTACTCCCCATTTCCCCCCACTCTCCCCTTTTTCCCCCACTCTCCCTCTTTCCCCCCACTCTCCCCCTCCCCTCTCCCGCACTCTCCCCCTCTCCTCCCATCGCACTATCCCCTTTAAATTACGATCCGTTCAGCCGTTAATTGTGGTCCGTTGGGGGTGCATCTAAAGAATACCTCATAATTTCAACCCCCTTGCTTTTCTCCCTTTAGGGATGATTTAGCAAAAAGGCGGAAACCCGTATTTATTTATTTCTTACCAAAAGCCTAAATAAGAATTTTCAGATCCCTAACTTGAAGAATTATGGATTCCCCATACAAACTTTCAACCCCTATTTCATCCCCTTCGAGATTGTTTTTTGAGACAAAAGATAGCCTATGTCCGTCTCATAGGTCCAATCTACCCCTATACCAAATTTCATCGAAATCGGTTCAGCCGTTTAACCGTGAAAAGGTAACAAACAAACAAACAGACAAACAGATATACAGATAAACAGATAAACAGAGTTACTTTCAGATTTATAATATTAGTATGGATATATAATGTCAGTAGCAAAGGGCTCGCGAGTTACAGATGAACGCGCAAAAGGCGGTTCTCATTGCCACTATCAATATTTAACTAATCACCGTCATCCAACCTTCAACCTTCGTTTATTATCTGCGAAAACGCTGCCAGCAAAGAAAACAAAGTACCGTTTTTATCTGAGCTTTAAACCTCCGGGGATCAGGCTCGTCCGAAAAAAAGGGAACTTTTATTAAGTTAAAATTTATCTTCCGTCGTCGTTGTAAAATTCGCTGTGGAACGACTTGATTCTTGATGTTATTATCTGTTCAGGTAGCCACTTACCTTCATGAGGATTACTAAAGCAAAGTTAAGCGAGCTGCCAGCGGATCACACTTGGATGAGTGGTTGTTTAGTTAAGTGGCATACCATCAGAGAGACTTCGTATTAACTAGCTAAAAACGGGTCTAATTCGCGCACAAACAAATATATAATTTCGTTATCAAAATACATAATTTTGACATACCTCGACGTTTCGGCCAAGTTACATCGACCGTGGTCACGAAAGACTTCGTGCTTCGAAAAGTACGTTAAACCGTCGGTCCTGGTTTTTATCGATTTATAACAGCCGTTAAGCCATGTCAAAGACTTGTGTTAAAGTATATAAAGTATCGTGCAAATATGACTGAACCTCACATTAACAATCTCCCAAGAGTTGAAAGACTCATAATTTAAGCTATCTGTCTCTAGTACAGGATTTCAAATATACACGTCATCAAGTAGAAGAACCGATAAGAAATTTGGATCATCTTGTTTCTAATACCTACTTCGTAGTTTCTAAGACTAAATACTATGACTAAACACTTGAGAAGCTTGTCTCCATTCGTCTTTGTCATAAACTGTAGTGATTTATTTCAAAACACGCTTACTTTTGACTAAAGAGCTTGCAAAAAATCCTTGCACTCCAAATCCGAAAGTGGAAGTACTTGTGTACGTATATAAAGTGTTTATTGTTTTCAAATTAAATGCAACATTATGAAAACTACTCAAGTTTTAGTGCCGCTGGAGCAGTTTGGCAGCAGCCGCCGGCGTCGCGCGAAATTGACAAACACTGCTCTACCGCGGGAGAGCTGCCAAATAGAGTCGCGAACACTGGAGACCGCATTGCATTAGGACTTGCTCTCTTTTTATAGAGCTTAGCTAATTTATTGTTTAACTAGCCTTCCTTGGCTTTGAGCGTAATTACGAACAGTCCCGTTACTGGAACATAAAAGTCTACCCCTACTGGCGCGTTATTGTCAGTTGTTGCGTTACCTGTTTTTATTACATTTTGTACATTTTACACGTGTGCGATGTCACACACGACAGCTTGCATAATATCGTATCTTAATATAATAGAGTCCTGCGTGTTCACAATATCTGAGGAGGCTAGAAATATCGGCTGCTAATCGCACCTATGTGGTTGTGGCTACTCTAAAATAGCGTCCAAGTAAATTCAGATTACAAAGAAAAGAGTTTCAACTTTTTTGCGAGTTCACGGGCCTGCTGACGTTCAATGTGGTTCGGTTTTTCGTTGTAAATGGGCCCCATCCAGAGGCCACTCGAGTTTCACAACTATGAAGCTTCTTTAAATAGCAAATTAAACCACTTTGTGTAACTCGAAGGCGCCTGTTACGTTGTTTACTAAACTTGCACCGCCTAACTTGCGCAGAATGGAAATCTTTCTACTTCATACATTACACACGGTTTAACTCGCGCTTCCGCCGCTCAGACCAACTTGGCCTCTCACTTAGCTAGCTCACTTTCAAACTGCTTTTAATATCTCAGCTCTTATTTTAATCTACAAATGTTGCCTGCGAAATGAAGGCGATCAATTATATAGAGAGCTAACCTTTTGATAGAAACGCGTTTTTAATGAGGTCCGTTCCTTTAGGACGGAATGATTTCGGCATCAATTAGCCGGCAGTTGTTATATCCGGCTCGGTCCCGGGCGGCCCGGACGTGAGACCCGGATTAAAATGTAAAAAGCTGCCGGCCGGGCGACCGCTCGCGCATAGAGATTACGCGCTAACGCCCAATAATACCCGTTATGGGGAATACCTGCCAAATACCCGCCGCCTCGAACGGGCCTATTTCTCCTCGATATTAAAATATGTGCTCGATTGTGCAAAATCGATGACTCGATATTTTTAATTTGGCTTAAACGTCTCTTTTTATACACGCACGCTTCGTTTCGATAGTCAGTGCGGATGTAAGTGATCTGAATAAAAGTTGAAAATTGAATATGGCAAATTGTTATTGTTATTAAATCGTAACGTTTGACGAAGCTTATTACGTATGACAATATTTAAGTAATAAAACTAAAACTACAAAATCACGGTAGGTACGAATAACTTTGAACTAGTCAGCGTACATAAATACCTTTGATTGAATTTTGGAATCAAAATTAATTATTAGTAATTTACAGCCAAATCGCTAAACTTCCAAAACTGAAACAAACATTACCACACTGTGTATAAAAAAGGTATCAGCCTTGAGATAAGACAATAATAACAGTCAATATCCCAGCGGCCACGGAACCCGAGGTGTCGACAAAAAGCAAGGTGCGCGAGATCGCGCGGTCTCGCGTAAATCAGCCGCCCAACGCCGGCGTAATTTATTTTTTGTCTGGAGTCGTGAACGTGGATGGACGAAACGGATATGCCAAAATATTTTGTTAGGTGCTATTGTTTGTTTTAATTTTCTTAAGAACAGGTTTTATTTTTCATCCCGTCTGTAATTGAATTGATAAGAAGGTTGTCAATATTTCACCGGACTTGTCAACATTTCAAGTGTCGAGAAAAAATATTATTAGGAATTTCATGTTGATACAATATTGTCCATTTGCCTTCCAATAAGTGAGTCAGTGGCCCCGAAGAAATGGAAACCTATTTCTGACAACTTTACCGCCTACTAAAATATAATATTATTCTACCAGATGAAATATCTACGTATACCTACAGTTAAAATAATTGATTTAATATGTTTGTCAGCTCCGAAGTTCCATTGTCGATGTGTCAGGGCTCTCAAGAACGTTCCCTTTGTGCCGCCGCCGCCCGCCCTCGCGTTCGATCCCGCCCATGATTAATGTTTTTGTATTTACACTTATGGCTATTAAATCGGTTTCTTTATTTACTACAGAGCAAATAAAGAGAAGAAAAATTGGATTAAAATAGAGATGAGTAGCTGAGATTAAAGTAAATCTTATGCCTTCTTGGCCTTCTTACAATACAACCTATAAACCAATTGAACATCTGTTTTGTTTGAAACATAAACGTAAAATATGTTTTGCTTCTGCATTTGTCGCTTAACCCCTATTATAGGGGTGTTCCGGCACTGCTTCTTGAGAGTCAGATATATTATAATAATGTGTGACTCAATGGCCTTATTAATTAACTTTCCTAAAAATACACTAAACGTATCTAGCACAATGGCGTGTATGGCTGATGAATTTGTGTCATTTTTTTAAGGAATTCAAGTCAAAAGTTAAAAACAGAACTCTATCACGAGCTAACATATCACTGCACACCCGTCCGTCTAGTCATACTTAGCAAATTATAATTACTCTACAACACAATGAGAAACAATTACCCGACCGGTTGAATCAACTAAAAAGTAAACAGTCAAAGTCAACGTCCGCCAATAAGGAACACTTAGTAAGGAGCAATTAGCACAAAATCCGCTTACAGCGCTCGCAAAACAATGCTTATTAAGTAAAAGCGCTTTCGGTTGGCGCACAATATAGCGGAGCGCTGAATGAGTCGGTGCAACGATGGCCGTCTGAAAACGTAGCGGGGCTTCGGAGTAATCAGCCCTCAATAATTGGAAGCTAAAATAACAATTATTGCCGGGGAATTAATTTCAAGATTTGGGTGTAAGAGGGTCGTTAATAAATCAGCTGCTCCCTTAATGCTGATCAGTTTGTAGGCGGCGCGGGCTGTTGCCCGGGCTCAGGTGGGAAAAGGTTCACACAATGCTAATATCTATTGTAAAATCAAAAATATCGTGGACGCAGGCAGCGGTAACCGATATAAATAAACATATCGCCGTGCTGCCAACTCACGCGCTGTGGCCCTTATTAGTGGAGGAAGGTAAGGTATAATTATCCCTTATGAGAAGGCAGATCCCCCTTTCCCGAAATTAGATTAGGTGATTCCCCTTACGCGAACGCGTGATGTGCCTAATGTGCGTACTTAGGAGAACTCTCTATGCCTCTATGGGCGGTAGGTGTAAAGAAATAATTGTACAAAATAATCGTACAATATACTTTTAGCTATGGTTTTCAGTTTTGTAAGCCGCTGTAAAAAAATAAGATGCCTCTTTTCTACTCTGAAACTATTCGGAACAATTAGATACATTACTGTTATAATATAATTATATAGATATTGTTACACTAGAATACCTATTTCAAATCTTATATCTTTAAATTGGAATTTTGAAATCGGCTCCAACGATTTTCATGAAATTATATAGTACATATACGACAGTATATAGGCGGTTTCGGGGGCGATAAATCGATCTAGCTAGGAATCATTTTTATAAAATGTCATTTTATTCGTGTTTTTTATGATTTTTTTCTTTAAATAACCAGTTCATATTTTTTTTATTATTCTATCGGTAAGATCAAAAAATGTTATTCATATATCTTCATTTTATTAGTAATTCGTACTTAAATATAATTTCCAAAAAACACAATTTATAAAAAAAAAAAAATACCGAGCATACTCGATCATCCAGATATTAATAAATAATATGTCGTCGAATTTGACAGCTTTGTAAATAAGTACAGCTGTCAATATTACTTCCTTAATATTACCTTTAGTTGTAGTATAATTGCGTATGACTGTTATGCAAGTAATAATACAACAATATTATAATTAGCTTCCATCACCCCCCGGCTACTTCCGGAAGGGTGCAGCGACTTCATCGCCACATTATGCCCCGGCACGACTGCTCTTCTAATATCTTCAGCAATTCATTTCCGGAGACAACATCAACCTTTTTTTCTTGAAGTCGGGTTAATTTGGACTATATTTTTTATGGCTAAAGTCAAAGTGGAGATTGTGGGTTACATCGTCAATGTTGCTAAGCATTTAGCAGTTTGTTCTCTATTCAGATCATCTCTATGCAGATCTAGTCGCTAGGTAGTTAGTTTATAACCCACTATCTGCTATTATAACGGGTACCTAGTTAATGTGGTTCTTTAAGTAGTTGTTATATTGTCTGCTGCATCTTTTTACAAAATTCACAATTCTGCATGTCTGCATACTTTAATTTTACAATCACTAATAACAACGAACTCTACCATACAGATTACATAACATTACAACATCAATTTAAAATTATTCACAAATACATCTAAAATGTGGCAACCTCATTAGGGGTTTACCGCAGAATATTGTATGCAATATAGTGAAATTTACATTGTACACGTGCACTAACGATGGCTTCACGTAACTCACTAATAGTTCATAATGAGTCATGCTTTGATTCACAATTAATTATTCGTAATGTTAATTAACATGACTGTGTGGAACCTGTGTCAGTTTTGACAATGTTATTTCGAATTATGTGTTATCCTCTTATACGCGCACAGGATACCAAAGTTGAACGCGGAACTTACGTGTAGCGTCTGAAACTTGCCGTTAACGTCTAAAGCTAAACAATAACATCGTTATAGAGTGAAGCCGCAGGCAACCAGCTACATACAGGTATGTACTTTGTTAGGTTTGACTTTAATGATGTGATCTCTTGTTACGCTCTTTATTATTAAGACTTTGTAGCTCTAAAAATACTTATAATTATATCGTAGTACTTAATTAATTCTCACTACCGAGACCCAAACCTACGATTTTCATAGTAATATCTAAAAATGCATTATATTTTCTACAATCGCATATCGGCAGTGTAGCATCGGTACAAGTAGTAGCTCATAGCCCGTAGCTTCGTAGCCCGTAGCCCCGTAGCCCGTAGCTTCGTAGCCCGTAGCTTCATAGCCCATAGCGCCGTAGCCCGTAGCGTATACCTCGCTGAACATTCATCATAGGAGGATTAACGAGCTCACCATAGGTAAGGCTTTTGCGCCATTAAAAGTGTTAAAAAGTGAGGATCGATCTACAGGGTGGGGTGATACTACAAGCGGAAACGGAATTACTTGTATATTAAACCAGGAGAATGGTCTGAAATTTCAATTATTTGTGTAATAATTATATTAAAGTGAAAATAGCTAAATAGATTTGTTATCATAATAAGGGCAGCAGGTATCGACTGTATGCAGACTCTGTTATACGTATATTATGTCTGTGGCGCTAAATCAGATTATACGAAGCATGTACCAGAAAACTAGTATTGTTAAGACATCGGAATTAAAAATAAATAAAAATGAAAAACCAAAACTGCAACACAATTGCAATGCAAGGTTTGACATAAGCAAACCGCCATTTTGTAGTACGCAACATAAACACTGACTTTAATGAAAGATTGCAAAACTATAATAAAAAGAAGAAATCAATAAAAAACCGCCATCACTGCGGCTATACGTCAGCGAGCACTATATTTTTCGCCGAAGCTCTGGCTAAATGTAGGGGTATGAAAGGCTTTAGAAAATTGCTTGTTAACGGTCATTTTGAATAATATATCGCCATTACTCAATGGGAAGGGTGTTTCCCGCAATGACAAGGTGGAAATGAAAGAGCTCAGCTGAAGAGGTATTTACGAATTGTAAAAGAAAAACCCTTTTTGAGTACGCTTACTTCTTTTTGGCGTTTTTGCTTAAAATCACGCCATGTATGTACAAGTATGTCGTCTGATATAGTAAATATTTTAGTAAAAGAAACGGGTTATTTACTCCCATGGTCAAAGTAAATGTTAAGTCATAAGATAATGCAGTTTAGAATCTTACAACGTGGAACTCTGTCGGGCACTACAGAATTTTTGTATATTATTGATATATATGTATATAATATACTATACTACGAGTAGAATTGACTCTTTACGGATTTTCTTTTACTTATTCGTTTTATTAACATAACACTAAAACTACAAATGTTAACACTAAAACTAAAAAAAAATAGACTGTATAAAAGATAATTCCATTCCTACTAACAAGTTTATTTGTAAATTGACTTTCTTGATGGAGCAAAAGGTGTTTTAGGAAAATAATATTCAGATATCAGTAACGTCTGCGAAACCTTTTATTTTTTAAATACAGTACATACAATATGTTACTATAGCGCCGGCAATATAAAAACTAGCCCCAAGCAAACAAGCCGCCGCCGCCGCCGCCCGCCCCACGCTCCACGCGTGTAGTGTCGCGATGTTTGCGCGGATCCATCATCATCTATCAAACAGGTTTGCGTTGGAGAAGGCTTGTAAGCCGACCACCTACGCTTTTTGTTACAAGACGGAACACTGTGGGGGTTTGTACCTACATTTTTGTAGGTTTGTTATGTATTTGTCTTGGAGAATACTCATAAGGTATATTATAATAACCTAGACACCACAATTTTGGTTTTATGTTTGAAAATACAGACTGTATGTATGTATTGAGTACACATAACATATAGTTAGGTAGTCTGTTCCAAAAGCATAAGAACAAAGTAAGAAAGCCGTTTACTATATCAGACTTTTTTAACTTTTGTTTTTAAGTTAATTGTTTGTGTAAAACGTACCAATATCTGGATGACCGAGCTTTGCTAGGTATTTTTTTTTTTTTATAAATTGTGTTTTTTGGAAATTATATTTAAGTACGAATTACTAATAAAATGATGAAATATGAATAATATTTTACGATCTTACCGATAGAATAATAAAAAAATATGAACTGCTTATTAAAGCAAAAAATCATAAAAAACACGAATAAAATGACATTTTCTAAAAATGATTCCTAGCTAGATCGGTTTATCGCTCCCGAAACCCCCTATGTACTGAATTTCATGAAAATCGTTGGAGCCGATTCCAAGATTCCAATTATATAATATATATATATATATACAAGAATTGCTCATTTAAATATATAAGATATAGTAATACCTGTGTAAGTCGTTACAATAAAATGTGAAGTTTGCTACGTGCTATAAATAGAATAACTAATGGAATAAACCGGTACAGCTTCCATACGGAACAATGACCTATTTTGAAAGCGCGCTGTTCACTCTCTCAAACCCACAACATTGCATTCTGGAATATGCACAAATACGGAAACATCACTAGCCTAGGAAGTATAGTCAGAATACAGCAAGCAGATAGAATAGACAGTAAGCAGATTCCAGCGGATCCCTGTGGCACTTCATATAATATGCATTTAGAGCCAAATCTTCTCGCGGAACCCGACGCGCAGATAGGATTTACGCGAAGGTACGAAAATAGGTGAGATTTGGAACAGGTTAGCTAAAAGGTATCTACGAATATACGCTAGTTCCATACTAGGGTGTTTGTCAAATTGGTAATTTTTGATAGCTTGCGCTGTTGCCTTAGCTCATCTTTGTAAGACGGCGGATGTAAAAATGGCAGATTGAAGAGAGGTATCAGAAATCATTTGTTTTGAAGCGTACTAAGTAATACAAAGTTTTATCTAATTTTGACACGATGTTCATAATGGTCAAAAATTTGGGCGCTTTATAGCGTCAAATTAACTAAAGCACTATGTTGTATGATTTGGTAGCACAATTTAAGCGAGGTTATTTAAGTTGTCACTCCAGAAAGGTACTGCTAAAACGACGTTTTTCTAGAAGAGAAAGGCAAACACAGAAATACGAACCGACAGTAAGAAATACAATCTTGCATTACTAACCTTTAACATACCAACACAATTAAATCCACACAAAATAATAATATACCCCAATAACAAGAATGACCGTGTCCGGTAAATTCCACCCGGCGGTATCTTGTAACGGGCCGTTAGCCGTAAACATCGCGGACATTACTAAAACAAATAGTGCACTAAACACGGATAAATCCCGGCGCACCGAGTGCACGCTCATTGGCGATACACCTGATTAAGTTATAGGAGACTGCCCAGAAGTGGATCTCTTCTCTAGATATTTAATCAATGGTTTCCCTCCTTTTATAACCCAATGATACCGGTTTGCGTGCGATATAAAAACCCTGCTGAATTACGTTTTGTACTTTATTATGTTACTGAGTATCGAGACGGAAAATCGTTGACCTAATAATAATCGCCTCGTCTACCCTTAACAGTTACGTTGTCAGAATTTAGCATCGGAAAATATGGCGCGGCACTGTACGTACAGTGTACTGTTACAGTGGCCCCGCGCTCGTCATCTTGAGACGTTGGTTCTAAAGTCTCTCAGTTTGACACAGCACTAAACAATACTCAGCGTCTGAAGCGCATCGGCGTTTTATTGTAGAAAGTACTTGCCTTGTCAAAATGTTACTAATATAATAAACTAGTTGGTGCCCGCGACTTCGTCTGCGCAGGATTAGTAATTCTTCCGCGACTTCTTCCCCACCTCACACGTCGTGCGTCGGACCACCCGCCCCGCCCCCGCCTCGTTTCCCGCCACCGCCAGCGGCCCCATGCCACTGGGCCGCACTTACTTGACACATATCGTCATATTTTAGACAATTCACATAATATCTTTATAAATTGTAGCCTATGTGTTATTCTGATATGTAAGCTATATTATTGTGAAGTTTCATTAAATTCCATTCAGTAGTTTTTGCGTGAAAGAGTAGGATTACAAAGCAAAATTGGAGCTAAGGGTACAACTTTCAAAACTCGGATATTAAATAGCCTCTTTGTTTCCTTGTCGTATCCAACTCTGTCAATAAAACCGGCTGAATTAATTTGCCACGTTTTTAATATTGTAATTTGGACTCTTGGGTATCTTATAATTTTACGATTCTTGGACGTGCCAGTATGATATTTCGCTTTACCGTTTTCATACATAAAATGTATACACGTCACAGTTACTGGAAGCAAAGATTGAAGATACAAGGCACGTTCTTCTGGATGTCAAGTTTAACAGCTATTGAACCACGTTATTGTTGCAAATCGCTATAAAGTCGTAAATTTTGTCAGTTTTCCTCATTACAATTACATTCGAATAAACATTAAAAACAAAAAAATAACAATTATATTAACACAAACATTGAAAATTTGCGGCTTTTCAGCGATAATGCCACTCGATAGCCAACAGACTAGGTACTAGCAGTCTGGTCTCAGAATAATATAGCCCCTTATATGTATTACCGTTGGTTCATAACAGAGATTCTCAGAACTTCAAGAACTACAAATTACAAGCAACAGTATTGTACAGCACTCATAAGTGGCGGTAACTTGGTAACCGTCGCAACCGAAAAGTTTTACTAGCGCCATCTGTGCTTTGAAAACGGCAACTGAAACTACTCACCATCAGAGCTCCTTGCATCAGATGAATGCTAAGTAATATAAAGTACATATTATTTCATATTATAAGAGCAAAATTTATTTGCGTCTATCTTTTTATCTGTTGACTTTCTTTCACGGCTGAACGATGTTTGATTATGTAAATATTTAGAACCCTGGGGAAGGACTAAGATTTTATGCGGTCTAAGTGGACAGATCGCCAAAATTTTGACGGATCGACGGCTCGTTTGGCGTAGTGGCTGAGCAATCAGACTGCTGCGCTAGGGGTCGCGGGTTCGATTCCCGCCCGGAACAAATATTTGTGCGACCCACAAATATTTGTTTCTGGTCTGGGTGTACTGTGTATGTGAAATCATATGTCTTTGACCGGTACCCACGATACAGGAGCAATCCTAGTGTAAAAATCCTACGTAAAAAATAAGAGAAAAAAAAAAGATACGTGTGCCAAAGCTGGTGATAATAAACGTCGTGTATATCTCTCGAACAACATTTTTTATTGATCTGTATTGGAATTGTGATGATAAGACTGTTGAAAACGCTGGATTCTTATGAGCATGGACCACACAAAAAAAGTCCAGCCGGAATATTAAGTCGCAATTGCGGCAATAGGAAAAACAAACGGCGCGGATTGTGTTCGTGAGCCGGAACTGTAATTCAGGAGGTAATAAGGCACCTATATGTATGTATTTAGGTTCACAAAATAGAATAATCTCAACACAAATGATAGAATTAAAATTTATGATATAAAATAGTTTAGAGGTGGAACCACCATGACAAAATATGTAGCTATCTAAGCAGTTACAAAAACACAAATAAAATAATACGTAGTAGTTTGAAATAAGACCAATTACAATCTCTGACAGGTTGTACTAAGACTTTTAATACAAGTATTTAACTAAATACGCTATCCTCAAATCTATCAAGTTATCAGTTGATATCAAGGCTTTTCTCGCTTATTAACTTAGTGGAATAAAAACAACAAAAGCAAAGACTGTCGAAACGTTTTCGTGTAAATTAAATCTGTCATTGCCTATATACAAATTTCATTTTTCGTTTATACAATTACTCTGTGTTCTACCTCCATGCTATGGGAGGTATCCGACCGCTTGCACAAGCGAAATCTGTTCGTACCTGGAAACAGTGGGACCGGACGTAGCGTCGCAGACAACTCTCTGCAAGTAGTTCCAACTGCCAACCTGCGGTCGGTCGGGCCGTCCGCCGGAACAGTGACCACTGCCTGGAGCTGTTTAGTCTTATCTGCTGCAAGCTACGGGATGCAAACGATAATGTATTGGTATGCAATTCGTGGGGTTTGCAATTTTCCAAGGGCTTTTTTTTTCGGTAAATCAGACCTGCGGACCTTTTTGGGCGGACTCGCAGTTTGAATTTCGATAGTTTGGATTTGAGTGTCTATTTCTGAGGAAGTCTCCATTTAGATTTATGTTCATATCGAGATTTAGCCTGATAGTTTACTTGGTTAATTATGAACTAATATTGCCGTTTGATTATTTATCCTGACACCATTTACTTCGTATATTATAGATACTAAAAAAATAGATTTTTTTTGCGTCAAGTTTGCATAGTGTATTGGGTACATTGAAGGAAAAGTAGTATTTTCCATTCATAAAACAAGCAAGACAATACATTAAGAGAACCATATTTTATTCACGAAATAACCGGTACATTAACCCCACGTCTACATTTCGCATCGCACACAAAGTTAAACTCAAAATAAAAGCACACAATAAGAGTAAAGAGTAATTAACGAAGATATAAAAATTAAACTCGAGTTAGCAACTCCAAAGGAAGTGGCAACTGGAATTAAACAATGAATATTACAACAAATCACCGCCAGAGCTACCTTGGCTTAGCGAAATATGTTTATTTGCGCCAAGTTCCAGGACTTGCCCCAACTTCCCCCCACAAGCGACTTTCAACTTACTGTCAGCGCGATAAGGACTAGTGAAGTATTTACTCGTAAAGGTGAAGTCCTAATGCCCGGCGGCGCAATAAATAAATAGTTGTACGCTGAAAGTTGCCGTCAGTCGAACTTCTGTACTCTTTCCGATTTTTCTTTCGCCTCCTGAATTATTTACCGTATTTTTTTACTTTCGATAGTTGCCAACTTCGTACATGCTCTGGAAATATCATTGGTTATTTTCTGGGAATCGTTTGTGGCCTTTTCCCTGGAATTTACGGAATAGATTGGGCAAAAAATGGAAAAGGAAATACGTGTACACACGGATTTTATAAAAGTGAATGGATTTTGTTTTGTTTTCAAACGAAAATGAAACGCGTTTTTGTTTTCTATTCACTGGAATTATACACGTATAGGCTGATGGCGAGGTTATGATCTGTGTATTGTTCATCTCAAAATCAGAATTTTGAGATTAAGAATTTATATAAGGTATATTACTATTTTGCTTTGACTACGACGCTGTCAACAACGTACTCGATACAAATAAGTTTTTAAAATTATTTAAGTGTTCTAAAACAAACTGATACAATAAAAATATAAAACCAGTGCATAAACTACTTCGAACAATATATAAAACATAGTGTATAAACAATAAAATGTATTAAAAAGTGCTTAAAATCGTTGCATCAAAATTACACTAGAAATTCGTTACATACCATTGTTTAAGTGATAAATATTAGTGTAGCATGTGCACGACAAAACTGGAACTTGAATTACATTTAAAACAGTGAGTAAAACAAAAGCATCAGAAACTATAACCTCGAAAGTGCTAAGTAATCTTAATAATATATCCGTTCCTAAATCATCGAGCAAAGATCAGCGCCATCTATTATGATCCATCTGAACTTTTTAGCCAAGTCCTAGTTCGACGCGCAACCCGATATCTCGCAACATATAGGACACAATTAGACAACTCGATCGTCACTACTAAGCCAGGAAGTACTTATCTGTTTCCAGAGAGGGCGCTAAAAGAAATATAACCAAATATGGAGGAAATAAAAAATATGTTAATTAGCATGCAGCAAGATATAAAGCAGCAAAAACAGGACATGCTAGAGATGAAAGAGGATATTAAAGGCACAATAATTAACAGCCTCAACGAGAAGTTCAATAACTTAGAACTGAAAAATGAGCTTTTGGAGAAAAAAATTGAAAACCAATCAAATAAAATTAATAACCTAGAAAGACAGTGTAGACGCAAAAATCTTATTCTTTTTGGCGTAGAAGAAATAGAAAAGTCGTACGACGAACTAGAAAAAATAGTAATAAATATAATAAATACATATATAAAAATTTCATGCGACACTTTCAACATAGAAGCTGTTAGAAGGTTGGGGAAAAAGGGTGAAAAAGTTCGACCGATAGTAATAACATTCAACACTTTAGGTCTCAAATTAAAAATACAAAAAAACAAACATAACCTTCAAAATACTTCCTATTACTTAAAAGAAGATTACCCAATAGAAGTCTTAATTAAGCGTAAAGAGCTACAAGTCCAACTACAAAAAGAAAAAGATGCAGGAAATACCGCTTATATAAAATACGACAAAATTATTGTACTGAGCAACAATAAACCCCCACAGAAACAGTCAAGCAAAAGAAACCTTTCAGAGTCCCCGGAGACGCTTCACCCTGACAACCAAAATGTTCAACAGACTAATAAACAACCACCTAAGAAAAATAAAGGGAACATGAAGAACTATATAATACAAAAGCCCAAACTATTTCTCACTCAGACAGAACCAACTCAACGCCAATCAAAGATATTAGACCACAACACAGCATAGCAATCAAAATTGGACCCTCTTCCAACCCCTACTCTCCCAGTACGACCGGTCATCGCGGGAGAGCTCGACCAAAACCCCCCAAGAACAACTATCATAACGAAAAATACCGTTTACATTTGCACTCTCAACGTAAGATCATTATCTACTGATCAAAAATATATTGAGCTCAAAGCTGCACTAGAAGATATTAAGCATGATATAATAGGTTTGAGTGAAGTTCGCCGCCTAGGAGAAAAGATAATCGAAGACGAAGAATACATCTTCTACTACATTGGCCAAACAAAAGGACTATATGGAGTAGGTTTTCTAATAAGAAAAAAACACAAAGATAACATCATAAAATTTACTGGAATATCGGAAAGAGTGTGCGTACTAGAAATTGCAATGGAAAACCTGTGTTTTGCAGTAATTCAAGCGCATGCCCCCACTGAAAACTCATCACAGGAAGAAATAGACAATTTTTACGAGGACTTAGCAAAAGCTCACGATTCCACATCTATTGAGCACGTATTTTCAATAGGCGATTTTAATGCTCAAATCGGAATTCCTAAAAAGTACGAACGTCCCGCTACAGGAGAATATGGTTACGGCGTCAGAAGCGCTCGAGGCACGAGACTAATTCAATACGCGCAAGAATACAACCTAAAAATTATAAACACAATGTTCAAATTAAAACCAAAAAACCGCTGGACATGGATCTCTCCAGATAAAAACACAAGAAATGAAATAGATTATATCATGACCACGAAACACCACATGATTTCTAAATATGAAGTATTACCATCCTTCTCCTTTGGATCGGACCACAGACTACTAAGAGCAACAATGCACCTAAATTCTACAAAGAAAAGTAGACACAATTACTCTAATACATCAAATAAGCTAAAAACTCCAGCGGAACAGGAAATGTACCTTAAAAACCTCTACAGCTTTACACCAGAACTTATAAAGTATCAAAGCAACTATAATGTGGAGGAGTACTACCAACAAATCATGCACTCCATGAAGACAAGTCTAAAAAACATTAAAAGAACACAAAAGAACAAAATCCTATCCGCGAAAGCGCTAGAACTTATGAAAGAAAGAAGCGAACTACAAAATAAACCCAAATTAAGCGTAGCTGATAAATATAAACTAAAAAAAATTGTATAAACTCACCAATAAGGAAATAAAAAGGTGCTACGATACCTACAGAACAACAACAATACAAAGACACCTCAATAATACTAGGTCTGCCAAAAAAGCTTATAAAGAGCTAAATCAAGCCAAAACATGGGTTCCTTTTCTGAAGACTGGCAACAACAAATGCAAATCTCGCACAGAAATCATAAAAGCCGCTACTGACTTCTACGCCGATCTATACAGACAACCGGACACACAAAATCATAACATGGTTTCCTATAGCTACACAGATACCTCTCCAATACACAAGTTTACAGAAAATGAAATATTAAAACAAATAATGAGACTTAAGCCAGAAAAAAGCCCAGGACCGGATGGAATCACCAACGAATGTATCAAGGTTGCGAAGACTCTAATACTGACACCAATCACTATCCTATGGAATAAAATTCTTGATGAAGAAGCTGTACCACACGTATGGATGGCATCGGAAATTATACTACTATATAAAAAAGGTGACCCAGCTGATATAGGCAACTACCGTCCTATAAGTTTAATGCCCTGTTTTTATAAACTTTTCGCCTCTTGTCTACTTGAAAGGATAGCCCCAGCCATCGATGCTCACCAACCGATCGAACAAGCTGGTTTCAGAAGCGGTTTCAGCACGATGGATCATATCCAAGTGGTTGACCAGGTGATAGAAAAATATTTAGAATTTAATAAACCCCTGTACTTAGCATTCATTGACTACAAAAAAGCTTTTGATTCAATTTCACACGAGAGCATCTGGGAATCTCTGAAAACACTAAACACAAATGAAAAGTATATCAATATCCTAAAAAATATCTACTCTAATAGCACTAGCAGAGTCAAACTGGATAGAGTAGGCGAAGTAATAAATATAAAGAGAGGTGTCCGGCAAGGAGACCCGATATCACCAAAACTATTCATAGCCGTCTTACAACACGTAATGGGAGAGCTGCCATGGTCCAAACAAGGTATTAATATGAATGGGAATTATTTAAGTCATCTCAGATTTGCCGATGACATAATACTATTTTCGGAAACCCCTCACCAATTAAACAAAATGGTAAATGAATTAAACCAGGCTAGCATAAAAACTGGTTTGGAAATGAATATGGAAAAAACTAAAATTATGTCCAACTGCAGCGCAACGCCCATTCTAGCAAATAACACACTTCTCGAGTTTGTGAACCACTATATATACTTAGGAAAACAAATCTCCTTTAGTAAGGAAAGAAACACTGAAGAACTTAACCGAAGAGTCGCGATTACCTGGAACAAGTTCTGGCACCATAAAGAAATACTAAAATCGCAACTTCCACTACCCACCAAGAAAATAGTCATGGATACAGGACTTCTACCGTGCCTCACCTATGGATGCCAAACTTGGACCTTCGATATCAAAACCAAGATCAGAATCCAGACTACCCAGAGAAGAATGGAAAGAAGTTGCCTAGGTATAAAACTGAAGGATAAAGTAAAGAACGTTGACATTCGAAAAAAGACTAAAGTATGTGATGCCTTAACTTTCGCAATGAAGGCTAAATGGAAGTGGGCGGGTCACGTGGCCCGTTACAAGGACGACAGATGGACTCTACGTTCAGTAAAGTGGTCTGGGCCAAAAGGCACCAGATCAAGAGGTCGACCAAAAGCCAGATGGGCAGACGAAATAGTAACGTGCGCAGGCGGAAGTTGGCTAGACAGAGCTAGAGACAGAGAAGGATGGCATTCCTTGGGGGAGGCTTTTACCCGAAAGGGGTCCACGCATTAATTTAATATTAGCTAATAAGTTTCATTTGTTATCGTTGAATATGTAATATGCATGGAATTAAATAAAGCTTTATTATTATTATTATTATTATTATTATTATATTACTATTAGTGAAGTGTTGACTGTAGAGTAAGTGGATTTTGGACTTACGACCACGGTAGAACTAGCTTATATTGCGAGGTTGGTATAACGAGCCCTCTGCGCCATAACCTCCCAAGGAATCTCCGAAGCAGCCATCAGACTAATTCCAAACACAATCAAGGCACGCATCACCGACCCTCGAGGGACGAGAAAATAACCAAAAACATGTTTATACCGTATCGCAATGTAATTTCCCGGCAATCTGCCCGGGATATTACCACCGGTATTTATTCCCGGGATCATTACCGAGCGCGATCCAATCGCGGGACCCGACTCCCCGCGGTCGGATCGCATTGGCGGGCCGATCCCCAGCGACGACTTGAGATCTCTAATGACCGCTATATCTTGAGCTGCGCTTTCTTGAACTCTTCAGGTGGTATCAGGTCTAGCGGTGTGGCGTAGGGTTATGATTGTAATATTGGTTTTATTGGAGGCGTGCTATCGAGGTGTCACAAATAGTTTTGCCGGTTCGTTAGGCGCCGCCGCGTGCTAAAGTGAATCCATTTGCAGCAAATTAGAATGGAATTGCGTTGGCAGATGTCTCCCTGACGCATGGGGTTGCGGGTTGTCAAGATTATTTTGCATGACTTTGTTCTGTTTTATTTATTTGAATTGCATACTACAAAATCATATTGTGTTTGCACATTTGTGCGAACAGGTAATGACTCGGAGCTTGTTGTTTGTGAAGCCATTAAGGTCGCCGTAGGTTTTGATTCTCTAAATATAGAGAATATCAAATAAGTTTATACGAATCCTTATATAATGTGTGTAATTTTGCCGCGTTCCTATTTATGATTGCGAGATAAAAAGACAACCGCTTTGAGACAAATTTGAATGAAATCATTCATATTTATGAATGACTAGCTGCATCCCGCACTTATTGGAACAAAAAGTAGCCTAGATGTGTTAGACCAGTGTTTTAGCTGCCTTCATACCAAATTTCATCTAAATTGGTTCAGCCGTTTGAGCGTGAAGAAGAAAATATACTCGGAAACTTTCGCCTTTTTAACATAAATGGGATAGGATTATACTTCTGTCAAGTCAGTATAAAATAATATACCTCAACCACTCTGAGATTAACCTAAACCTTCTTGACAATAAACAACCTTTGCAACATCAATGCGAGCCGACACGGGTAACAACCGAACTTTGCCGCGTTATCCCATAACGAAACTTCTTTTGATTTTTTACCTTCACGGCTCCCCGGGATCAAACTTCCAAAGCCATCTATAAAAATAAACTGTTCCACGCATTCTTGTGGTGGCGGGGTTGGTGATGGCGGAGTTGGCAAAGTCGGCGAAGTTGGCGAAGTTGGCGAGCTTACCGCGGACGTGGCGGTCGCCTCGTTGGCAACGTGACTCTAATGGCAACGACTCGTGGCGGACGTGGCTTAATGTGGCACCTGTTATGATTGTTTGCTTTTATTTCCCGAGTTTGGATTTATTGTTTTATAATTGGGATATTAGGGGACAGGTGGGATATAAGTCTTAAGATCTGTTTCGGAAGGTTGAATGAACTTTTGAATTTATAAATTTAAGTATTATGTAGAGAGTGTGGCAATTATAGATTCAGTTTATATATTTGGGTGTTATTATTACCATCACGTTATATTCAATGGAATACTCTATTCAGTAGACTGCATAGGTATAATTTCAATTATTAAAGTGCTCAACTCTTTTAATAAGTGCCGTCACCCCTGCGGTCATATTTAAAATACCTATAATTATAATGTGTTCTTATAGGATTTCAAATAATTCTGTCTGTCTCACCAACATTTGTTTAGCCTGATTGAATCGCACACTCATACTCATACTTTCACATTTATTACATTAGTGGGTGGATATAATATACTGGACAATAGAAATTGTTTTATATCAAAATCAGCGCCAACGTTGCCATTGTATTTTTCTATTTCAATCTATAAAATATAGCAACCGAGAGTGTCGCCGGCCACAGAAATATACGGCGGCGCAAATATAATAAGGAAGCTTATTGGAACTTTTACGCGTTTTACCTGAAGGTGGTGTTAACGCACTAGGTCTAGTAAACGTGGCGTTTTATAACAGTAAGTAAAACTAAAAGACAAAATAGCCGAAAAAGAACATTGTATCAGAAATGTATATCAATACAAATAACAATTGCTTTTCTTGTTTTGTGTAAACTGTTAAACCATTGTGTTTGGAGGCGTTGTTTTGCTTATAACATCGAGATAAGAGGATAAAGCACAATAGTGAAACAATACAGTTTAGATGCTCAACATTTGCAGTGCAGTCTCTTGGACAGATTTATTAAAACCCTACTCGGTAAAACCTCTATATTTCATACATTAAGAGACTTTTTTTAAATAGGTTGATAAACATTACCACTGCATAGACCAGCAACTAATAGCAAAATCCCCGCGTCCACCCACGCAGTGCGTACACAAGCCGCAAAAGGAACTCATGTCGACTCTACGTGACCAGCCTACAACGACAGCTTCCATAAATACAGAGTTTTAACCACCTCCCCCGCCCGCGCCCGCCTTCCCCTCCCCGCCGCCGCGCGGCCGCGGCACGTAACTTCTTAATTTGTTCGCGTCATATGGATCACTTACTTGCCTAAGTTTTTGGGCCCTTTTGTCTATAAGAAAGGTCTGTAGGGCATTATTTAACTCGGGGATGACTTAATGTTTGTGTCTGTTTCTCTTTTGTTTTGTTACTGCATCGTTTTGTATCGCAGCGGACGCTAATCCTACTAATATTATAAACGCGAATGTTTGTAAGTATGGATGGATGGTATGGATGGATGGATGGATGTTTGTTACTCTTTCACGTAAAATCTACTGAATGGATTTTAATGAAACTTTACAATAATATAGCTTATACATTAAAATAGCACATAAGCTACAAATTATACAGATATTGTGTGAATTGTCCAAAATATGACGATAAGTGTCAAGTAAGTAGGAAAAAATCTACCATCTGCGAGCTATTCAGGCGTGCGCTGCCAAAACCGCTAGAGCTATACATATGTAATGTATGATGGAAATGTTTATCTTAAATAGTTCTACAAAAAAGCCTGCCACAATATATATCTATATCTTATGTGTAAGCCATTTTAGTCAAAATAGTGAACCATAAAACTTTGTGGTAATTTTAATGTCATAATGTTAGTTCTTTTCTACGTCACGCTAATAATTATAAGCTGCTCTAAATACTAATCCTGCGCAGACGAAGTCGCGGGCACTGACTAGTAGATTATAGACGGAACGTTCCACTGAATGGTTGTCTTGTTGCCGATTACGTTGCGAGATATAATCGATTAACAGAGTAGATTAGAGACAGTCTCGGTTAACTACTTGGTAGCATGCTTACTGATTATCTGCTGCAATTATCTAGTGTTATTGGATTGGAAAATATATACTAAATGGTGGAAGATTTGTTGAGACTTCTTGGATTAGTAGCTAATATAACTGCTACGGATAAAATAGTGTGAAAAGTGCTTATTATTTTAGAATAATGAAAATCTAACCGCCTTATCACAAAAGTTTAGACCAGAGTTAAACGCTAAACAGATGTTTCTAATATTTCGTTCCACAAAATCGACGTCTATCACTCGCATTTTCTTCCTCAATCCTGGCGTTCCTAATTATTTTACTTGTGAATTTGTTATGTAGTTAGAAAAAGCGAGCGTTAGATGTGGTTTTGTAGAGAAAATATTTAGACTCATCTGTTCAACTCTGGTTTAAATCTTTTGTGGTAAGACGGTTACTGTTTAAAACCAAGCAAAACACTTTTCCATAATATTTCCTGTGCGCACAGTCCAACTGGCTGTTATATCGACAGTGACATCAAAGGCGCGGGGGGCCGCGGCCCGCGCGGTAATAGTTGTTTAATACTAGTTGGTGGCCAGGTGCGCTGAACCGTGGCCCGCAGCGTGCTCTAAGTGGGGTAGGTTATAAACACGGAGCGGATAGAGCGCAGATATAATTATCAGGCTCATTAAAAATGCTTTTGCTCAAGTTTTTACCCTAAATAGATTTTAGGGACAAATTTAGTAATTCTAACGTAGGTACTTTTAATGCAAGTGGACTGAGGAATTAATTGAAAGTCACTCACTGGCGGCCAACGATCATAAATACCTCTGGCGTCTTTTGGGGGCCCCCATTTGGTCTGTATGATATGGCAGTAGTCACAGCGCACTGTGTGTGCGGTCTCGATGTCTGTATTATTCACTTTCACAGGGTTTTGATGTATTTTGTCGGAGCAGCACACCGGTGGTTTTTAGAATTATAACGGAAGGGGCGAGGCAGTGAAAAGTGAATGATAGCAACGAAAAGGAGTGGTGACCGGAGAACATTCATTAGAATAGGGCGGGAATGTTTAAACGTGGAAAGAATTAGTTGCTTTAACAGGTACTTAACGTTCTTATAATTTTGTTCTTTTCTGAACCGTAGCTAAGTTTATCAATAGATTAACTGATTACAAACTAATCCATCATTATTTAAAACTAAGCTGGCTCGACAGACGCTTGCCCTGTCAACTGTAACGCCATTCCCAAAACAAATGAAAAGTTTAATTATCATAATATTTCTCTTTTTCATGAATTTTCCCAAGTTTTACATTTATTATTTTATTCGAAACTGAGAGGAATTCAACAAAACAAAGATCATGAAAATCGTTCCAGATATTCTTGAGTTATAAATGGTGTAACTAACATGACTTTGTTTTTTTAATTATAGTTAAAAACGTCATATAAAAGTCAAACTGTGAGTGCAAACAGAATGCAGTGGCTGTAACAAAAGTGAATGAAAAATTATATGTAAATACCTAGATTTTTTTAAATCACAACCACCAGTTTCATGTTACTTCTAAAGAATCGAAAATTAACAAAACAAAACAAATTATTTCAACAAAATAACTCGCAGATCTCTTATCTCTTAGCCACAGTTATATCTCGGTCCCAAGAGCACCACCGGTCCGAAGTTAGTTAAGATTGTTTAGATTAATCCAGCGACGTGTCGCACGCGGCGTCGCGCGACACAATTCTACTGCAGTTTATCGACCTGTCGCAGATATTGTGTAGTTTGTCGACTAGCGAGTAGTCTGGCTGTACTCCTATAGACTCCTTATATTGATAGCTCCGATTATAGTAGCTACTCTACTGCGAGCGGCAATTTGTGAACCAGTCTGTAGGGATTCGAGGAGGCTGTCTTAGACGGCGGAAGTATGAGTTTGCCGAATGACAATAAGCACGCGGCAGACTTACTCTGCCACGTAAATCTCGATCCGATTACAATCATTCAGGTTGGGATATTTCTTTCTGGGTCAGAGGATGAAACGTCATAACCGAAATCGGAGTTACTGTACTCGAGTACCAACTTTTCCACGCTGTTTAGGCCATTTGTATACTGCATCGATCTGGACTTAGATTGAAAGATACAATTTTGTTACTGAACGAGTGTAAGATTTATAAAAGCAATGCCCATTGATTGCTCCGTGTTAATTGGCACAGCGTACACCCATTTCAAATGCATTCAACTATTTCCTTTTAAAAAGTCCAAAAAAGGAAGTAAATAAACGAATAGCACAATGTAACGTGATAAAGGTGACGTCTAGACCGGCGCGCGGTGCGTAACGAGTCCCGCGACGCCACTACTCGGGCGGACAACCCTCTCTCCACTCCGAATGTGCACGGCTGTATGTTTTATAGTCTTGGCATTGCATAGTAAACTTTATGAACTAGCGAGTACTGCGATTTGTATAACCTCGAACTCCTTAAAGTTAGTATTAAACCAAAGCATGAAAAATATTTTCGTAAAATTCAAGACTATTCCGGAAATACAGGAAACGGTTTATTAAATTACAACTCATTGAGGCTCGTCTCTTAACCCCGGCACCAAATGAAACAGCCAATTATAATATTGCGGTCTGTTGCACAGCAATGGTTAATTAAATGGCATCCGTTTCGTGCCTTCATATTGTATTGGTGCCGTGACCAGGATAGGCCATGCAAAGGGTTGAATATCGACTACCTGCCTAATTATCGGAAACGCATATCAATCAAACACGTAACTTGCGATCAACTAATCAGCAACGTAATAGTTGTGAGAGCATAATAGCTGTTTGCGTAGCAGATTCGTAGAATATTCGTAGCAGTTTGTAGCAGATATGTACAGAGGTACAAATAACAGAGGACAAAATAATATCATCAAGTCTCTACTCTCTGACAGCTAGTTTAATTCGAAGCTTAGCATGTTTACCACCTTCGACCACAATTCAGTACTCAACACTAGGTAATAGAGTGGTCGCACACATTAACCCATAACGTTCAGTCCAAGAATCATAAAAACACAATCTACGCATTAAGTACATTATATCCAACAGAAAATGAAAATACAAAAAAAAAAACGAGGTAATTAAGTAAACAGCGGGCCGTAGAGACGGCTGGCGATGCCTTCCATCACCGGACGCAATTTAACTGTCCGCTCGACGGCGCGGTGGAATAAATTCAACCAAGTGTCAAACAAGTGGGCAACTTTCGCACCTGGGCCTCTTGGCCCGGGCGCAGACAACTACCAAGGTATAAGCTGGACGCGAACTGTTACTTCTTCCTAGTTCTTCTCTCGTGACGATGTTTTATAGTAACAATCCGTTTTATAGTTTTCTTTTGTAATCGATTAAACTAGAAATTAGCTGCTAGCTAAGCGTTGAGTTTTTGATTTGATAAAATTATGCTGGAGTCTTGTCGTTGCTTAAAAGTTTACTTATAAGTTTTTCTGTGTGGTACTTTTTACATAGATATTTTTGGAAATAATTATAATTTATCGTCTTAACTTTAAATGTTGCCACCTATTAACATCCAGCGACTCCCCAGTACTCGCAGTTGCTGGCCCATCTGGTGGGAAGCGTCTCCCAGTCCTAACCTACGCCCGTACATTGATTGTGTTGCCGACTGTACATTTTTATATTCGCTACGTTCTTGCACCTCGCACCCACAGAAAACCATTTAAAACGCCTTAGGCGCAGACAAAAAGATACGTCGCACGGTGCAGGCCGCGCGCGCGTTCTCAACGCTTTACAAGCGCACGGCGCCCATTTCATTTTACCTTTATTTTAAGCTTGGTTTAAAAACACTCGTGTTGTTGTGCATAGAGAAGAATTCTCATGAGAGAAATTATATTTGTATTTTTGCAGTTTGAATGTCGTGTGTGGGTAAATGCGGCCGTGTTGCGTCCCGGCTTAGTTGCAAGTTTTTTGGAGCAGGAAATTAAATAACAAATAGACAACATTTTCTCGTAGATATCTTGCAACATTATAAATTGAAACCTGAGTCATGTACATCGTACATCCATAAACTAAGCCACTGGAAATTGGTCTGTTACGGTACTTACCCAAGCCCAAGAGAACATAGACTGAGAATCTTCCACTATATCTTGATCTTCATCACAACTTTGCTCTTCCTCTTTATTGCCTTAATTTGTAGGTACCAAAGACTATGAGGTAGATCTTTGTAAGTTGGTTACTGATGTCATACATTGTCATTCAGTTTTACTGGAACACATTATGATGCATTCGATGAAATATTGTTTGTCGGAAACTTGCGGTGAATGCATTATTTAGGGATCATACACTGTTGTTGAACTAACGATATCTAACTTCCTAGTATCAAATTTGCATTAAAAAGCTTTACACAGTTATTATTTTTGTCGTGTCTGAAGAGAGCCGTAATGCCGAGTTACGGCACGCGCTATTAATAACGTTATTTCGAAGAAGTTTCGATCCTTTTTCGCACTGACAGGTGTCAAGCTGCAAATTTTAGATTTGGGCTACTGGCTGAACATTGAACGTTGTTCTGCTGAAATTCCGCGCAATCACCGCCACTAATAGAGTAATGATTAACGTAATGCGCACTAAGTGGAACAACACATAACCATATCAGTTCGCGGAACCGGTTTGTGGTTTTAACTATCTCATGAAATATAATAACTCCATTAACTTCAAAGGCTAACGTTATACACAATAATTATATTAAACGTATTAATTGCGTTATAATTTCACAAATTTTGTGCCGTTATTAATAATTGGTGATGATTTGAAGGCAAAGCGTCAAGTTAAATACAAGTCTGCCTTTACAATTCAGGCCTACCACTACAAAATGATAAAATCATCGATAGGTTAACCGTTTATACGTGCCAGGTCACCAAGGAGTAGTTCGGCCTCTACACACACATGTCTACAGAAAGACAATCAAGTTATCGTCACCTAATAATCGTCATAATCAAGCAATACCTCCAGTTAAAAGCCTTGTGAACGCTTACCCCGAAGTATATCGACAACAGCGAGTTTACAAATGCGAAGTGAGCAGTGTCATCGGAAATTCCCACGTTCACCGAGCGACGATGCAAGTCAATAAATGTGCGGCCGGCGGAGGCCTATTCCGAACGGTACTATTCGCACGCCGTGAACAAGTTTCGAACTCGGCAGGCGGCAGCTCATGAATGTGAAGCAGAAAAGAGCATCGTCGATAGCTTTGGTATACGAAGATATGATTTGCAAGCATGATCTGTGAAGAGTGTATTTTGGTTTGAATGCCATATCGATGTTGGAGTAAATAAGATACAAACAATTGATTATAGTTCGAAGTAATTTTGAAGAGTTGAGAATCTACTTAGAAATATTACTACTTATTATTGGTAGATAATATTACTGATGATTTCGGTTTTGCCATTTGAAAGTGAAATTACTTTAAAACATAGTTAAACCACAGTTACCTTACTTAGGTACATGATAAATAGATAGTATTTTTGCTTAGCAACCTCTACCAGACAACGTTTGAATGGGTAAGTAAACACCGGTCAATTAAACAACGTAAAGATTGGGTTACCAGAGCCAGTGTTATTATATGCACCTTGAATTCATACGAATAATTTACTCGCAATATACAATAATTATTTAATTTTAACAATAAATAGAAAAATAAGTAGACATAACATACACTAAACTAAATTTAACTGTGGTATAACTATAGATTAAGCATGAATTAACTCTAGCCTAACACTAGATAATTTATTCCGCAAGCATCGCTGTGAAACCCTCCAATATTAATTATCGCTCGATGCTCGTTGTCTTTGAGTGAAAAAGCGGAATGAGCGAAAAAAGTTTAAAAACCAAAGCGAGCAATAAAAGCGTGGCACTTGCATGGTGTTCGTTCAGTGTACTGATCGACGTTAATTGGCGATTGCATTTCAGGCGTTTTAACAAGCAGATGGGAAATAATACGGGCTTTGTGTGTGTGTCGATGCAACAAATTTAACGGCAGTGGACATAATTATTGAATTTCTAAAATGATATCCACCACTTTGACTCGCCAATCAATTATGAAGAAAAGGCCTATTTCACTCTCCCAACAGTTGTGTCAATAATGGCCCCAAATCCAATAACAGATAAAAAGATATACCGATAACTCTAAATTGAAACCATGTAGTCTAAACACAGAACTGACAAACAATTGGAGGTCTTATCGCTATGATGGTATTACAGTTGTGTATAAAATACTTAATCAGCTGTTTATTTAATGAGGTAAATCTGGCCTCTAGTGTAGAGTTTATCCGGCCGCTCAAGGGCCTCTGACATGGCTTAGCAACTGCTATTGTGGCCTAAAGCACGGAAAGTTGGTGATCCGCACGTTGCTTATGAAAGTCGTCGGCCGAGGATCGAACTCGCTAGCGTTGGGTTGCAAAGCGCATAGTTAGTTTTGTTTGTTTTGACATATCGGCGCGACATTGTAAAACTCTCTGATAATAAGATGTAGATTCAGTGTTCAGTGTAATAACAAGTTCGGGCGGCGACTACCTACAGAACCCAATTAAACTGCGTCAGAAGTTGTTTCTTTGCTTTAGAGTTAATGATTTATGACCGTGCCTGCGGAACTCTGATAACGGGATAATGAATTTATAAAATGGCCTTGATTTATTTATTTATTTATCATAGAAACATTACCAGTACACACACAATTGCGTATTATATTAATGAACCCGTTAACAGTCATACCTTTATACCATACCTTTTACAGGTGCCTACAACATTCAATTAATATTATGATAGACGAGAAAAAAAGAATTAGAAGTTAAACAAAATAAAATAAATAATTTGCACATAATATGGGTGCATAATATGTTCCCGTTATAATGAAAAAACCTGAAAAATATTGAGATCAGTCAAGGTAGAAGTGAGCTCGTTGTAAGTGCAAAATATCTTTAGTAGAGGAGAGTTGAATATTATGTCGTTTGTGTTAGCGACTATATCAGTTGACAACTTTCAATTTTTTCCTGTATTTTTAATGATAACATGTCATTATGTTTATAATTCATCTACTTATGTCAGGCTCTAGTATCTACTACATATCAAAGTCCGTTTTTCATCCCGCTTCTCTCTATGAATTGCAGCTAAGTATATACATAACAAAAAACCACACACTACAAAAGACGAAGATTAGTTGAATTTTATCTCCTAAGTTTAAAGGGGGAAGATTAGAAATAAAAAGTTGTACAGAGAAAAACCTTTATTAGTAGGTATAGTATAAAAATTTAAATATAAATGATAATAATATTTTGCATTTCTATTTTCCTGAAAACTTTTCTTGTCAACAAAATGTTGGCGTTGAAGACATCAAAAAAAACATCCACTCGAGCCGTCCCGGCAACTCGGTTAAATGTCCATAAAATTAATGTAATTCCATCCCCCGATCTTGGGGCTGTTTGCGACTCGCCCCTTTAGCTCAGTACTTAATCCACCATTATTCAAATTACTATATAAATGCTTTGGAAAAATTAAGATTATAGAGGGTGGTGTTTTGTTATTTTCACTCCATTACGTTTGTTATCTTGTTAAGCCTTTGACTTGTGTACTTTTATAATCTTTCGAGCTCTTTTTATTTTGTACAACAAAAGCCTATGTAAAGGTGAAGAAGATCAAGCATGGCTGAAGATGGTAAACATTAGACTCTGACCCCTAATTTGAATTATATGTGTAGAGATCAGGAACTATAAAGACCAAAGTACGCACTCGGACTCTGAAAAATTTTACGTTTCACAACCGATTCCTCACCCTCAACACCGTGAACACTGTTTAGGCTCCGTTGACTTTTAGTAGAGCGTCGATGCGCCTCGTAACAGTAAACGTTATCGATTTGAAAGCCCCATTACTAATGAAGACGTTTTCCATCACAAGTTTGTGTCCGCGGTCAGCCCAACACCTGTCACAAAAACAGACGCCCACGCAAAGTTGTCGGCGCAAAATTCATCACAAATTTCTCGCATCACCGCCTTAAGCAAAGTCTGGCCCCCGATAAATGAGAGAAATCAAATCAAACCCGGTAGCTTCCGGCGTGTTTCGGCTCCGTCGCGTGCTCTAATGAATATTTTATGGGAGGGCAAAGCCACGGCCATCTGATGGAACGTCAAAACAGCGAATATTTTATTGAACGGCTGACCCTTTCGGATAAACAGATCCTTGCGAAATGTATTAACGTCAGGATGTTAATAATGACACTGGGAAGGCTCCGAATAACTTCCGCTGTAATTCGTTCGGACGGGTCGAGCCGGATTAAAATTTGTTTGTTCTATTTTAGCTGTGTGATAGATGGGTTTTTGAAAAAATACAATGTTTAAGCGATTTCTTCTCGGTGTTTAAAATACGATATTATACTCAAAGGATTTTTAGTGAAAGAGTAGCTTTATTGAAGCATTTTTTGTAGTCATCTGTAGGATGTAATTCTATTTTTTTAAAAAGCTGCCAAATCTCTCAGAATCTCGATAAGTAAAGTTAGTGGGGGAAGTTATTTAATAACTAGTTTTTAATCCCCCGCCGTAGTTTAAGCCGGCTCTTGCCCCCGTCCCGCCCCGCCGCGGTCGGCGATGGATTTACTTCGGCTTCTGGAGTTAAAGAGCTTCGTTTTCTTTAAAGATTACTATGATGGACAGTGAACTTGTGTTTTTATTTTTAATATATATACTTTATTTTTGTCTTAGAGTGCAATAAAAAGTTGTTATTTTATCTGACCTTAAAGTTTAAAAATAACAATCTATCAAGAGAATGTCACCTATTTGGTGTCTAATGTGCTGTAGCTAGATGAATTATATGTTTTGTAGCCCCTCAACAAAACAGTAGTTGACATCTTGTGATCGAACGCGTCCTGTTTTCCAAAACAAAAGTAGAACGAAGTTCATTTTATCAGGCAGGCTACACAAGACCATTTAAAAATAGGCTCCCCACAGACGGGTTGCAGCATCGTGTGTCGCCACAAATCTAATAAAGTATAACTCCCATAGGTATTGTAGGTATTTTAGGTACCTACAGCATGCAAATATTTACTGTTTTAACCGCGTATAAAATTATCTATCTGTTTTGAGAGCGGACCGACAAATATATTGAAAATAAAGGTGTACGTTTTTAGATATACCAAAATAATAAAACTAAACTGAACAAAGTGATAGGCATGTTATGAAATTACAATACCAACAACTAACCAAAATGACAAAAAAAACAGGCCCGGCCCGACCTCATTCTGAAACTAAGCTCTATCGATAGATAATTTCAGTCACATTTACAATTGGATTGTGACGCTCTGCTAGTGTTAATATACACGGAAACCACGAGATAAACATCTTCACGTGTGTGTGAGGAACGAGAGGCGTATTTGCCAACGGTTCTTAATTCCCGCCGCGCGTTGGTGCATGACTAAAATATTTCAGCCGAGCCATCGATCACTCCCCATGGTTCGTATGAGATCTTTCTCAGTGGAAAATATGGGATGTTTTTCGCATTTCTAGAAACATTCGTCTACATCGTGTAGGTAGGTACTGTATACGCAGACCGAGAACAATACGTGTCCATCAGGGTCCTAATTCGCTATGCCAGTTGACGTTTTAATTGTTGACGTGTCGACTGTTGTGTTGATGTCGCACATTTGCTACTCAGGAGTTGCAAATGAATGACGTCACAATATGTCTAAATGACGTCATAAGGTGCATACGTTTGTGTTGAGAGTTTATAATGCACGTAACGTGCCTCGCACGTTATTTTGACAGAGCTTTAACTTGCACGTACTTAACGCGCCTTCACGCGTTAGTCAGATTTTAAAAGGGCATACTAAATACGATTTCACGAAGATGCCATAACGCGCCGCGTTTGGGGTCGAATGGTCATACCGAATAAGGGCCCAGTACTGCTTGTCAATAGTTTTTCTAGCAATTTTACATTCACCAAGCAGGCAACCGAACGGTAGTATTGATTATTTTCTCCGCCTATATTATTTAAAAGCACTTAGTCACCTTAAAATACTTATTTCTTATCGCAATGTCGATCCTGGACTCGTAGGTACAGCACCGTGCCGCATAACGCAATCGCAACGAATAACTGAGCTCCGTTCGCTATCTAGTACAGCTTACACTTGATTTATTGCGCTGTTTATTCTCATATTATTTTTGGTTCTCTCTCATTAATACTGATAAGTTAAATTCACACTTTTAGAAAGTCTCCGAGACTTGTGTTGTGATAGTAAAGTTGTGGGACTTAAATGATTTATTTTATGAAATATTTTAGCTGTGCCCGAATCCATGAAGATTGAAGATATGAAACACGCGCAAGTACATTATATTCATTGTCTTATGATCTTGCAAATACCAAAATGGAATACAAGAATGTAAAAATTCTAACTTTACGACTACCTACCTAATTCCTATAATTTTCATTTAAATCTGTTTGAGACAAACTTTCAGACGGACAAACATTATATTTTCTAAAGGCGGTTATTTGTGAATAACCTTTACACATATAAATATTTTTTTCTTATAATTACGGCATTTATTTAGAAAACTCGGACAGATACTTCAATTATTATTACAAACAAATAGATTGATATTCTTATTGTTACACAATATGGATGGTTCACAAGGATAGACATGGTTTTAATTATATTATACCTATGTGAATACCTTTTATACGTGCTTTATCTACTTCGGTTGATTTTAAAGACTCGTTCCAATTTTTCCTTTGTTATCTATAACTTACAACGTCTAATAACATGTAGTATGGCATGCCAGTTTTTTGTAATAAAAACGTATCCGTCACTTACGCTTCCTGTATAGTTCTCGAGGGGCATCGGCTTAATCCGGCCCTGGCTTTGACTTTAGGGGTCCAATAGAGATAATCGGATTACGTCCCGTGCACTGCAACTGAAATGCCTATCTTGGGGAGGCGTGACTCTAGAAAATGCGATAAAAACTTCAACTTATAGAAAATAAAAAAAACTACAGTATATTTTTTGAAATTATAAAATAGTATTTGGGCGTTTTTGTCACGTTTTATAAATTATGATTTAGCTGATGATTACCGAAGAAAATATCATTAATTTTAATATATCAATAATACTCTTTTATTTTAATATTCTATATTTATTTATTTATATTATGTAAGTTACTGATTTCGTCTATTTGCTTATTACTTTCATTTATTAACAATGTTATGGCAACACTCCTTGGGGCTTGTAGTGATACACACCTCACGACATTAAGATGTGTTACAATCGCTGCTCTCTTTGCATTCCAAGTACAGGGCCGCATTAAGGAGCGTCAAAGCGTCGCGGGTGCGGCGCCAAGTGACAAGCTGGATTAATTCAGTCGAGCGCCTCGCGGGATTTCTCGCAGGAAATGATCTAATTTCGCTATCTGATCTGAATTCCAGAATGACACTTAGCTGGGTATTTGTAAATTAGCTTCTTGCTCTCTGAATTTTCTTGTTGAAAGCGTATAATATTAAAGCATATTTTTTGATAAAAAATGAAAAATTTCTTTGTTACTGTTAATCAATAATTAAAGTAACCTTCCTCAATATCATTATAATGTAATATAATTCTGCCCATTATAAAGATGTGTGCGTGTAAGTTGTCTAAATACCTCGTTTCATTTTGACCCCTCGAATCATACATCAAAGTTTACGCAACAAGGGACCGACATATCTACGAGGTAGAACTAATTATTTTAATAATGAGCTGGTCCATTCCACACTAACTCCTCTTGCAAACGGCTCATCACCTGGTAGATTACGGGAACAAATTTAATTAACTAATCTGCCGTCTCGCCCCGTACTCACCACCGCCCCTCCCCCCACACCGCGGTCGCCAGCCACCCCGGTCACTTAGTTATTAAATAACTTTGCAAAGTCCGTCCCTGAACTTTGCAACTTTTCATTTATTTATTGCAATTTTATACAACGTACGGACGTAATGGCGAATCTTTGTTCTAAGCTTATTTTAAAGTGAAATGTTGTTAATAAGTGTTTTAATACAAGTGAGCCAACGGGGGTTTTATGTGACTTGGTAACGGGTTTCTCGCTGGCGAGTTAATTAAATTTGTTAAGATAGCTTAATTTTTTATTTTAATTTCCAAATAAATTTATTTGTGTTCACTATTTTGGTTACTAGAATGATACAATTCCGTTAAGTCCGTGTTACACCACAAACACTGTAAATAGCAGATATATCAAATAATTATTTGCATACATTATGTTGTTCAGAACTATATTCGTGCTACAAGCTTCATATTTTAATGGAGCCATTGGGGAGTAACAGAGGAAAAAACATAGAAAAAGAAGAAAAAGTGTTCCTTTGTTACGCAACCCTAATTACGAAAGAGCTTCATCAAATATAATACACGCACTGCAAAGGGACAAAAGCGGTGGCGGAGGGAATTCATACAAGTTCTAAATAACTTTCATATTTAACTCATTTTTAGGGTCAAAGGGTAAAACAGGCCTCTATTACTAAGACTCCGCTGTCCGTCCTTCTGTCTGTCTGTCTGTGTGTCCGTCTGTCACCAAGTTGTATCTCATGAATTGTGATAGTTAGACAATTGTAATTTTCATAGATGATGTATTTCTGAAGCTGCTATAACAGTAAATACTTACTAAAAACAGAATTAAATGTAAGTATTTGAGGGAGCTCCCATACAACAGACATGTTTTTTTTTGCCGTTTTTATTGATAATGGTACGGAACCCTTCATGTGCGAGTCCCACTCGCATTTGCCCATATTTTATGCACGGTACATTACAGGCGTTACAGGCACTACAGGCGTTACAGCAGGTACTTTTAGCCAAAAATGTTGTGCATATTTGTACAAAAAGATAATGTTTTACGTTCAAAATTTAAAACATTTATTGTGAGTAGGTATATCGTGTTTTTTTACAAAATATAAAACTTAGTAGTGCTGAGCGATCGGACTGCTGCGCTTGGTGCCGCGGGTTTGATTCCCGCCCAGAACAAATATTTGTACAATCCACAGATATTTGTACCTGGTCTGGGTGTGATGTGTGTGTGAAATGATATGTCTGTAAGCGGTACCCACGATACATGAGAGATCCTAGTGTTTGAAAACCTATTTAAAAAATGTAAAGAATACGGGAAGGACAAACATAAAAATAGAAATAGGTACAATGTCTTAGATAGGTACCATAATACCATTAATAGGTACAGTAACAGGCAGCATAGTAACAGGCAACCTTTGGATGGCCAAGATAGACAGTAGGAATAGGGTAATGTTATCCACCAATCCCGACTAGGCCCCCGTTGTGGATTATGACCTAGCCCCCCTCAAGAAAGTGAGGGGAGGCCTTTGCCCAGCAGCGGGACAGTTACAGGCTGAACTATTATTATTTATTAAAGAGTAATTCATTGTGGTTTCAGTTTGAGTTTGAATACGTTGAAGTTTAACGCGAACGCAAAACAAGTCCAAGTACGAATTAAAAAATGAAGCGCGGGGTTTATTGAACTCTCTTGATACAGTTTCTGATATTCTGGTTTCGTCAAAGTTCCAAACCCAATCTGCATAAAAACCTGATGCTCCAATCGATCAGGTGCAGCTGGCTTCTTAACTTTTCATATTTTCTTTAGGTATGTCTGGATATAAGACGTGCATGTAGATTAAAGTGAGTAGTTTCAGTATAGAATAACTAGAACATTGACCTGAAGGGTTTTTTAAATCGTGTTTCTAGCTGGTTATGCTCGATTTTATGTCTTTCAAATCCAGTTTGATAGTCTGAACTTACATGCTCTTAGGGTTCATATATAATGAATAAAGATTTTGGCAATTAGTTATATTAACTTTATGGATACATTGAAAAGACAACGATACCAATTCAAGTAATGACATACCCATTGCTTCATTAGAATTCATTGAGGATAAATATTTTGTGAATGTAACTTTTTACGAGAGCGACGTGACGATTTGCAAGAGAATCACTTTGCGTGTATTTCATTGAATGAGCCGATAAAAATAACTACCCCGTTATCGACACTGGCAGACCATTAGTTATCACAGCATTGATCATGAACATATTCACTCAACAGTAACAATACAACTAAAGAGATATTTTAATGTCACCTACATATTTTACCCCTGCCCTGCCTTAGGTACTCCCAAATTCAGAAAACGTTGACTAAATTTTACCGCAGCCGCGTTTTAATTAATCCTACACATTAAACAAGAATCCGATCCTTTCGGCCGATTCGCCGTGTGTAAAGTACCTGAAAGTATCAAACAGTGCCCTACTCAACGCCAGGTGACAGCACTTTTGGTAAGAGTGACGCACATCCGCTCCGGCACAGGAAATAAAGTCTTCCTTCTCGTGCTATCTAATGTTCATTTTGTTCAAAAGCGTGAACAGTTGTAAATATTTATACAGTGTTAAGTTACTCCTCTCTGTACTTGCGTACATTACATAAATGTTTAGTGGGCCAGCTCAACCACGCGCACATTAATTAGTTCTAGGCGCGGCCGCTACGCGTCGCTCCGCAGTGGGCCGCGTTTTCCTGCATCGCGGTGACAAAATTCTCCGACGAACCATGAAGCTGTTTGGGCGCGTATTTCAAAGGAAAAATCAAATCGTCTATAGTAAATAGGCATTAATATCGCACTTTCACAAGTCAAACACATAAATCTCATTAATAAGTAGAACCATAAGACAAAAAAAATATAATTCATTGATTTTATGTTTTGAGTTTGGTTATGGTTATTTGAAATCATTCGTACCTGGCTGGTGTAAGGGGCACCATGATCAAAAAGGCGGTTCCTCCTGAGCGAAGCCTGTCCAATGTCCATTGCACTACGGGCGGGTTGATCTCTGCGATTATTCCGAATGTGGATAACTCGAACGCGTAATTTTTGGTAGTAGGGGCAGCATTCGCGCCGTGCCCCAGATGTGGTACGAAAGAAGCTACTTACTTTACTGGACAATAAATATTAGAATATATCGCATATTAGGATTTGCCTACATGTGACTCAATTCTTAAAATTATCCTTAGACTTTACAATTCGATTCCGATTGTGACGTCTGAGTCAGATCACGAAAAGTCACAATTCCAATACAGATCCAATCCTAATTCTCAGGGAAGCTTGCAGACTCAACTCGAATAATGTAGTGGCTGACTCGAATTCTACACTCGATTTTACTAAACAAAAACTACGCTGACTCCACGTTCCGGCTTAAGCGTGTGTGTAACACCCCTACGGGTTTATATATTCTGTGGAGCTTACACGTCTGTTTCTAGGTTTTGCTGAAATAGAACCCACTGTGAAATTCATGTTGAGGTAGCATAAATTAACCCAAACAAAGTGTATGTAATTAAAATGACCACAAGTTATTTTTACTGGACTTTACCGTATCTGAACCAGGCGCAACACACTAAGGTGGCCAATGCTATACAAGAGCAATCCTACTGTGGGAATAAATAAAAAAAAATGCCATGCAATGGGTTATGATCATTGTAGGTCAACTAGGCATGGAACTACTAGAATTCATCAAGAAGATCGGAATAATTTATCAGAAGGCGTCTGAATAATTATTTCAGTAAGTTACTGCTACTAAAATACCGTTGCTTTTTTTCGAGTGGTAGCTCAGCTATTAGCCGAATACAATGGTACCCTTAAAGCAAATCATACAACACATAAACTGAAAATTAACTTTTAAAATTATATTATAATCATTTCGAAGACATCGCTCAAAGTTGAAGAAGAATAACATCAAAAAACTGGCAGGTCCGAGAACATTAAAATTAAAAACTTTGACACTCACCACCACCACTGGACC
The DNA here is from genome assembly GCA_905147375.1 of Hylaea fasciaria. Taxonomy (NCBI): domain Eukaryota; kingdom Metazoa; phylum Arthropoda; class Insecta; order Lepidoptera; family Geometridae; genus Hylaea; species Hylaea fasciaria. The sequence goes on along the minus strand of LR990208.1, from coordinate 10,825,308 downwards.
AGCGTGGTAGACTGTGGCTCATAATCTCTGACAGAGAAAGTATCCCAGCAATCAAAACATAACTTAAATCAATCACTTATGAGCTTATAATCACTCAAAAATAAATTCTGCAATTAGCATAAAACTGAGTATAATAAAGTTTAAACACTCATATTACTGAATGAATAGACAAAAGCTAAAATGATGCCCAAACAACGTTTCAATCCAAAGCCAACTTTCGCCGGCTAATAAAACTGGACAGACATCGGGCGCACCGGACCAAAGTTTTAATGAACAGGTTACAATACCAACGAGTGTCGGGGTGAGGAGCCGCTGTTTCTACTGACTTGTTGTAAAAAGTTACCTATTTTAGTAGTACTCGTATATAGCAGCTGTAACTATTGAAAACTGGACTCTATTGCCCTAAAATTACGTCTGTACCGCGTTCTACTCATTTGCTTCAGGCATATTTACGATTGCATACGAGTATTTGCTAGTCCGAGTCCAAAAACTTTAAGGCCAGATGTTTTATGATACTATGAGATTCATCGTATTGCGCACTTGGTCGCTTATATCCGGTAGGGTGCAAACAGCGGTAAAGTCTATTGTCATTATTTTGACGCTATTTAAGCACTGATTTCATACAGTACTAAAACAAAACAAACGCACATACATAAGCATTTTTTGTTACTAATACTAAAACAAGCTATTCTCCAGGAAGTTGAGTGGCCCCACACGTCCAGGCATCGGGTTTCACACGCCACCCCTCACCTGGAGTTCCATTCGCAGTGCATATCGATATCACATAAACATGGCCGTAATCGATATTGGCTTCATATGCCGGCGATTCGATAACATCCAGTCGATTGTTGGACCAGTAACTGGACCTATATAGTTAGTCTATAAGTCCAATTTACTAGCATAGTATTGTCGAGATAATCGAGTGCAGTCAGTAATTTATAAGAAGCTTTGTTATGTGCATGGGTCGAGCCTTCGAGGGCTACTTTACATTAATTTAATACTATGTTGATGATTTTAGATTATAATCGCAAGTACTGTTAACCATATGATAAGTAGGTACATACCAGGTGCCTAATAAATAAGTATAAGAGGTGTAGTGTCGTTAAGTGACAGTAACTGTGTCTTTAACTCATTAAATTAATTCTTTTTTTTTTCAATTTAGTTGGGATATTCATCCACGTACTTTTCGATCCTGCATGGAACTTTGAATTGGTTATTAGCTTGTGATTAATTACCATCTCACCTATGACACTTGTCGGAGTTGTAATCCTACTACTAATATTATAAACGCGAAAGTTTGTGAGTATGGATGGATGGATGGATGGATGGATGGATGGATGGATGGATGGATGGATGGATGGATGTTTGTTACTCTTTCACGCAAAAACTACTAAATGGATTTTGATGAAACTTCACAATAATATAGCTTACATATCAGAATAACACATAGGCTACAATTCATTAAGATATATTATTGTATATTATCCAAACGCGGGTGAAACCGCGGGGCACAGCTAGTATATTATAAGCTTCGTTTAGAGTGAGACTGGCTCTCAAGGACTGCTGCTAGAACAATCCGAAATCTATAATGTACCTAAAAGAATCCATTTTTCCTTTGAATAATTTTACTTTCTCAAAACTCTTGACACTACGATTGGATAAAATAACTTTACTGGCACTCCCTTGGTGCTATTCATATGTAATAAAAAAGGTGTTTTGTCTAATATAAAGCGGCTAACGTTCGATATAATATGTTATGTTAAAGTCACAATTCACAACCAAACCACAACCAATTTGACTGACAACCGGTTTCCCAGCCAAAATTGGTTTTGACAAGATGTCAACTGCACATTTCAGTTGATATCAGTTTCGATAAAGGAAGTCGGTCATAACGGCTATTCGCTGCGAAAATGAGCGTACAATGTACATATTAGTTGAGATCGACGCCTAAACCCCCTCAAAACCAGTTTTGACTAATATTCCCAGTCTTCATTGATTTTGTCCGGTGATAAGATCTAACTGTGACATATTTAAGGGCCACCCACCTTCAAAGCTCGAAGATTTGAAATTCGTACTCAGTCCCGAGTACATATTGACTCAATTTGTCCTCAGAGATAGTATCACAGCCCCGCATAAAATAAACAAAATTAGCAGTAGCTTAGAGATGGGCTTGATGGAGTTTCCTCCGGATTTTCTATAACACCTGTGTAATGGGTATCCTAAATTAGAAGTATCAACTTCGAATATTATTTCTTTTATTGATTTTTGATTCACTATATTGTTTGTATGTATATATCTATTCTTTATATAGTTTAAAATATCAAGTTCCTATTATTTTCATGTATTTTATGTTTTACACGAGTTATGTCGTGGGGGGAAGCCAGGAATATTATAAAATTAAATGTAAGTGGGTCTATTTGTTAGTTACGTCGTTTTCACGCCTAAACCTGTTGAGCTGTTTTTCGGATTTTGACGAATTTTGGTAGACTAGTAGTTTGTACATATAAATTGAATCTTGGAGAAGGACATAACATATAATTTTATTTCAATGAAAAGTCCGCGTTGGCGAATTCGCAGGCAATAGCTAGTCAGTATAAAAAGACGGAAAGATTGGCGGGCCGGATGCCCCATCACTAGTTTTCAATCCAAGCGGCTCCGTGTAATAATATAAAAAATAACGGCGCCGTTCAGCCGTATTCATGCGAGGCTCGCTCTGAACGCCAGCGTTTGAGCCCTGCCGGTTTTACATGTCATTAAATTGTGTTCGGCATTTGTTTGTCAATCGCCTGTGAAATGTCATCCGTAAGGTGTTCCATATGAGTTTGAGTTACTGTTTGTAAATATGAAATGAATTCAGATATAATATGAGAAACCATTTGGTTTTTTTAGGGACAGTTTTCCGATGACAAACGCATTCTAGATAAACGTCGTCATTTTTATCAAAGTTTTGATTTCAATTTTTCGATTATTATATTTCACGTGCTGAATAACTCTCTGTGCCATATTTATATACCATTTTGCTGCTAAAAATAGATCATATAAAAAAGTGTCTGTACATACATATTACATACACATAATTTCGTGTACAAATAACCAAACTGTGAAATATAAAATACAAATTTAAGAGAACAGTTGTAGACCACTCAAATGATGTCTCATTCCTACAAAATAAGTTTCTGTTAACGAAAAAGACTTGCCTACACGTATGTTTATTCCACAAGCCAATATTTAGCTAACAGATAACACCGTGTCACGTTATCATAGCGGCTGATAGAGCAGCTCGTGTCACCTCCAATAACTGTAACGTAACGTAACATAAACACCGAATAAAGTATTCATTGAAACATAACAACAACTTAACGCGCCACGGCCGAAAACAAATCCGACGCACAATAGCGGCCTCACAATAAAACCTATAAAATTTATATCTAACCTCAATATCAGGAGAGAGAATACGTAATGAACATTAGGAACAAAGGCGTGAAAAGAACCGATACCGAATTGTGTAGGTGAGAAATTGATACCGTTTGCAGTGCATGCCACTTTTCACCTTATGGCCAGTGCGTAGAATTCATTTTTGTAAATAGACAAAAGCGTGTGAGAATGTAACAGTTACCGCTGCATACTAATAAAAACCTTATTGTGGTGGGGTAAGGTTTCAAGTTGAGTGGTAAAGAATTGGATACAAAAAGCAAGAATCGAAGATAAGTGAGGTGCCGTGGCTCTAGTTCTGAAATATTAGTGTTCTGAAGGTTTTCTTTGAAATCGCGTGTTGGTGCAGCGGACTCTTTTGTAGCTTCCCCGTTTGAACATTTATATAAGCTACGGCGTAGATGTAGCTACGGCGTAGATACGAGTAGTGATGCTACGAGCTCGTCTGCTGGATTGGTTTATTAAATGTGTTGTTAAAACTATTTTTTGTATGAAGATGTGATTGCAAAATTAGTTTAAAAATAGATGGATAGGTAACGAGCATTACATCCTTATTTTACCTTCCTACTAATAAAATTCATATTAACAGACTTTGTCATAGCGTATATTTCAGTCTTCAATTACAGAGTAAAATTATTGCCTTTTCTGCTCATATTTATTAATTAAGTTTCTTGCACCATCAACCAATCGTCCAGAGAACAATCCGACCTTCAATGTCACAATCTCTATGACAAACTGGTTCTTTTACGACAATTTTAACCACGACGGTTGAAATCCGTGAAGTGTTGGGTAAATTCGATTACCATAGGTACGATGAGTAAAAACAAACGTGAACAAACATCTGCCAAATTACTGAATTTACATCAACACATGTTTGATCTCCTACTCATATCATCAAACCAATCAAAATTTTGTTATTTATCTACTTAGCAAAATCAATATTATCCAAATAAATTGATTTTGTGAATAATTGTATCTATCGATAAAATGTCCCATTTGGTTCGGATAGGACCCTTTTTGTGGTTGTATCCAATTAAAAGTTGTGCTACCAACAAAGCAATGAGCTCCCGAACTCCCGCGAGATGAAGAAATTCTTTCAAACAGATTGAAAATATGTTTTTCGTTACTCCCTCGGGTAAATAACGTTAAATTTATGAGGGAATACGTTAATACTACGCTGTATTTTTCTACAAGCTTTTTAAGTTATAAGATATGACGCCGTAGGACTAATGGCCTTTTAGTTTGAATTAAAGCATTGGTACATATATCATGTTACGTTTCACGAGTGCAACAATAGTATCGTTGTCCCAGAGCACTATTTTTAGCAACATTACTGGGCATATTTTATGAGACTTATGACGACCTTTGTGGCGTAAGTGTGTTTTAAGCCGCCAGTGTGTGTGAAGCGCGGGGTTGCAGATTACATAAGATAAGATAACAAGTCTTTATTGCACTCCAAAACATAGAAAAAAAGTGTTAAAATTACCACAGATTATTAAGTAATGGTACAATGGGGCTTCTTGCTAGCTGCAATCTCTTCCATACTACCTATGGATAGATTCTATTCCGCTCAGGGCAAAGATTTTTCTGAACCATAGATAATATTTGCTTATGATAATTCTTAGTTACAAACTAAATATGCGATTGTGACGCGTTATTTATTTCTGAAACAATCTTTTTGTAAATGTATTTATGATTCATTCATGAAGCAAAGTATCAAGGTAGTGAGCTCAGAACGGTGCCACGCAATGCCTTATCAAGTTCTCTGTCGCATAGCCCAGCTTGGCACATACCATCAGATTAGCAACCGGTTTGACTCTCTGATTTCCGGTATTCATATTCATTTATTGTTTTGTTTCCACATAAACATTGTTAGGCCTTCAGATAATACAGCTTAGAACAATAAATTAAAATTGGTGCACTTGTTAGTTAACTAATTAGCAAAAAATGGGAAAGTAAATTGGGTTTGTGTATTATTATTAACGGCATGTACTTTCAACTCTACAACAAAACCACAGATGTTTTAAAGTGAAATACGGGAAACAATGATTTGGTGTATTTTATTGATGATGAATGAAAAGCGTAGGTACGCGATTGTCAGTTATAATATAAGATTTGGAGTAAATGAAAAATAAAGACCTTGTCCCATTTCTTATACGTACTCGAATTACCATGCTCTAATGCCCAGTTAAATTAAGGTTCAAGTTCGTAAACCGTAAGAAAGTACATAATTTGAACCGTAAGAAACATAAATTGTTTAAGTCTTTTGATGCCTAAATAATTAATATGTTTTAATTAAGTCTATTTCAAAACACCATAATTATGTTGTAGTTCCCATTACTTATTTTAGTATATAAGTACTTAGAATATAATTGTTTCTTCTCAATGCTAACAACCATGGTCGAGGTTCTTGTGGCTTGGTAGGGGGAGGGCCTTGTTGAATAGTCTGGCGCTAAGCATTTTAAATATTATACCTACCATCTACATTAATAATCATTATTATAAGCGACTACCCTTATTGCCCAGGTGCAGGAACATCGCCCTATTCACATAAATGTTGTCTTCACCACAAGTACCTCTTTATTTTGTGAATGATGTATATGCCTGTAAAAGGTGTGCATATCGGACTCTGACATTGTGGCTCTAGTCACAAAATTGGAAATGTACTTAGATAACTATAAGAATATGTACACTGTTGGCGTATCATAAATAAATAAAGTCACTGGAAACTCATACACTCGAAGTAATAATCCCTAAAAGATTTTCCTTCATAAAAATGTAACATGACACCTTTTTCGAGATTTCAAAACTGATTTTTATCAGTAGTAGGTATTTTCTCTTTTCATAATACCTCATATTTTATATAATTATAATAAACAATAAGTACGATATGAAAATCACTATTAAGGAGCAAATCACGATTAAGCAGAGCCCATTCCACTATTATTATAATACCGATACACAAAAACGCCGTTAGAAATACCCGCGGCTTAAATATCCCAAGAATGAAAGTACTTTGCACTCTTCCGCTCTATAAAGTACGTATGGCACGGACCACTTACGCTTTGAAAACCTCTAAAACATGCTCTGCTGACTTTCTTTTTTTAGAATAAAGCCCGTTATATTGATCCGACAGCTTGTAGGACCTCCTTCATCTTTGTTCTCTGAGCCGTTTTAGTTTCTAAATATGTTTTCCTTCAGTCCACCCACTCAGTCAATAATTATGTAGAAAAATCCAATTGTAGGCCTACAGGAAATATGGCTGCCTGAATTCCAAATAAATAAGCAATCGGAGGGTGAACAAGTAAATAAATACATGAATAGCAAAAATGCTTTGAACCTTCCCCGTTTGATCTTCGAGTGTGTTGTAATTTGTAATGTAAAAATCGGCACTCCGTCGAGCCCCGCTGAATCGTCGGTGTCTCAGGCCCTTAAGCGAATGGCCCGTAAATTACCTTAAAAGGCTCATTAAACTCCGATAAAGTGCGATAACTAATAACTAAAAGACCAGCACTTAAGACTCGAGAGGTGAAAGGACGTCTATTGAAGCTCAGTGACAGGGAAAGGTTTTCTTTTCTGATGTGATTCTTTTTGTGTGCCGAATTGCAGCGGGAGGAGCGCGGGCCGTCGAGGGGGGGGGGCTCGGCCGGGCCCAGGCGTGCGCAGCCGGCAGTGTCGAGCCGGACGGCGGAGCGATAGCACGTCCCGCCACGCCGCGCCACTCCGCGACCGGCCCACGTTGGGCGCTACAAATCCCTACGAGCGCTCGGGCATGTTTCATCAGTGAAATCTTCATACTATCGAAGTGACCGACCGCAGTGATCAGTGACGGATCGCCGACAAGTGCTTTGTGATATCACACTAATTTAAAATAAACAAAGTGAATAACCTAACAAAGTGCTAAAGTTACTATTACGAGTGAAGTGACAGGTGTTGTGTTAACTAAAAGGGTGAAGGAAGAACGGTAAGTTTTCCTTTTATTCACTCGTTAAGTTTCAGAGGCCTTTCGTCACTTTTTCCGGAACATAAGTATGATTGATGGGCTAACAAGTTCCATAATGCACGAAGTTTTTCTTTGAAAGTAGTACCAACTACTGACACGTTACAGTAAACGGGACTATTTTTCCGAGAAGATAGCAACTGTCAATGTTTGTACCGAAATATGTAGCGGAGTATTCATAAATCAGAACAAAGTTTCGCATATCGCAAAATATTTCACGCACATTGCGCACAATGGGAGCATGGCAAAATATGTCGTTAATTGACACGCGTCAGTGGGCACCGGGGCAATTGTTGTCAACGATGAGTTGTTGCGCAACTTCTCGAATCAATCCACTCCGAATAAATAGGTCAAGTATTCCCTAATTCAGCCTTTAAATTCTCGGAGGAAGATCCGGAATTGTTTTCGCCCATTGTATTCAATTGTCAAGGAAATTATGTGAACAAAACTTGGAAACAAATTAGACAGTAGAGTGGGATGGCGCGTCTCCTGTGGCTCCGAGCCATTATTCCTTTTCCAACTTAAAGGAACTTTTTTGTCATACTCTCGGGAGAATTAATTAAACGAGGATTGGCTAGAGTCGTGTTTCCTCGGTTCATTATTTCTCGAAAAATGTTTTTAACTTAAGATGACACTTGACGAGTACCATTTTAATTGAAGTAAGATGAGATTTAGTCATATTTTTTAAATCACTTTCTGGTTGAGCCTTGAGATAAACAGGATAAGTAGGATAAGTATATTTATCTGACGAGGAAAACCGGATTATCGGAACTGCTCAAGAAATGTTCCACAGCCGACTAGAAGAGTAGGGTGTTAACTGCTTAGTACCTTATCACAATGACTATTTTGTGAGTTTATCTCTGAAAGCTTTTGGAACATCACAAGCTCTTGTATAAGTAGCTTAGTAAAATAGATCCTTTGGAATTTACAAGGATATTAAGTAGCTTGCGAAATATTTACTCTGATTGAGAGACATTGATATAACAACTTTCATGGCACAGTGGTTAACCTGGTTGTTTGAAGGGTTTGGTTCTCGCATAGGGAGGGAACACATTATGTAACTAATAAGGGCCTATTTGCTCTACGACTAAGTTTTTGGGACCTAATAGATACCGATTTTCTTGACACAAGGGTTTTAGTTATTTAGAGCTCAGGCTTGATCCCCGCCATTCAATTTCAAAACTGAATTGGAAACTATACAGAACCGCCTAATAATAATGTACTCAGAGAAGTAATACGTCATAATCTTTGTTCGCTCGAAATTGAACAGTAACTCAGCAACATTAAAGGACCTTTTCAAATACTAGCAGCACTCAACCCGACATAAAAATAGTCAATCACGTTAAGTAAACGAAACAAAAAGCTGTCCGCCTGACTGGGACAGGGCACTCTGGATTAATATTTAAACGACATTTCGTACCAGTCCCACACCTACTTGTTCTTTCAGCGATATTTCACCCCTAAGCTTAGGAGATAAGTATCAAAATGGCGAAGCGCAAAACAGGGAAATTAACGGTAGGTAATATAGCTAAGTTCATATAGCATGTTATATTACGTTGGATGCACATTTGAGAGTTCAAATGGTTGGATGTTCGTTCCCTCTTTTCGCTACGAGCAAACGGATTGTGATGAAAATACAACTACAATTAGATACTGGAACTTTGCTTCAACTGAAATAACACGCTATATGTAATATCTAACATAACATTTTAACTGAACGGGGCTAAAACTGCAGCTAGTAACGACGAAAGTTTACCTTGATTTACTCGTACTTTGACGAAGATTTACCTTGAAGAGTATAATATAGTGTACCTACACTTTAGTCAAGAAACAAAGTTATTGAGACGTAACAGTATGCGGTGAATCGAAACTATCTAGATATAGCTCGCTTCATAGCCCGGTATATAACCCGCATCTTCACTACCTATCTCCGGCGGATAGATGCTAAGCGGCACATCGCTCCGCTTCGCGTCTCTTCGCCCATTTCCGGCTCAATCCCACCCAAGGTTTTATATCTTGATGTCATATTAGACTGTACCTATCGTAACCTAGCTTTCATACTGATATATTCCAGATAATATTATATCAAATATTAAAGAGGTATTATGCGATGGTCGCTATTGAGAAGTGGAAAGGGAATCAAGACCACGGCGACACTGAAATAATTTACCTTTTTCATTGGGTCTGATAAGGAGTTAAATAGGCTATTACTTTAAATAAAATTTTAATTATTCATTTGGTTACTTGTGAATTGCAAAAATTATTCATATTTGCTTATACTTCATAACAAAAGAGTTTTGTAACTTTATTCCCATGAGTATAAAATGATGATGAAATACGTTGGCATATATAATAATGTAATGTGTAAGTGAATCATACACGTGCTTCTTTCTTTAACAAGAAAACATCGAAATTTCGCACAACCAGGAATCTGAAAAGCTCAATTATGACATTCCTATAACCTGTTCAAACCACGATAAGAGGTATAAAATATTGCTAAGATTATTAATCACGTTTTGCCTGCGTACTAATTTGAAAACAAACTAATTAATGAATATCTTTGAACACAGAGACTAATTGGAAGATCGACTTCAATCAGCTTAAAACGTTACCTTAACCCATTAGAAGAGCACGCGCAAATTCAAATAATGAAATGAAAACCCGCGTCCAACCCATTCAAGAAACATCAACAAACTCAACTTCCAAATAATCCAATCCGTAAACAAAATGAAGAATTACTCCTTTAGAAGACTGCCATAGACTCACAAAAGACTCCAAAGAAGTCTAACTACCAACTGTTTGAAGTGGCGACACAAGGACTTGAAATACGAACAATTTTCGAAAAACTTTTGCCGAACGAAATTCAGTTACTAATTTCACGGAGAGATCCTCCGTCGAGGATAAGTATGCCTTTATACATCTTTGTTCTCCGAATTTTATTGTGTAATGTAGCTACAACAAAGAGCATCGCAATACAATTACCCTGAAGTTCAGTGGGCAGAGCTAAGTCGGTCCTGCTCCGCTGGCCACGAGCAGAGAATTCAAAAATCATCCCCGAACGTATTTTCAAACGTAAGTAATAGGAGGACCCTCTTCAATGGGATTTCCGTGATATGGGTGGTAGTTTGACGTTTTATAAAATCAGCTAGAGCCGGAAATGGAATATTTTCAATTCAAAGTAAGACCAGAGGAGACTGATCAAGACGGTTCGGGGGAATATTCAATTTAGGATTGTGAAGGTTGCCAGTATCATGTGCGTGGAGACGAGATGCCTGTGTGGGTTCTGAAATGTACGGGCAAGCCGTACAACGAGTCAAACCGGGTAAATACATTATATTACATACTTGTGAGTGTAGAACGTTGAAGTATATTATTATCATCGTTATATTCGGAATGTATATGTACGTAGGTACATACGAAGAGCAGGAATCTTAATGGTTAAATAATATAAAATCTAAACTTATAAAGCAGGCCTAGTGGTAGTAACAGACAAATATATCAAAATAACCTTGTTCTGTTGTCGCTTTATGTTGTGGTGTTCAATAAATCATTATAATATGTATTGTATTGTATTGTATTGTATTGTAACTTAATTTAAAATGTAATTTTTAAATAATACTTCACCCTTTCTGCTCGTATTTTATTCTCTCACCACATATTTTTCGTAATGAAGGTACTTTATTTTCGCCAATCCAACGTAACTCAAATGAATCGCTTGTATAAATTTGTAAATCAACAAACCATATGGCTTACAATACCCTTACAACGAACGGGGGGGTAACCGACACAGGTCATGTAGCCCCCAAGTACCGGCGCAGACGTCGGCCACACAGGCTCACCGCAATTTATTGCCCCTCCTCCCCCCCCCCCCCCCCCCCTCACTCCCCACCGATCTAGAGATGACCGTTGCATGAGATATGGCGGCCGTGCGCCATTCTGATTTATGGCCCACCGGCTATGAAAAATGGCCCAATCTCTTTTAAACTACGATAGTTGGAATGACGTTTTAATTAAAGACCGTAATTCCAGCTGCAGTCTCGACATTATAGCTGCCGCTGCGGTGTCCGAGAATTGTCTTGGCTTATAATCTGGTTTTACTGACGTTGCAGTATTGCACGCAAAATAAGTAATGCAATATGTGAAAAAAGGTGTATTGTAGCTATTACAATTAACTACCCAACACTAGTAAGTTTGTCTAGAAGCCTCATACCAGTACACTAAAAGTAGTATTATTAATAGCTTGGCTCCAACTTTTAAATTTAGATTTCATGTTTAGCATCGCACAGGCGACGGTGACCGTGTACTACAGGAAATAACGAGACTCTCTTCCGCGGTTCATCATCGCACGGACTGTCACCTATCAGATCGTTTGTCATTAAGAAAACTAATTACGAATTCAATCCGTATAAACACATCTTATTTGAACTACCAATTTCGTTCTAACTTTAAATATCAGAAGAACACATCAAAAAATACGTAAATTTCACGTACAAATAACTTTTGAAAGCAAACAGAAAATAACCAATATTGTTTTATTGTACATAAGCGTGTCCAATTAATGAGAACAGACGTTCAAATGAACGACGCGCATCGGGAATCGGATATCAACTCGTTGACAGCGCGACACGGGTCAACGTCAGTGGTGTCAACGACTCGCCATGCACCGTTGACGTTGACAATTTTTATCATTGTGCTAGAGTTAATGGTTCTGTGATAGCGAATGTTTGACGAATTGTCCTTTTTGACTATTTATAATGGGGACTCTGTTTTGTTTTTTTATTCGGAACCACAGCTATAGGTAGGTATTCATTTTCAAAGTGGCTGAGACAGCTACACAACTGCAAAAAAGTATAGGGTACATTTGTTATTAGATATCTCCAATACACACAACATAATTGTAATTAATTTCAAATCACTGGAATTTAGCGGTCGAAGCTATACATTGTAGCTCCATAAAATAGGATGGTAAAAGTGCTGAAACCCCTATTTCTAACCGCAGCAATCTCTACGTAGAGTATTGGAAATTGGAATAGAAATTCGAAATATTGGCTAACGATGTGCCAAGGCACGTTGAAAGCTGCGTAGAGTTAGGTATTTTCTGTTTAAGGCAATTTAGGCAGATTCTCCAACAGCTCTCATTACCCAATAAAAGACGTAGCGACGGCAGAGCGCTTGTAGAGTTGGCTGCGAATACTTCAATTTCGAAGCCAATTAACTCTAGGTAGGTACTATTTGGCCTTAACTAATACGCAACTAATAAACAAACTTGATCCATTTTAAGACTGAGTCAAAATGTAACTGGACGTCAGTGACTAAACTCTTCTGAATTTATTTGTAATGTTACCTGTTCTAATTATTTATTTTAAGATCTCGGTTTTTCTTGACGTCACATTAATATCATTCTATCGTCTATTTGGTTGTCGTTAAGTATTGGTAACTAAAAAGTTCTTTAGTTTTACTTTTTATTAAATTTAAGATTATCTGATATAAAATTAATGATGACTATGTGTTGAAATAAATATAATATATCTATTTATATAAATAATCAGTTATAATAATATGAGTGTAAATAATTTAACTGGTGTAAACCGTTTTAATCAAATAAATAATCAATCTTTTCCATCTTCTCGTCCGAGTTAGTTCACTGTGTTACGCCTACATTGTACCTGAAGACCCAACTTAATTAATACCTCGAGGTCGGGCCCTTTGACGGTAACTACTCGTAGGTATCTAGTGCTACTAACTTATCGACAAACCTAGGTGTTTCTACGGGTACTAACTAGCTAACTATAATAAGATGGTAAGAGCCGCCACTTCGGTCTATCTTGCCCCGCCTCCTGCCAATCCTCCGCCTGAAGCTCTCATAATTATGTCTTTCTCTACTTCACCATCCAGGTGATTCTTGAGATTCAACGAATCCTCTCTAGCTATTTTTCGGTAACTGAGTACTGATAAATTGTAACCTTTGGTTGTGCCAAAATGTTAGTGCATAAATACTGACGATTATTTAGCAAATCTTTGTCTTTATAACCGATATTTTTCTCGTAATAGAGTCATGCGCGTTTCCTGGCTTAATAGGAGATATCCCTATGTAATGTACGAGTATCACGTACAATAATGAAAGAACAGAAACTTGCGATCACACGCTAAGATTGAGCATTTTGGCATAATATGTTTATTATATTTGTATACTCAATTTGTCAGCCGAGAGTACGACTTAATAGTAAACGAGCGGGACGCGGCGCTCTACTTTTTGGCGTCGTTTCAACAAAATGCTTACTCTACATTCTCTACAATAATAATTACTCCCTGGATTGTGTAGAGCCGTCCCGCATGTTAATGTTGAAGATAATGGTTATACGTTTTGTACAAATTAATTATATTTATGAGGTCGTAAAGATAATTAGAAGTGATAAAAGTTATTAAGTGCATCTGTTCCTTGAAGTGAATTTTAAAATGTTTCAGTGGGAAGGTTGTGGAAAGGATACACAAACGTTTAGAGTTGATGACGATGAATTAACTGATGATTACCTCTTCTTGTATGTCTCATTTCGAATTTTTGTCTACCAGAAAGAGAAAGAGAGAGATGATCGGATTTTGATAAAATTTGGTATGGAGATAGTTTGAAATTGTATTTTTTCAAAACTACTCTTAGGTTAGATTGCAATAGTTTTTAATTTCGTATGGAAAATGTATGTTTGGTTCTTGCTAGATGGATGAAGCTCTGGGTTGTTTTATCTCAGGAATCCCGGGTGAAACCGCGGGCTAGTTTTTATATAATTTCATATTTGCATAAAAGAATAATAGTTACGAATATAAGTTATTCATACAATTCCAATTTCCACCCTCGCCCATGTTTTGCTAAAGCCGAAGTTCCAACAGTAAAAGTTTGACGTTGGAATGAAAAACACAAAATGTACGAATTTGAAATCAGTGCTTTTGCAAGTAATTGATTCGCGGAATGTTTCAGATACTTGTTTCGCAACTTTGCGGCGGGGCTTGAATACTACCCGGATGAGGATGTGATGAAAACTTTTGTTAGGTATATCAATGATAAATCATTGCATAGAAACAATTAATATTTAAACAAGCTAAAACACTAATCTATCCGTAAATTTGAGTTAACTTAATCTGACAGACCCTTATCAGTAGGATCCATGCAAATGCTGGCTGCATTGCAACTGTTAAGAACAGGCGATTATAAATAAAAAAGATTTCAATAGTATAAGTTTTATTTTTATTTTATCTTCTATTCTCATTTCACTCTTATTGTATTTAATCTATTCTATATCTCTTTCTATATTATATTATCTATTCTATATTTTATTTATATATTCCATCTTATTTAACTATCTACTTTTATTGAACTTGTTTTGTTTCATTGTATAAAAATGAAAAAGCCTTAAAAACAACTTCGTCCAATTCTATTAGTTTGATTCCACTAGTGTGGGAGGTTATTACATTTTATCGTACGACAGCAAACTTGACTTCTATATATAAAAATATTCGATTTAAAGCCTTACCAAACCCTAAACAGCGCCTATTCACAAGCGACCACTTGACATCATCTCACTAGCCGTCGACATGACATACAATCCCCACTAAACAAGCCTCGCATCATACAGTCTCCACTAAACAAGATAGCTCGGCTCGCAGTGCGGTCACGTCTGCCTGTCGATATTCTATCGCACGTAATTTATGGAGCCGCCGAGAGCCGCCATGAATTATAGCTAGGCCGAACCCTTGGGAGATGATGGGGTAAAAACTTGAGGCGTCCTGACCCAGGTTTAGTGGCTGGTTAGCGTGGAGCGGCGATCCAGCTCTCGATGACTCAGTTGCAATTTTAATAAGCCCTTGGGCGGGCCGAGTGATTGGAGTAGATTTAGTTGTAAGTAGAACTTAAACATCCATTTTTTAGGGTCTACGCTACGTACGTATAGGGTCTACATATTTATGTAGAGGATATTTTAACTGTTTTCAGCCTTTCCTTGAAGAGCCTCATAACATAATTCCGCAAAAAATGCGAAATAACAAAGGGATGAATTCTACCAAAACTTCACATATGATTGTTGGTGTTAGAGGTTTGACTGTATATTATGTTTATAAAAACTGATTGAAACATCATTTTGGTTACATAATTTTATACTTTTGACTTACATACCTAATAAAATGATCTTATCTCGCATAAAACATCATTCAAATAATAAATCCAAGTTATAAAAGTGCAATGCATATGGTACAAAAAATGCCTTATATTATATAAAATTTTCGGTTGCAAAATTCTATAAAATGAAAAAATCCTTTATAATGAATTTACACCCAGATAAAACAAACCATCAGTAAATAAATGTACGTTACACATTATATTTAATTAAATACCAGGCGGAAGAGATAAAAATTTCGCAGAACGACGCTTACACGAGCCACAGTTTAATTGAAAGTGCATAAAGGCGTATTTACACGAGCTGTCAGCTCCTCATTACGTATACGGAACCCTCACCAACAGAACAATAATATGTTCAGTACTAAACATAAAATATGTGAAAGACACCGTATCGTCCCGTGTGTTTACTTAAGCTCATTTAATTATTTAGACTGTTCCTACGTTTTCTAAGCGGATTCTTACCTTAATTGAAACCGTATTGAATAGCAGAGTGTCAGTGAACGAAACGTACGAAAACTTAAGTTTAAGTAAACTTGAGTGTACGAAACTGAAAGACTTGTTCACATTTGGAACAGTTGGTCCCGGTCGTACTCTGCGCTTTGACAGCGTCGACCTCAAACCGAATTGTACGAAGCTAGGCCACTGCTCCGCGTCCGCCCGTCAGCGGAGACAGATATAAACAATGTGTATTGTAACGAATTCAATGAAAGCCCTCGGCACGGTGCTAGTGACGGGACAAGCCTCAGCTGTCTGGCTGTTATTCAGCTATTGAGCTGCATGTGACTTGTGGTTAAAGTACTATTTGCGTTGTTCACGGGAATTTAAAAAAATTATAGCGTTTTTTTAGTTTCATTTAAGTTTATTTGTGCTCTACGCACTTTTTTTTTTTATTTCTTAATGTGATTATGTAAGAATGTTCTACGTTACCTACTTAGAACAAACTCTTTAACTGTAATTGCATTGTTGTAATAAGCGGTGGGTAGCGTAGTGGGCGAACGTCCGCCTTCGAAAACGGAGGTGGCGAGTTCAAATCCCAGTGCGGGCACGTACCAATGTGTTTCTTGTTAAACATATGTACGTAATTATCACTCGCTTTGCGGTGAAGGAAAACGTCGTAAGGAAACCAACATGCCCGAGAATTATTTCGTAGGTATGTTATCCACCAACCCGGCCTAGGCCCCCGTGGTGGATTATAGCCTAACCGTCCTCACGATAGTAAAGGGAGGCCTTTGCCCAGCAGTGGGACAGTTACAGGCTGAATTATTATTATTATTGTTGTATCAAAACCTTGTAATATCAATATCAATACTGTTAATCAATTTCGGTGCAAATACGTTGCAAAGGCAATTACACAGAACTAAAACAACATAACATATAAACAGTTAGTCGATCAGTTAATAGTCTATTAGTAATTTATACAAGTCTCCAGTGCGGGCAGTGTGTAGCCTATTCACGCGTTTTGTGTATTTGTAATATCACTCCCGACCCATGCTATGTATCTACTTTTCAACGTTTCCGTTGAAATGACATTGTATCCGTTACCAAGAATACGGAAAGGCGTCATGTCAGAAGCACAACTATGTGCAACTGTCCGAGTTCGGCGAAGTATTCGAACGGCTTTATTCCACTGCCCGAGGCCATCTCTCCGATGCAGCTAATTGAGTCAATATACGAGTACATACAGCTCACGGTGGATTTATTACAATAAAATTGTGGTTTTTTGTACTACAAATAAAATACAAGATTAACTAGTACAATGTGTCATGTTTTGTACGATAGCCTCCTTGTTAACATAGACTAGACGAAATTTCCTCTTCTCTACTCGACTACCTTCTCACTCAAGTAACTTTACGTTAAATCTTTAGGCAATACTAACTAGTTTCAGTATTAATAACCAAAGGGTAAGAAGTACTACGTAAACGAATACGTCTAGTCTAAAAATGTATCCCGTAGCAGAGCAGCTATGAAAAAAAAAATTGTCGCTTTATTGCAAATGTTATTCTAACATCATATTTTCTCAGTAGGTAGTCAGTTGTCATCGTTCGCTGTCTGCTTATTATTCTATAAAACAAAACTAACAGTAAACGCCAAAGTACTGTTTGTTAAGATTTTAGCAATCAAATGTGAATAGCAATATTAAAATGTAACTTGATTAGCTTCTGACACTATTTTCGGCAATAATCCTAACAGAGTCAGCTTTTCAAGCACCTCCCTTTAAATTGGTCCTAATTCAAAGCTGTCATTTCCCCTCCCTAGCGTCTGTTTGCGCGAGTGGGTCTGTTTTGAATACGAATGTCTCAAATTGGGCCGATGCGACGTGTAACGGACAAGCGGCTCGAGCCCGCCCATTGTGATAAACAGGAAATACGTTCACCTTGGACACTTTTCAACGTCTACATTGTTTATTCACATGTTCCTCAAGAGAACACTCGTGAAAGTGAACTGATTGCCACCACATTCGAAATACATCCAATTTTGAACAATCGTCAAGAAAACCAGTGGCATATTTTTTAATTTTAGCAACGCGTACGCGGTTTCGTTTGTGCTGAATATTATCCCACAATAACCGTTAAATTAAGAGCTATAAAATGTTTTTTTTTATTGCTTAGACTTCATAGCTTAAACATTGTAACAAAGTGGATATGGGACGATGTGTCAATTAAAATAATAATAAAGAGCAATTTAAACTGCTCATTTTGAATTAAACACAGGTATTTACTGATTTATTGCAATCAATAACAATATATCGTGCAATTATGTATTTCGCCCAATAAAGTTATATGAGAATTAATTTAAAATTGATCGAATTCCCTCGGTTCGGCCGTCATTATGTGTTGCGGAGGATAAACAATTTTCATTTTGCGCATTAAAACCATGTTTTATGGATATTACGTTAAATTGAAACAGCTAGGAATAATTTTTCGTAATTCTGTCTCTTTTTTAATCATGTTTTTTTAGCAACAACGCTTAAAACGATGCCTTCCAGTCAACCTTTGTATGTGAGAAGTAATGGAGCGTCAAAGGTAAGAAGAATAAGTGAAGTGGTGGTGGACTGGTGGGGTTATGGAATATTGTCCAATCGGTTTTAGTTTAGCCTGTTTTATCGAACAAGACTTGTGATCTTGAAACTGGACGTTGTGAAAGTTCGTTTTTACAGAAATGTGATGAAACTCGGCCCATATAGCTCTCGGTACCGCTCGCTCCGTGACAAACACCTGATTCCATTTTCCGCCAAAAAGTGAATTTCCTCTGCATTTCCTCGCAAAAGCGGCTATACTGCTTGCAAATAAGATTGTAAGCTGTTAGAGCGAATACGGCAGCATTCTTCTAACGTATTTAGAATTGAGTTTATGCTTCTCAAATTTTACGTAAAATAAAATTTGCGTGTGATGTTTATGTTTTTCATTCAAAACTGGATAATGGTCAAGGCTTTATAAATGAGGAATTCTGAATCTACTATTGTCAAATAAACAAGGAAAGATAATAATGAAATCGAATCGATTCGGCTCCTATCGAGAATTGGAAATGGAAGCAAGAAAAATATTTAATAAGTGACGGTAAACATTACAATGTCGCCTCTAGTTTACGTTCGTGTTATAAGGAATGACTTTTGGAAACGTTAATTAATATAATAATTTTGCATCTGACTTGACGACACCGAATTTTTGCTTTCAGGTTAAATATCGTATATAATATAATTATATAATCAGGCTTATAAAATCGAAATTAATGATAAGTGTCCAATCATTAGTCGTGTCCAATAACTAGTCCTTTACCCTATGTTTTTTTAATAGGACTTTTGGGAAATAATTTATTTATTTACTCTTTTTATAGATGCTATTTGCACGCATCGAGTAACAAATGCAGCTCTTTATTATGTTTTTAAGATTCACATAGCTCTATGACCCTCCTATCAATGGTGACGCGAACAATAATCTGGTTTATGGCTGACTTCATTCCAACTCAATGTGTCATATTTTTGCGACGCAGTCTCATATTATGTATGTTTTATTAAAATAATATTTTGGGTATAAAAAGAAAATGCCCGCGTTAGCACAGGATTTTTATCTCATATTTTTATTTATTTCATGGAGTCTCATTCTTTCAAATATCTGTACGTTTGATTTTCTTGTTAATATTTTTTATCTCACAGTTATCTATGGATATTTAGGGGTTCGACAAAATTGTTATTTCAATGCTGTATGGTTTTTTTGTTCGTATTTCATTTCTTTATACTATATCTCAGTATTTTATATAGCGAATAAGCACCGAAATACCCTATAAGATAACATTAAGACGTCTCTAGGGAGTTCTTCACAAAGAAGCAAAGATCTGTTTTCCTTGTTACCTCTCAGCCAGTGAGTCCACAAAGAGGATAATGGTTTATATGACATGTCGCGTTTGTGCGTCACAGAGCTCGGCCTGGAATCGTCTCAGTTACCCCACTAGACCCTTTGTGAGGGCAGTTTCATAAAGGGTTTGATTTTGTCTACCAGACTAATGCTTTATTCCCATGACTGTCATTTTTAGCTATGCAATTTAAAACCAATCAACTGTCATTCTAATGAATGTGTTTATTAATAATTAGAATAAAATATCTTACTTTTTATAATACATTGTTATTTTTTTCGTATTTATATTGAGAAGGTACTGACACGGTATTGTATTTGTAACATACCTATAATATAAGTCGATAAAAACGCATAGTGCATCTGATAGTGTCTTAAGTATCCAATTCTATAAGACGTACAACTTTTTGCCAGGATGTATTACAATGATACTCTACGACGCGACGCCACAGAAAAACTTCAGTGTATTAACTAGACAACAATTAATTAGGAGACGTATTAAACTTTCTTAATTAGCGAACTTTAACTGTATCTACCATTTCTAGAATATTACGTGCACAGTATACTATATACATATATGACGGTATGAAATGAGGTCGGACGCGATGAATGAGCAAAGTCACTGCAGCGTAGACCCTTCTGCCATTCTGTAGCGCTACGGTTTGCTGCGGCACTACGGTTTGCTACGCAGTGGCTACGAGACGCTACAACTTGCTACGGCGCTACGATTTGACTCCGGATATTCAATTTGTGTTGAGGAAATCCTAACTCATACTAAACTAAATTACAATTGGGTTTAGACTATGAATTTGAGTCCAACTCACATACCGCAGTGTTATATTATTATGCCCACACAATGTGAAGTCATATCACGTAATGGGCTTAAAAGCAATGAATAATCAGTTAAAATATTTTTTTAATGTGTTTTCACATAAATTAGCACACATTATTTAAAAATATATGAGTTGAGACTTGCTAGTAAGTACGAAAACGTTACTTTCATATGAAGATGGTAACGTATTTGTAATGCAACATTAATGTAGATGGATAGCATACAAACGAACAACAGTTGTCGCAAGTTATTTAAAAGGCGCACTGTTTACCTAAGCCCACCGCCACTTCTGCAATAAACCGGTTCGTTTAATTCCTAGTAGTACTGACTTGATTACATAGTAGTTGCCTCTTTGCGTCCTTCTAAGAAGCCCTTTCAGCGTAAGCATTGCTATTAACGCTATTTACATCTTAAAGGTGAGCCAGAGAACTACCATAGACGTTAGTCTTACGACTCCCAAAAGGTTTCCATGCACCTTCCAAACTCACCCTTCCGCGCCTAAAATAAAGCCCAAATTCAAATGTAGATAGTTTGAATGTGTAGTTGAAGTTCAGTTAACGACAAGTGTACTGGCCGCTATTAAAACTAACTTGCTACTAATAAAGTTTGAACAAAGTCCATTTCCGCGTGTAGCTGGCACGTTTATGCGAGATTGGGAGGTGAGCCAGCGATGTACGGCGCGCACGGCGGCGCGGTTGTTGTGTACCTACTGGCGGTGACGGGTGGTTATGTGGACGGATTATGGGAACGGCAACCTAGTTGTGAAGTTCCGAGACCTGATAAAGTTGCAGGGTTGAAACTTTCGAAATTGTCTTTTGAGTTCTGATAACGGTAGACCACAGCCTTAAGTTTTTTCAATACTTTTAAAACTACACAGCAAATGTAGAATAGAACAGAAAATGCTCTATTGTACATTATATATAAAAAAAACAAAAGGTTTAGATAAGTCCAAATATATCGTCCAATGGTTTTGTATAGTTTTACATCCCATTTTCTTTATTCCCTAAAACTATTTTTGGATTTGACAATGCTGAATTTTTCTTATAATTGTGTACCTCAACATACATATAATAGATCTGATAGTAAGCGTCACGCTCGTCCGTAAAATTAGAGGCACCCAGAACTTTGGAAAACTCAGCGCTACTCTACACTGTAAGACATTATTCTGTCAAGCCTATAATTTTGAATGCAAATTTCATTCTACTAATTTGAAGCCAATAAATACATCATTTAACAGCTCCTAACTAAAACTTTAAGCTCCTCAACAAGCCGCAGTAACACAAATAAACTCACGTTAGAATAATATTTGCGGCGTCTCTAATCCAAGTCGTGTGGTAGCACGCTCCACTAAATATAGCAATTGATGGTAGGTAGTGTCAGGCTGTCATGACAAAAGATTATCTATGTTACTAGGTTATTGTTTTTTATCTATCTTCCACTTAGTTGGCTGTGGTATTTGGTGTCGAGATCAGGATATAGTGTCTCATCTTGTAATATTACCATCATGGTGATGATGATATGATGACTTTACACCGTGCCGGCTATAAACAGCTTTAATCAAAAGCTTGGTTTTAATTGGATTATCTACCAAACATACAAAACACGAATCAAGATAAGACATACAATTAGTACCGGTGCAACAGAACAAATCGATTAAAAATAAACCCTAATCTGTTACTAGAATTGTCTGCATCTTGGGAATCAAGAAACACCTACTAAGCCCCCATACATATAGACTTAAAGCAGATAATATCTGATATTATCTATAGGTCGCGTAAATTTTCAGAAAAATCTGTTCCAAGCTTTTTTTTTATACACATCTTTGTCACCGTAGTTGCCTTAGCGACAATAGAAGCCTCCATAGACCAAGCGTGAATCAGCGCGCGTGAAACTGAACCCTG
Source organism: Hylaea fasciaria (assembly GCA_905147375.1). Lineage (NCBI taxonomy): Eukaryota > Metazoa > Arthropoda > Insecta > Lepidoptera > Geometridae > Hylaea > Hylaea fasciaria. Next base: position 10,802,630 of record LR990208.1, on the reverse strand, counting down.
TCTCTTAATTACTTCACTGCGTCGAGGGTTCCGCGCCGGACATTCGGAAAATATGCCCTCTGGGAGACAAGTTAAGGGACGCCGCTCAGAACTCTGTTATTTTTTGTAACAACGGTTTGTGCAGTTCGGACTTAATTTATGAGGTGTAACAAACTTTATTGCTGAAGGGTTAATGGGGTTTATTTAAATTAAGGGTGGATAGCTGTGTAAAAGTTATTTATTTGTGTCATTTGTCCCATGGCCTTCTTTTCTTAAGAGCTCTCTCGGGGCTCATGCGAATAAATTGTTACAGATGAAGACCTTTACTCGCCAGCTGCGGGTCAGATGAAATAAACAGACTAGTGAAATATTATGCGGGCGTTTGTTAACTTTAATGTAGATTAGGTATGTTGCGGTCTTTGTGATTTACCAGACAGAGACAGCGATTAATTTTCTGTTTGTATTTGTTTTAAAATTATATCTATACATAGTTATAATCTTCTAAGAAATTGGAAAATTATATTTATTTTTTTAACTCTCTTTTCAATGTTTTTAACTTATCAAATAACAAAATTAACTACACTTATAATCTAACAAGGCGCATCAAATTTACTTTAAAGTTAGAATTTCAATACATTCTAAATTCTATCTACAGATAGCTAGCAGAATTATTTATCCGAGATACATCCTACCTTTCTTGCGAGAAAAACAAGACGTATTGTAGTTGAAAACTTACGGTAATAACTTTGCGATGCACGTAACCTAGAAAACTCCACATAGCCCGCCCTTCTCCACCCTTTGACAATTTTACCCCTCCCTATCCAATCTCTTCAAATAGACTAGCTCTTAAATAGACACCCCCTCACAGCTCGTCACGTATCGTCTCGATGCAGTAACGACTAACCTTGTAAGCTCCTTCATCGTACACCTTGACACTATTCTTGTCTGCCCCCTTCCCCCTCCCTGGCCGCTGAAATGCACCCTCTCCACGCCTCTGGGATGCAATCCCTCTTGTCGACGGCATCTGTCGCTCGATGACGTAATCTGATGTCCGGTGGAGTGATGTCGCGTAGCGAGAATCACTGGTCGGGGTGGAGGTGGCATCTTTATATTACGACTTATGTCCGTTATCACTTAACTTAGACATCGACAAACTATACAAAATTTGTCAATTTATATGAAAAATTACAAGTTAGAGCAATGCCTAGCTATCCTTAAACGGGCAATATACTATCAGCATTTTGGGCGCCTCATAAGTTCATGTTCTGTTCATGTCGGTCTTTCTTTAAAGTCGGTAAAACACGTGATAATTTTTAAGTGATTCTAAAAAAACAATATGTACCTAATAACATTTTATTTACCACGCAATTTTGTGGAACAAATTTGTCAGTCAGATTAAATCAAACTTTAAGCTAATGCACAAAGGTTCATAATAATGCGATGTCTACTTTTCTTCCGCTCTCCATGCACCATCCTTGCTTCACAAAGTACTGTTGCTTTAATTTCCGTTCTTTCGTACTCAATTTGTGCTCGTCTTTGAACGAGCATGCATGCCCTTAAGATATTAAGGCCACAGTAGCTTCACCGTGGAAAATGTTTATGAAAAAGAGAAGCTAAGAATTCAATATCGAGTAATAACTTTGCAGAGGATTCTGTCTGAATTCTTTGAACGTGAAAGCTTTACCTGCCAAATGCTTTTGTATGTAATCTCGTTTTATTATTTACAAACTATGTAACAAAACAATTAAATAACTTCAACTCTTGAGTGTGGAAACCAAAACAGTTGAGTCTCGAAAAATATACAAGTAGAAACGACTGTAGCTAGTCAGAGAGCACTAGTACCGTTTCTAACAAGAAACTAGTTTAGCCATCTATTTTTATCACTAAATCAAACCTATTACAACAACAAAAAAACACGATAAGGAAAATCCTTTGATAACACAACTCTACGCGAATTCAAATTTAAATAGACCTAGAACTAGAAAAGGAAATCACGCCTCCGCCTGCACTCAAATTGCTGTCCAAGAATGAGCAACCAATGACTAACCAATTAAAAACAATTATTAACACTAGAACACGGCTAACCAATTAAAAAGCGATTATTCACACTACAAAGTTGATTCAAGCTAGTGTCACACTATTGTGTGCTATTTAGCTAAAATGCCTGTTTAACACTTCAACCATCCATCATCGCGTAACGACCGACGGCGGCGGAGCATGGGTGGTCTCAGGTATCGAGGCAGCTCGGGCAGCTTGGGCAGCTGGTGATTCATGCAGCGCTTTATCTTGTAAATGACTCTGCGGGATAATTATGAAGTTGTTATAAATAATTTGTTACAGTCTGAACGAACATAAACTGCTCTTATACCATCTTAAATGAGGTTGGAAAGACATACGTCGCAGTGAAATTGCGAGCGCCATGCAGTATTTGCAATCCTCTAAGTGGCATTTCAAATCGTTAGCGTATACTTTTATACTAACGACTTACCAAGTTTTACTGATATTTAAAACAAATGGCCAATAACATTATCAAAAAACGTAATAAGCGTGAGAAATCGATACACCTGCCCTTAATTACTACCCACTCGCAATTAAATCAGTTTACGCGTGATCGAATGTGACGATATATCTGAAACTCATACATAAATACGTACTCATACGTAAATATTTCGTTTTCAATGATAATACTAATGATATAGCTCCACAAAAACACCAACGCCATTTGCAATTCAATGGAACATCAACCCAAATTTCCCGTATAAAAAAACAGCTGCAGAACACATAAAGGAATACAATTCACCGCTATCACAATCCATGCCCTGATGAGAACCAGAGCTTCACAACCTCATAACCTCGCAAAATGATTTCATACGGCGAAATTACACAAGACGTCAAACAAGCACAAAGCGTTCACGGCTCGTCCCGGAATGACGTCGTCCCGCGCCGTCCCGGTCTGTTTACGACAGCCATTGTTCCGGGACGGCGACGAGTGTTTATCGCGGGATTCACGGGATCCCGGGACTGTTTGTCCTGACACTCCGATTGTCATTATCTTTGGCGATTACACGAATACTTTGAGTCGTGTGGGTTAGGACTAGGTGGAGTTTTGGCGAGCAGCCGAAAATGTAACGCGTATTTTATATTTTATTCTTATACTTGTCTCTTCTTGAGTTTGACATTACTCTATCGTGACCTTAACTAAATTTTGACTAGACTGTTGGACTTTTTGACTTCTGAAGATTGACATTAGGTACCCATACATATACACTATTTAGAAAATTTAAAAGCACTTCATTAACACTTTACCATATTATACATAAAGACGTAGTTGTATAAAGACCTAATAAAAAAGAGTAACATTTCAACTTATACAGTTTTGATAAAATATATGGTTACACACTGGATATGGCAGTATAAACAATAAATGTATTCCTGGCAAGCAATAATTGTCAAACTTAAGCAGCCGAGCTACTATCTTTACGTAAATTGGGACACTTATCTTAATATTCGTTAGGATCTGCTCGCTTCAGATGGTTTTAAATATTGATTAGCGCCGCCGTTCTTCAATTCAAAGTGTCCTCTTTAAGTAGCGACTCTCTGAAACTCCGAAGATACGACAATGGAATCCTTCGACTAACTTGGAAGTCAGTGCGGATGTTCGTCGCTTAATCACATTAAGGCGGATTAAGTTAAAAATGTTTAATCGGAGACTAATTATGGCGGAGATTAAAAATCTTTGATTAAAACCAGTAGTAGTAATGTTTCGAGCGCATTGCAGTTACGACTAATTTTGTATTCTTTAACTTGAATCTTGTAAACAATGATGTATACTCTCAGACAAAATAGGTAGCTCGTTTTGTCATTCAGCTACATAAAAAATAAAGGATATATTATAACGATATCAGTCACGAAGCATTAAAACATACGCAAACGCATGTAAGATTCCGAAAATAGCTTTGAAATGCAAATGTAAGCATCACATAACATCGTAAGTACATAATGTATTCCTTAAAGCATCAGTTCACGGGTGACGGGATCTCATTACGACTGGGGAACTAGTTGGCCTAAATGTTGGGTAAAACATCCAACATGTTTACCCCGCGCCCCTTCGTGCGTCCATAAGTCAAAAACTTTTCTGTTATTTCCTCTCGTACGGGCGGGTGTCGAAATCGAGGCATTTACCAAAGTGTTCGTAAACTTCGCTCGCATGAACTCGAGTGTCGTCGACTTAACTTTTTATGACCCGGCCTCTGTATTGCCAGATTTGACAACTTTCTCCTCGTCCCGCGCCTATATTTCGCGTGCCGGTTTCTTTCCCCGACATACTTCCTGAACAATCCCGCCCGCCGATGGTCTCGTCCGCACCGGTGTTTTAATTAGTATCTGCCGAACGCCAGATGTCGCGTCCTTCATTATAATTTTCCTGAAATAACTTTCGAAGGGAAAATTAGTCCCGAAATTTCCTCCGATTTATCGCAAAACAATCAAAGCGAGCGGCGAAGGCGGCCCAACTTCCAAAATTTGTCACTTCTTCCCAACTTTACAAAAGATAGACGTTAATGTACCCTGTAGTTGTTAATTCCACGTTTAACTTTGAGTTAGTGGCTTCCAATCAACGAGTTCGAGATGGAAATTGAATATTTCGCCATCTTCAACAATAAGTAATAAGTATTGGGCCAAACCAATTCAACGTTTTCATAAATTGAGAAGGTAACTCGTTCAAGTAAACACATACTTGTATCGAGGGTTTACTGTTAGGTTCTGATTTGTTTCAAATTGTATTTCTGTATTTGAAGATACAATTTAAAATCTTATTCAAAGCCTACTAATGAATGAGTTTAAAGGCTGACCTAAATGAGGTCTCGTTTGCGAAAGCTCAAAGTATTGAGCGTGGAGTGGCTATTACTCAGAAGTTGGTACATTTGGGCCCAATGTCGGTAGGCAAACTTTAACGGTCCCTTCAAATTATTTTCGCGACATCAATTTTTTATATTTCCTGTTTCTTATTCTTTTGTTTTTGGCATTGTATTCCCTTTTGTTTTATAGTTCTATTCTAGTTTATACCTTGGAAGTAATGTGCGAAATTACGTTTCTGCGATATAGCCGGGAGGGTATCAAACTTAATGAAATATATCGTAAATGGTATAATTTTGTTTTGATATTTTGTTGTTCTTTGTTCTGTTATACAAAAGTATACTTGTTGTTATTTCTACTACACACCGTTCTATTACGAGTGAATTGATGAACAAGGAAGTTGTTTGATTCGTAATAATTTGTTTTATTTTTTCATGTTATGAACGTAAAAACAAGTAATTATAATTCTTCATATCAGAAATAAGTATCTAAACCGTTCTAAAATGGACAGACAGACCATGGGTTGAAATTTTGTATCTATTAAAAGAGTTCTTCATTAGTTATGGTTTCTCTTTTCACTTATAAGGTGATTGAAAAACACCGAGAAGGTTTCGTTTACATATAATTAAAACCTACTTAGATATAAATTTCGGCTCACAATAACATTGTAATCCAGTGCCGGCACACACTAGACCTTTTGTAAATGTATCAAAACACTTGAAATTAGGAATTGCTTTGAGACGCGAAAAATTATACAACCTTTGACGTTAGAATTTCAGGCCTCTTACAACAGAAGTATCTCTAAACCCGCCAATCTTGGATCTGAAGCACCCGCAGCACCAAACTACGTACCTACAGTTACTGCCCTACCCCGAGCCACATTGTTCCGCATTGTTCCGCGCTGGTTTACCAACCGTATCTTAAACCGGTTAATAAACGTAAATCCGGTACAGAGTGAACTGTGTTTCGACTGCGGCTTACCGAAGATTTGTAACGGGCTCGCATAAATCGGGTAAATAGACGCCCCTACACAACGGTAGAGTATTTAATTTGGTACGGTAGAGTTTAGACGATGTATCACGGTAATTAATTTAGGAACGAGTTGGTTAACTTTTCATTTGATTTTGGAGGCCAACCTAAATAATTAGAGCATTGTTTTGAAATCTAGTACAGGATTTAGATGTAAAATGAGAAATGGGATAGTTTTTCTCAGACGTAAGTACAATAATTATAGTACAGGTGTAAACGTGGAGCTGAAAGTGGAGTGGTTTATGTGCGTTGCATCGTAGGAAGGTAAAACAATTCTGATGGCAGTAAAATAAGTGAGAAACGGGTAGGTTTTTTTGCTGATAAAATCTGCCTCACCAGCTCATCACTTACGGCTGATTACTGTGCCCTTCAAAGCTTAAAAGTAACCAGAGCCTTTTGACTAACATATTCACGAGGTGGACTCTTTCAGTGCCATTACAGAGGATAAAGTTGTCAGTATAAAATCTCACAAAATAAACCTTTTATATTAATCATCATCATTATAGCCTGAAGACGTCCACTGCTGAACATAGGCCTTCCCCTTAAACCACCACAGCGAACGACAATTTGCCACTTGCATCCACTTGCAATATTCACATTGATTAAACCCCCCAACTGAACCATAATAATTTAACACATACCGCTTACATGGAATTCCGGTTCCACCATTCCATCATCCAATATTTAATACAAAGTAGATGGTACAAATGTTTGTCTGTCGTCACTTCAACGCGACACCGCGTCACTCGCAGTCACGTCGCGTCGTCACTTGCTGACACGCCATTCATTACGCGTGTCACGCGGCTGAATTAATTACGTGGTTATTATTCTAGATAATCATTATCGTATTATGTAACGAACTGCACAACATTAATGCGAGTCACAGATGCCTATCTACTATTTAGGTGAGTGCGTAATCAATAATCTTATAATTATTTTTTTTCCATAAAATAAAACAGCTTAAAAACTTGTCTATAAGTTTTACGTGGATAATGGATATCTTATTCCTTTATATTTACTAAACAAAAAAAACTTAAACAAAAACCTTACTCATAATGGGATAAGAATATTTTCTTCTCATCGGATTACATCATCAATGGATCATGATAATTATGTAAGTACCAAAAAGAACAATATAAATAACAATAATTTATTCGTTAAATACGTAAGAAAAACTTTGGTCGAAAAGATGAGCCAGCAAGGCTTTTCAATTGTAAGAACTTTCAAAAAACAAATTAAATATTGTTTCAAGGGCCTCCAATAAATTTGAAAGTCCATCCACATAACAATCTTTATAGACAGTTATTAGGTAAAGCAGTCATTATTAATTTATCGACGTTATTCTGATTATGACTTTTACGGGCAAGTACGAGAATTTGATTTTATTTAAATCTTTAATTATTGTGATCGGTTCATGAAATACTAAATTAAGTCAAGTGATGGGTTTGGTTCAACGCCAGGCGAATGTACCTTTTTACTTACCTTTTTGTACTTTTTTGCTTACCTTTTTGTGTGAACACCACGTGTTAGAGCTATGAGTAACAATTAAATTACAATGCTGATAATATACTTAGTCAGGTCATAAGTATTGTCACACAGTAAAAACTTTTCTTTTAGAATGCTGGCCACAAAAAAGTTTATTGAATTCGAATTTCGAATTGTTCATGAAAATAAAAATGTATACTTTTTAGAATTTTACTCATTTTTAAATATGGAGTGGACGCTTAAAGAAGACCGTGTTGCAGTTATTGCGTTGCATCGTTGCGGTTACGCGCCAATTCAAATTTTTGACATACTGAAAAATTTGAATATAACCAAGAGATTCGTTTATCGTATCATCAAACGATACAATGAAGACTCTAGTGTAGATGACAGGTCAAGAAGTGGTCGCCCTCGGTCTGTTAGGACTCCAGCAGTGATAAAAGCTGTGAAGGCGCGAATTCAAAGAAATCCCAAACGTAAGCAGAAACTGTTGGCCCTTCAGATGGGATTAAGCAGAACCACGGTGAAAAGGGTGTTAAATGAAGACTTAGGGCTTCGGGCATATCGAAGAAAAACAGGACATCATTTGAATGCTCGTCTAATGGACCTGAGACTGAAGAGATGCCGCGCTTTGTTGAAGCGGTACGCGGGAAAAAAATATCGGGAAATTCTTTTTTCGGATGAAAAAATTTTTACCGTAGAAGAGAGCTACAACAAACAAAATGATAAGGTGTACGCACACAGTAGTGAAGAAGCGAGCAACCGTATTCTGCGTGTCCAACGAGGTCATTTTCCATCCTCGCTCATGGTATGGTTGGGAGTGTCTTATTGGGGCTTAACAGAGGTACATTTTTGTGAGAAAGGTGTAAAAACGAATGCAGTTGTGTATCAAAATACAGTCCTGACGAACCTTGTGGAACCTGTTTCTCATACCATGTTTAATAACAGGCACTGGGTATTCCAACAAGATTCGGCGCCAGCTCATAGAGCGAAGAGCACACAAGACTGGCTGGCGGCGCGTGAAATCGACTTCATCCGGCACGAAGACTGGCCCTCCTCCAGTTCAGATTTGAATCCGCTAGATTACAAGATATGGCAACACTTGGAGGAAAAGGCGTGCTCAAAGCCTCATCCCAATTTGGAGTCACTCAAGACATCCTTGATTAAGGCAGCCGCCGATATTGACATGGACCTCGTTCGTGCTGCGATAGACGACTGGCCGCGCAGATTGAAGGCCTGTATTCAAAATCACGGAGGTCATTTTGAATAAACTTTAGTGTCATAAGAATCTATGTTTTGTTAAGTTCATTTTGGTATATAAATGGTTACATAATGAATAAACTTGTTTCAATTATTTTATATAAAACATGTGACAGAATTTATGACCTGACTAGGTAATTATGTTGCCTAGGTTATTAAACCCACCGGTTTCGCCCCGCAACCGCTGCGGTCAACCGAACTTTTAATCGCAATGAACAATGACCTCTAATCCCCTAAAATTGTCCCTTCCTCCAGCAATAATCCCTCCATAAATTTCGCCGGGTCACATAATTAAGTCAAAAAAACTTGATTAGCGGCGGAATAAATCACAAAAATTAATCCGCGCGGGGTCGTGTCATGTCACATGACACGATACGACACGATTTGATTAATTTCGTGGCGCTCACCTGCGGAGCGGCGATACGTGAACCCGCGGTTTGCTTTCACATATTATTTTATAGTCCTACAAGGTTTCTTTATGGCGGAAAGATTCAACGTCAAACAAATTAATAAAATGGCTGGTAGGACTATGATATTATGCTCTTCACCGCGGACTTCCAGACTACTACGGAGCCAAAAATAATTTCCTATAAGTAGTTCAATAGTGCTCTGCACTAATAACAGTAATAACTCAGAATATGACATTACAATTTAAGATCCCATAATAAACTTGAAACATGATAACCTCGTGTAACGTAACCCCACCCCAAGCTAACCCCAAGTACGCCGCTGCCCTCACTGGCAGCTCCGTACTCGACATAACCTAATGATTAATGACTCGTACTGCGCAAACGGTTACAGGCTCAAAAAAATCACTCCGTACAGAGCGCCGGCAAAAAGTGCGAGCGAACCCACGGCAAAAAGCTAATGCGCACTCCTTGAGGAGTAAGGTTGTGCATCGATTGACCTACAGACTTTTAGGATTCTGTAGCCAAATGTAGTGAGATTGGTACCTTCTTGGTCCTTCTGATATATCTGCTCAAAAATAGTGATAAATACAAAAAAATGCAAACTAAAATCTAGTTTACGACAAGTTTAGTGACGTTAATCGTTAAAGCGGACTCTATACTAATGGGTTCTAAAAATCTAGTTCTCTCGGATAGTCATATTATATTGCCATGATAGCTAGGTAGTTGCCAGTAACCGCTTGGAGAGTTTGTCTTCATACATCTTTGTCATAAACGCAATTGACACGTCGCGTCATACCTATCCCATCAAAAACATTACATGTACAAAAATGCACAAGTCTCGCAACGCCGTTTATCTGCCGTAAAAAGTTGTGAGATCGAATATAAACCAAGTCGGTTAATTTCAATACCTATCTGTACCTATCTATGGGAGCAGTTATACCTTTATTTCTTTAGTAAATAGAGTGACTTGGCAATTGCACACGGCAACATAAAACTATGTTAAGCGCTTAGTGCTTGTATTTGTTTGAAAGTACACCTATACGGAAGATTATATTTAGATTGTCTAGTAGATTATGCTGCCGTGTAGAATCGCCAAGACACTCTATTTACTAAAGAAATAAAGATATAACTGCTCCCATAGATAGGTACAGATAGGTATTGAAATTAACCGACTTGGTTTATATTCGATCTCACAACTTTTTACGGCAGATAAACGGCGTTGCGAGACTTGTGCATTTTTGTACATGTAATGTTTTTGATGGGATCTCATTTCTTTTTGTAGGTTTGCTTTCTTTATTTCGTTTTTTTGCAAAACACGCATCAACGCGCGCCCCGCGCCTGTGCGGCCGGGGCCCCTTGCGACATAGGTCATGCTCATAGATTATCATGAACGAGTGTCTTTGCGTCTCCATAGATGCGTATTAGGTATAAGGTACCTAGGTAACTATTTTAATGTACCTAGGTAACGAATTTGTTCGACCTATAAAAGTGTAGGTAGGTATAGTATAGGGATTAGTATCTCTCTATCTATCGTGGAAGTTTTTAAAAAGCGCTCAACTGTCGAATTTCTCGAAACCATTTCTCATTTTTACCCCTGTTACCCATTTCATTCAATTTCAATGAAGTCTAATTATGAACTGTAAAAATAACTTTGTAATCACATACAATTTAATAGGATTTATATGGGAATACAAAGTTATTTATGCAGATCATATATCTAGAAAACGGGATGAAAATTATGGAATGTCAGAATTTTTCCGTGGTTTATAGGCTAAACAAAAGCTATACTCAAAATTTGAAACTTGTGGGACGGCTAGAAGTACCTTAGAATTTTGATGATCGGTGAGTCAGTCAGTCAGTCAGTCAGTCAGTGGGCAGCAAAATTAAGGAACTTTGACTTGCAATAATTCTTAAACTACTAGTTCAAATTTGATGTAACTTGGATTATTATCTGTAGACGTGATGCCCTCTTGGTCACTAAAAATTTAGGCTTCTAGTTTAATCCATAATGAAGTTACAGGGGGTCGAAAATGGCCCGAATCGCTTCGAGAAAAGGATAGTACGGCCGCGCCTTTTGTTTTGCTCGACTTGGCGGGGGCACTGCCGTGCCCCCAGATACAGTATGAAAAATTTATGAATTTTATAATACACTTCTTCATTACAAATCAATATAATTATAATAATAATATCTTGGCTTGTAAGGGTCCCACTGCTGGGCAAAGGCCTCCCCTCCCTTTCCTGATGAGGGTTAGGCTATAATCCACCACGGAGGCCTAGTTGGGACTGGTGGATAGCACGCCTCCGAAATAATTCGCAAACATGTTGGTTTCCTCACGATGTTTTCCTTCACCGGAAAGCGAGTGATAGTTACGTATGTTTAACAAGAAACACATTGGTACGTGCCCGCACTGGGATTTGAACTCGCCACCTCCGCATTGGCAGGTGGACGTCTGTCCACAAGGCTACCACCGCTTAGCAATACAATTTATTAGATTATTTTTTTATGTACCGACGATTCTTCGTAGAACAAAGCTATGTTTACGTTTCTCATCCACACATCTGTCTACCATAACTTAATTAATCTAAGCGTAGCATACCTAAACAGTCGCAAGCTACATAAATCTTAGACTCAGCTAGACAGCTGCTCTTTCAATCAACTGCCACACGTGTAAGGCATGTAAATTTAATAACTATGTACCTGGAAAGCCTTATCTAATATTCAAGGCTACGAATATTGATACGTTCTGTGTTATGGAGTACGTAACTGTTGCGGTGTTTCTGGGTGCTTGTATCTATTTGATAAGTTTACCACAGCCTACTAAATCTTGGTAGGTGTTGGGTTGGTAGATGAAAAATGTTTCCTTTAGTTTACAAAATTACCGAGAAACGAAATAAACGGAATAAGTGTAAGTTTTTTCGTAATAAAATGCATTATACTCGTAAGTTGCAACAGATATGCACAATCTCTTTCAGGAATATAAGATTTTAAATTCCCGATTTAATACTCGGTGAATTTTGCAAATTGTAAGTGTAAGCGAGCCACGTGCCGGGCGTCCATCACGGGACCGGGCCGGGCCGGGCCGGACCGGGACGGCCATTTGGGGACACGTGCTGTCTGGCGAGCTCTTTTAAGTCGTGTACAGATTATAATATGAATTTTTGCGTTTATAATATTATGTGAGTTATATATTTTTATATAGTTATCTAATAAAAGCTCTTAAAAGTAAATAGGTTTCGTTTGTAGGTATTTTTCAATGATGTTCATGTGTTGCATAGGGTTTCTGGACCAATTTATTATTAAATTTGGTTAAATGAGTAGTTGTATATAAGTATATGGATTTTATTTCAGTTGTTAGAATGCATTGATTACATCTAGCTTTTCAATGCACACGGGATAATGATACACAATAAACACTGAATTTCGAATGCTATTCCAGTAGGTTCCTGTCTTAACCCCAAACATAGTAGCGACACAACGAAACCATGTTTCACCACGCTGTATATTTCACAAGATTCGCAAAGTTACGTAATCCATCCACATTGCACCTATATTTCACGAGAGTCTCAACAAAATAAACAAGAAACTTATAATCACGAAAACACACTTATTTTGTAATAATAATTTTAAATGGAAAATGTTAGTCAAAATGAATTTGTGAAATCGATTATCATGATGAGAAGAGCTCCATTAAGGATCAAGGGATGCTAGAAGTAAACAACTGTTTTCCCTTAGGCGCATTATTAAGTTTTCCGCAGAATGGCTGTAGCATTCATACTTATCATATTATTACAGTCATATTTTTGGATACGATCTCAAGGATCGATGCTGGGACACAGCGATATAGATTTGGCGACAGATTCCCTACATGAGAGTGGTAGCCAGGCGGACACTACCAAAAACCTAGGAAACTCATCGTTCGAAAATTAACAACGTTACGTTGTAAGATTGCGTATTTACGCGATATCTAGAGGACTTTCGCATTATATTACCGTCATGGACCGGAACAGTTATTTCGTAAACTCAGACTCGTACTGATCATACCTACTTTCTGTTACATAACATTACAGTGGTTCTGTGTAAAATGGAATTGCTAGCACTTCCATATTACAGTGCTCTTACCAACAATGTTTCCACGAAAACCGCAGCAGCCCTGCTAAATACATTTTCACGTGGGGCCCGCACAATATTTCTGTGCAGTCCCAACGTAAATCACGATGTCAGCGGCTAACTCGCGCTGAATTATTAACGGGAGGAAACTACTCTAACCTATCCGATTCATCAAAAATTAACGGAGCGCCTCTCTGCGCTTAGCTCCGTGACTACATGACTGCACGTACGAGGCGACCAGCGGGGGAAGGCATGAGCGGTAGCGGGTTTCTGAAGGACTCAGAGTTCACCGTTCGTATCTTAGCTAGCCCAGCTGCCACGAACTATTCTGTTCACTATTTAAAGTCAAAGTCAAAGTCAAAGCATTTATTGTAAATAGGCAATTAAATCGCACGTTTACAAGTCAAACAGCTAATTCTTGTTAACAAAGAGAATCATAAAAACATAAAGTATTGATACATTAAATTAAACAGTAGGTAATTGATTATGGTTTGAGTTTGAAAAAAGGATGTTTCCTTTTCAAGCACTCTAGAATTTACTTTAGAATTTCAAGTATGATATTCTTATTGAAGATTACGAGTAGGTTTGCGTTTGGTCCATGCTTTACAAACACCTCCGTGTTTTACTATCCCACCTGATACGGTCTAGGATCGGGCACGTTTACGCTTTGTTAGTATGCATCTGAAACCATACTCGTATAAATTTACCTTAACCAATGTCCGATTATGCAAAGATTAAGCAGCCATAATAAATAGCTACAAGCTCGCAACTTGCACCATACTTCCTTCCGGCAAGCACGCCTAATTGAGCCGAAGACGAGTTGCGTACTGTTATACCTTACCCTTGTTAGCATTAGTGCACCATAAGTGCCTAATCAGCCCTTTTGTTTCTGTCTCTATATTTCATTCTAATTAAATGCTTCAGTCTCTCTCCACCCTTCGTCGCGTACAGGCTGCCAAAGGACAGCCTTTATTTTATTCCACTTATTAATAATTCAATTACCAATTTAATTTCATAAATAAATAAATTCATTTTTAATTCATTTTTTCTTTTTTAAAAACGCGATCTTCCAAACCCGCGTAACATAAATGGTGGCAGCGGTGGGATCAACAGGTTCCCTGGTCCGTCTCTGTGTTCCAAAAGCTTTGGAACTCAATATAAGTGAAAATCCGTGAAGTTATAAGTGGAAATAAGTGGTTTAATAAACATTACCAACCGCGTCCTGAAACATCGACGTATCCTGAAGGGAAAATCGCTGAATCCTGAAAGAAAAGTCGCCGTATCCTGAAATATACTTTTCTTTCTCCGCTGTATCCTGAAAGAAAAGTCGCCGTATCCTGAAATATACTTTTCTTTCTCCGCTGTATCCTGAGACATTCATTCTCCAAAGGGAGAGACTCATCTATCATCGCGACATCGCCGCATCGTCTGGCTCTACATGTGCAGTAAGAGGCCCCAATCACCCCCGATAGTTGTGATTGTAGCCCGTCCAGCACCGAGCTCCGTGTTCCAGACTCCGAATCATAGCCTTGATAATCAAGATTACGCCGTGGCATCCTGTCGTCGCGTCGCCCGAGAATGCAGCTTATCGCGCCCGCCTACGCATTCTGTCTACTGTGAGTCTTTGGTCATTGTTTTAATTCAATAGGGCTATCACGTTCAAATTCTATCGATTTAATTTAATTTAAATTGTTATTTTCTCTATGTCCAAAATGCCGAAAGATTCGACCACTGAAATGGCGACCTTGCCCGCCATAAATCTCGAATCAACCTCAAAGAAAAATCCTTCGAGATCCGTTAGCCAAGAACCGCCAATAACTGTGGAATTAAATATCCTTACACAGTTTATTAGCAAATTCGATGGTAACCGGGAACAATTAAACCCGTTTATCACTAATTGCAGAAATGCAATTGATTTAGCCGCCCCATGGCAGAAAGATATCCTGTTCAAACTAATTTTGTGTAAATTAGAAGGCAAAGCGCAAGTTGCATGTGCTATTAAAGATTTCGAGAACTTTAACCAATTAGAAGATTTTCTCAAGACTCAATTTGGTGAGAAAAAACATTATGCGCATTTGCTTTCCGAATTACAAGAGTGTAAACAATTGCATAACGAAACGGTCAATCAGTTCTCACTGAGAGTGGAGACGTGTTTAGCCAGATTAATCACTGAGATTAATATTTCAATTCCGACTAAGCGTAAACAAGAACTGACTGGTCGAGTCGCAGCCATGGAGGACCTTGCCCTTCATACTTTTGTCACAGGGCTTAATCCTAAGATTGCAACTATTGTGAGATGTCGTAATCCTGAAAACCTTAATATTGCTGTAAACTTTGCCGTTGCGGAAGAGAAAATCTCAGACAGTATGTCAAAGAAAATGACGCCGTCTTCATCTAACGGTTTTAATCGTAATCGAGATCCTCGACCACGTCCTGACGCCAATTCGCATGGCAATAATTTTAATAGCGGAAACAAACTATTTTGCCGCTACTGCAAAACCGTTGGTCACGTGATCGAAAACTGTCGCAAACGCGAGTATAATAATAACCGCTTCCGTAACACTGACCAGCAACGACCATCTGGTTCAGGTTTTAAACCACAGCAAAATCAATTCTCACGTGTGCATTTCATTTCCGACCCGTCAGTCGATGAGCCCCAAGATGACGAAGGTCATGACGAATTAGATACTGATTCAAAAAACGAATAAACGTCTCGTCCCGGTGTCGTGCGGGACTTCACCTTTCTAAATCCGACACCTTTGCGTCAAAAACATATTTTTCTAAATCCAAGGCGACTCCGCTACATGGCAGTCATAACCTTGCCTCAGAGAACTTTAAATCGCTAGCTTCGTTACATGATTGCAAGCCTAAAGTTACTAAATCTGTCTCTGAACCAATCCTTAAACGCAAGCAGCAACGTTATGTTGACCTGCCACAATCGCAAAGCTCTAAATCCGTGCAGCAACGCCACAATGGTGACCTGCCACAATCAAAATCTACTAAATCCGTGCAGCAACGCCACAACGGTGACCTGCCACAATCAAAATCTACTAAATCCGTGCAGCAACGCCACAACGGTGACCTGCCACAATCAAAATCTACTAAATCCGTGCAGCAACGCCACAACGGTGACCTGCCACAATCAAAATCTACTAAATCCGTGCAGCAACGCCACAACGGTGACCTGCCACAATCAAAATCTTCTATATCCGTGCAGCAACGCCACAATGGTGGCCTGCCACAACCAAGCTCTACTAAATCCGTGCAGCAACGCCACAGCGGTGACCTGCCACAGTCAAAAACTACTAAACCGATTCCTGAATCCGAGCAGCAACGCCGTAACGGTGACCTGCCACAATCGAAATCTAATTCAATTTCTAAATCCGAGCAGCAACGCCGTCATGGTGACCTGCCACACACAGAAAATTCTGAATCCATTTCTAAATCCAAGAAGCCACGTAATAATGTGGATATGCTAAGGCCCAACGAAACTACTCGTTCTAGATTAGAAAAATCTAACTCTAATGTCTTTGAAATCACGAATGATCCCGCGAAGATGCTATTACCACACGTTCTAGTTGACTCCTCTGTATCAGACATTCCATTATCCTTGCTAGTAGATTCAGGTTCATCTGTCAGCCTCATAAAACAATCATGTTTACAAAATCGTCCCAAACTAATTAAAGAAGTTATCCACCTAAAAGGTATCGACTCTTCGGAAGAATCCGTCCAAACTTCAGGTCATTTCCAATTAAATATGTGTCTTCCAAAATCCAACGTGTCTCACAAATTTCACGTGATCGATAAAATACACCTCCCCTATGACGGAATCATAGGCACGGACCTGCTAAATGCTCATAGTTGTAACATTGATTACAACGACAATGTCCTTCGTCTCGGCAAGACATGCCTCAAACTCTATTTCTGTGATCCGACATATATCATACCCGCTAGAACCGAAGCTATCATCGAATGTTCAGTTCAAAATCCAGGCATAAAAGAAGGCCTAGTACTCGATCAAAGTCCGTCCACTGACCTACTGATTGCAAATTGTTTTGTTCGGGTCAAAGAAAATAATAGGATTAATATATCCGTAATCAACACTTCCGATGAACCTGTAACTCTAAAGTCAGCGCTAAATCTAAAACTTACCTCCGTTGACCCCTCTGTATTCAAGGAAACTCCTCAGACTCTGTATCCTGTAAATAGTGTGAATGCTACGATCCCAAGAGATACTTTCAAACGTACAGAAGAAGTTCTAAATCACTTGCGTGTTTCCCACCTTAATAAAGAAGAGAAAGAAGCTCTTTATCAGGTGTGCTCTGATTTCTCCGATGTTTTTCATCTACCCGGGGAATATCTTACTTGTACCAATGCCCTGAAACACGAGATAAAAACTACTACTGATATCCCCATTCACACAAAATCATATCGATTTCCTGAAATTCATAAAAGAGAGGTTAAAAATCAAATCGAACAAATGCTAGACCAAAATATCATTGAACCTTCCGACTCCCCCTGGTCCTCCCCTATATGGGTAGTACCTAAAAAGCTTGATGCCTCAAACGTTCAAAAGTGGAGAGTCGTAATAGATTACCGGAAGCTAAACGACGTCACAATCGGTGATACTTACCCTCTTCCTCAAATCACAGAGATCTTAGATCAGCTAGGGAACAGTAAATACTTCTCGACCTTAGACCTAGCTTCCGGATTCCATCAAATTCCTTTAAATGAAGCCGACAAATCCAAAACGGCCTTCAATGTCCCCGAGGGACACTTCCAATTCACGCGGATGCCATTTGGGCTGAAAAATGCCCCTGCGACCTTTCAAAGGCTGATGAATACAGCTCTATCCGGCCTCCAAGGCATCCGTTGCTACGTTTATTTAGATGACGTTGTGTGCTATGGGCACGATCTCAATTCCCAAGTAAATAACCTTGTGGCCATCTTCCAAAAACTACGACAATTCAACTTGAAACTACAGCCTGACAAGTGTGAGTTTCTCCGACGTGAAGTTGGATACCTTGGCCACGTTATTACAGAAGAAGGCGTGAAACCTAATCCTGATAAAGTAAAAGCGGTAACTCAATTTCCAATTCCAAAGACACCGAAAGATATTAAATCCTTCCTTGGACTCGTGTCTTATTATCGACGCTTTATTCCCGATTTCTCCAAAACCGCGAAACCTCTTACTAACCTTCTGAAGAAAGACGTCCCTTTCAATTGGGAAAATCAGCAGCAAGTAGCGTTTGATAACCTTAAAAACAAGTTGACTACTGCTCCTCTTCTTATTTATCCTGATTTTACCCAACCATTCGTGCTCACCTGTGATGCTTCTAATTACGCCATAGGCGCCGTCCTTTCTCAAGGCCCTGTCGGCAAAGACAAACCAATTGCTTACGCATCACGTACACTTAATAAAAGCGAAACCAATTACAGCACAACCGAAAAGGAATTGTTAGCGGTCTTATTCGGATGTCAAACTTTCCGTCCTTACCTTTACGGTAACAAATTTCAGATCATTAGTGATCACCGACCACTCAAATGGCTTTTCAATCACAGGGATCCAAGTAGCAAACTCCAAAGATGGAGATTAAAACTAGAGGAATATGACTATGAGATTCTATACCGAAAAGGAAAGCTCAATAATGCAGCTGATGCCCTTTCTCGATTCCCAGTCAATCCCGTTGTACCAGGCACTTCAGAAGAGCCTTTAATCGACCTCGGTCCTTTGGACATTAGTCCCTATGATGACAACCTGGGTATTGATTTCAGTCCACTTAATCCTCCTACTCCTGAAAATCAAATAATCTTACCTGAACCTGCACCACTCGTGGAAAATTATCCTGAAAATCAAATAAATTTACCTGAATCTGCCCCTTTAGTGGAAAACAGTCCTGAAAATAATGATATCTTACCTGAAGTCACTGCTATTCCTTCTCTAATCCCTGAAACTCTGAATGACCATGATTATTCCTCCTTTTTAAAGGAGATAGCTAAACCTAATAATTATAACACTAATC
Source organism: Hylaea fasciaria (assembly GCA_905147375.1). NCBI lineage: Eukaryota > Metazoa > Arthropoda > Insecta > Lepidoptera > Geometridae > Hylaea > Hylaea fasciaria. Next base: position 10,783,485 of record LR990208.1, on the reverse strand, counting down.
TATTAGAACATAACGAAGCTCTAATGAAGACATCCTGCAAAACAATAATTATTCCAACGTCGATAGACTTAGATGAAGCCAATCCGTACATTCCTGAAATATTGTCAAACTCAGAAAATTCAGAAGAATTTGTAGAACTTGAGAGAGAACTCTATTCATTCCAAAAGCAGAACTTAAACAACAAAATCGTATTCTTAGCTTTCACCAAAGTTCATCATTTTGACGAAAGTTCTTATCAAGACATCTTCAAAACGTTAAAGTTAATAAGGAATGAATTCGTCGTAACGCAAGACTGCAATGAAATTGCAATTTCTGATTTCAAAAGTCCTTTCGAGAAACTTTCATTCATTAAAATCTATAATATGCTTAACTATCTTTTCCACAACACTGGAATAACTGTTAACATTTATCACAATAAAATAATCTATCCAACTCTAAGCGAAATTAAAAAGATATTGCGCGAAAACCACGACATACCTATCGCAGGACACCTAGGTTCGACTAGGATGTTAAAACGAATTCAAGAACGATTTTATTGGAAAGGTATGAGAACCGAAATAGAGAATTACGTTAAAAAGTGCACTCTTTGCCAGCAAAATAAAGCTCTTAGGCAAACTAATAAAGCACCAATGCAAATCACCACTACGTCTACAAGTCCTTTCCAACGTGTAGCTATAGATATTGTTGGACCTCTACCGGAATCCGGTACAGCCAAAATAAAGTACATATTAACCCTTCAAGATGACTTGACGAAGTATTCTGTAGCTTACCCGATCCGTTCAGTCACAGCTGAAGAAACCATGGAATGCCTTGTACATTTCATATCGCTATATGGCATTCCGAAAACAATTCTAACCGACCAAGGAACTAATTTCACAGCTGACCTTTTTAAAAGAACATGCGAATTTTTGAAAATTAAGCAACTTTGGTGTTCTCCTTATCACCCTCAGACACAAGGTGCACTCGAGCGCAGTCACTCCACCTTAAAAGAATACCTTAAATCTTTCGTAGATTCTAATCAAGAAAACTGGCCTAGATACGTATATACCGCAATGCTTACTTACAATACAAGCGTGCATTCCACGACCAACTTCAGCCCTTACGAGCTTCTGTTTGGTCACAAACCATTTCTCCCTGATTCTATTTTCGAAGATACTCTAGATCCTACTTATCCCGATTACCTGAAAATGTTAAACCATCGTCTCAAACTTTCCCGTGAGAAAGCAATCGAAAATATAGGAAACTCAAAAGAAAAATCTAAGACGCGGTATGATACTCATACTCGTCGCATCCGGTATAAAGTTGGCGATTTCGTCTATTTAAAAAATCACCTTCGGCTCAGAAAAGCCTTATCTCCCATTTGGAAAGGCCCGTATAAAATTGTGAAGGTCAATAATAACAATACAGTGTCCCTACTTATAAACAGACGGCACATAAATCACCACTTTGACGAGATCAAACCTGCTGATTATAATCCTCCTTGAAAATATAATTAACTTACCTATAAATTAAAATATATATACTTAAAACAAAATAAAATAAATATCTGAAATTTTGTTTGTTTATTTCAGTACTATCGCTGGAGCAAGCCCAGACTTTGTTCAGCCCATTCAGAATGGATCCGGATTATATTCCGAGTATGTGGGAAAAATGAAAGTTAGAGATGGGAACCTAAACATCATAATTCCCATTGATATTTCTCATATCCAACCACATATAAATAATATTAATTTAGTTTTAGGTACCTATAAGTTTTTATGTAGGCAAATAGATATTTTAGAGCATTCCGAATGCTACGACATGGTTGAACCTTTATCGGTCCGATATCAAGACCTTGTCAGGGAATTCGATTCGATTTCTCATCTGATCGACGATAGAACTAAACGATCCGCTTGGATCGGCGCAGGCGGCTCTATCTTGAAAACCGTTTTCGGAACCTTAGATGAAGATGACGCCATTAAATACGACAAGGTCATGAACTCTTTGCAAAACAATGAGAAAAAACTAGCTTCACTCATTAAGCAAAACATTTTAATTACGTCCTCAACTCTATCTGATTTTAACCAAACCATTCATAAAATAAATATGAATGAAGCTAATTTAAATCTGGCTATCGACGAACTCTCTGCAAACTTGAAAAATGTTACTTTTATTTCAAATAGACTAATAATTAATAATAAAATGGGCAGCATCCTTAATCGTCTTGAAACTGCAATTCTTGCAATTTCATTCCAATTAGAAGACATAACAAACGCCGTGCTTCTCAGTAGCAAAAACATTATACATCCTTCGGTGATAACGCCTATGCAGCTATACAGAGAGCTCGCCGACAACCACCTGCATCTGTCCACTAGTGTCAGATTACCGGTAGGTTTAGAATTAAGAAACATGTTTGTTATTTTAAGTATTTCGCGAGTAATTAGTTATTATTATAACGGTAAGATAGTATTTGTTTTGAAGGTACCACTTGTAAATCCGGAAGAATATTCCGTATACCGGAACTTACCATTACCCATTCCGCATGATATTGTAAAACCGAATACTTATAGCCTCATTATACCTAGCAGTACATTTATAGCAATGACCAAAGACAAAACGCGTTATTGTATGTTAAATAAATTAGACGAGTGTGAAAGTGCCAACCCTGAAAGTTACATCTGTGACATTCCCAGTGTGTTATCGACTACCGAGAATCCCACCTGCGAGAGTGAACTGATAACGCGTGTGGTTAGGTCCCTACCAGTGCAGTGTGAAACTAAAACAATATTTGGACACGTAAATATTTGGAATGCTATGCGCCAAAATAAATGGATCTATGTTCAATCGGAACCTATAAAATTAACAATAGAATGTGAACACTCTAAAGTGTATAACTTTAATATTCTGGGCACCGGAATACTAACTTTGCCTGTTTATTGTTCAGCTTTTAGTAAAAGCACTAGATTAGTTCCTAAATTTAATTATGGTAATGTTAGCCTCACGGTTATTAACACCGATTTTAATCTTCTAAATGAATCTTGTTGTAGTCCTTCCAAAATGAGGAAGATAACGTCTAATGTGTCTCCTATTAAAGTAGAAAATATTAATTTGGAAAATTTAAGTTTCAATAAAAAGTTATTACAAAATCTAATAGATAGTACAGACGAAATTCTAAACGAAGAATCGTTTTTAGATAAATATGGGACACATTATGCGATAAACACTGTAACGTTTATTATAATTTTAATTGTTGTATTCCTAGCCTATAAGTTTTATAAACATGTCAAGTCCGGCAGCAGTCTCAATATTATACAAACCGCGCAACCCAGACAAAACTCCCGTCGACCTTCGGAGTCACAATCTGAAATTGAACTCAGCGTCCCTGTCTCTTTGCCTCGCCTTAGAGAGATTTCCTAGTTACATTTCAACTTTTCTATTTGTTTCTAACTCATATAGAGTTATTATTCTATTCTATTCTTAAGAACTATAGCCATATATACAAAATTAAATAACTTATAATTTAATTAATAAATAATTCAAAAGCTTAATAAATAAATAATAAAATGATTAAATATTGCACTCTATGAACTTTTATGTTTTAACATAAACTTCAGTTGTTCATTCAACCCTGAAGTTTAGTCTTCTGCGGGGGGTTGTTATACCTTACCCTTGTTAGCATTAGTGCACCATAAGTGCCTAATCAGCCCTTTTGTTTCTGTCTCTATATTTCATTCTAATTAAATGCTTCAGTCTCTCTCCACCCTTCGTCGCGTACAGGCTGCCAAAGGACAGCCTTTATTTTATTCCACTTATTAATAATTCAATTACCAATTTAATTTCATAAATAAATAAATTCATTTTTAATTCATTTTTTCTTTTTTAAAAACGCGATCTTCCAAACCCGCGTAACAGTACGGCCTCCATTTTCCGCGGGCCGCGAACGATGTAGGTTTTAACGATGCCCCGATGTGCGCCGGCGCTGTATCTTCGCGGGCCGCAGTAACGTTGCGATTAGTTCCGGCTGGAGGCGAATTATGCGAAAGTGCCTTAATAATTGTTCACATAAACCATGACAAAAGGGAGCGGTAAGTATATAATATAACTACTTGATTATCCCACATTGTTATTAAAAATCCATCATTATTAACTAGAATATTGACGACTTCGTCTGCGAATAAAAAAATAAACAAGTATTGCATGTGCTTTTCTAAGGCTCAAATTATCTCCATTACAAATTTTAACAAGGTTCGTTCATCCATTTGGCCGTGAAAAAGGAACAAACAGACAGAGAAAGTTACATTCGCATTCATAATCAGACGCTTTTTACCAGGTTTGCAGAAACTTTGAGAAATTGCATTTAGTACCTATTCGTGTGGAAGCTGCATTTTCTGACATGTTTGGCATCACAATTCATTTTGTTTTGTTGCAGGTAAAGACGCGGAGCAGCAGGTATCCTCTATTTGGTTTTTATGTAAGTGATAACTTTTATATTTTTCACTTCAATATCGATTATATTATTTAAAACGTATTTCTGATACAACTGTTATTGGAATTAAATATAGGTACAAATGTCATTTGAAATACATATAACCTACAAAATATATATCTAGCGTACTATTGCCGTGTGTAACTCTAACTAACACCATGTACCCCGAGGTATATAATAGCAGTTACACAATACACATGAAACCAGGGTGTCACCGCCTTTACTTTCGTTTGAGTCGAGAGGTGTATCCACAATCCAGCTCACTGGTTGCATATTTGAGCACAAAGCTTCAGGTAAAACGTAATCATTTTCGGTAACCATTTTCATTAATTATTTTTAAACTTACCCAATGTTATCTACCACATTTTACTTATTTACCGTCATGCATACAGTGCACCTAAACGATTACAAGTTCATATTATGTTTAGCCGGGTTCCGCGGTATGGCTCGCGTTCGCTACAATTTCACAGGAACGTTCATGTTTACGACATTAAAAAGTATCCCATTTTGGTGACATCAAATCACCGATGAGTTTTGAAAATTGCCCCCTGTACGGCAATTGAATCCACACCTCACGATTCACAGTCACACTCACTCACGGAAGTGGTTAGATTAAAACCAATGACTATACAATGACTCGAATGCAGTCGATATATCGGACAGGTGCTCAGCTAAACGGCCGCGTGGTGTAATTGGCCGCAACTAAGCTGCTACGATTAGGTTGCGGTTGTGCAGCGTTTTGTACAACCAGCATCAAAAGTGGCTGAACAATTTATATGATTAATGTCCTATTTTTAGGCATGTTTTTGTGTAGGGTACATGCGTAAATCTGAATTGGAAGTTAGGCAAATTCTGACGTAATATTGAATATTGGTATAGTTTTGTCGCTGTCTGTACTTTTTAGTAGATTGAGGTAGGTACCTTATTACAGTTGTATTAATTAGGGTTTGGTTTAGAAACCTTTTATAAAAATCTGGCCCGCCGTTGCATATAGTCGTTCTAAAGAAGTTTTACATAATTTTGTGATGGGCAGTTACGGCGGTTGTAATTTTATGATATTCGGCCGCAAATATATTTTTTTATAATTATGATTTACAACAATTACATACTTTAATATCATTAACAGCATTTTCAAAGTATTATATCTCGATTAATTGTTTAACCAAAACACAACGATATTAGCTAACAAAAGAAGTACCTATTAACCTGTATATTATTTTATCCAAACGCGCTACAACCTAAATTACCTGCTACTAGTTCCCAATATATCAGTTCCGCACTAGTGATCACGCAACTGAACGTTCCGTTATACGTTACACAACTACACATAATACGTTATAACGAAGTCGTTATCGGCAACAGTTAAAAGTCACAGATCATTTGGCAATAGAGCGGTCGCAAACTATCCTAATTGCCCGCCTCGGCTTTAGATATGGTTGTGAAAATCCGGTTTCAGGTGTGGATGAGGTGTTTTACGAAGCGAGTTCATATTTTTTATACACGCCTCATTACATTATGAATGTTTAATTAGCAATCTCATCATAAATAATGATTGTCGAAAAAATATATGTGAGTAAACAAATTTGATTAACATATTAGCGACATTGGAAAGGAGAAGAGAAAATATGTTTGGCCACCTTACGCGACTTGACTAATTTATAAACATTATAGAAGGAAAGGTAGAAAGGAAGAGAGGAAGAGACAGACCTAGAAAGACATTCACAGATCAGGTGAAAGAAAGGACAAATGTCATGTCGTATAGGGATGTTAAAGCTTTGGCTAAAGATAGGAAACGCTGGCGGTTACTCCACCGAGAACTATGCTCTTAATAAATAAGACAAAGATGTTTTTGCACGTGAGTTTAGTATATTTTCGGCTCTTCAAGTAGGCACATTTTTCAAGTATTCAGAATTCTCATCGTCACAACACTGTGAACTGTTTGAAAAATTGCGGGAGTATCCATTCCGTTTAGTGTTTTCCATGTATATGTAAATTTAAAATAAACATAACACAAATGTACCTTAAAGATTTTCGGACCGCTCCCGCTCCGCCTGTGAACACGCTCTCTCCCCCGCCTTATCGGGTCCGTATTTTCAGCACGAACCGCACCTACATCACTAATGGCTGTAATATACCGCCTCATACCGGTACATTCACCGATAGAATCCCTCACATACCTTGTTAACTGCTTACTTAGCACAGAACTTCAGCTTTCATAAAAATTGATTTTATTGCGATGTTAACCGTGTGGCTGTTGGGATAAGTGCGATTTTGCATTAAGATTTTACTTTTCAATTGACGACCAGGTTTTTTTTACTTTTTTGTTGCTAGCTCAGAGATATTCAGTATATTCTATCGGCTATGTCTTGCTAGTAAATGATACTGTAGATTTTCAACGACCAAGATAAGTGGAAGCTATGCGGCTTTTACTACTATACTTGGTTTAGTATGAGCCCTACTCGCATTGAAATAGTAGTATGAAAGGATGATTCAGGTTATCGAAGAAGATTTATAATTTTGCGTGATATTACCACCATAAAAACCAATAGAGTTACGACTTTATCCTACATAAAAACAATATTGGATCACTTTTAAAATAAATCTAAACAAATGTTGCTTTCGCACGATTCTCAAGAGAAACCGAGCAAAATTACCCTCCCTCAGACAATAAAGATGTTTCAATTTTGATCCTAAATTAAAGCGCTATACATTTCCCCCGCGTACCATATTTTTAATTACCTCATAAAGGAAGTAATTTAATGCAAGCATCCGATACGTGACGTGAAACACATAACCCCTCCTCTTTTCCCCCTGTACATTACCCCTTTTGGGGCAAACGCAGGTAAAAATTAAATAAGGTGGATACTTAGGTACGGTACGCTGGTTTTTATAACATAGCGTGCGCAAATTAGTATGGCCGTCATATGAGGTGTAATTAGCAGTATGATAATGAAGAATTTAGAGTAACGACGTAATGAGATCGACATAAGGGGCTTTGGAACGAAAGCTTTACTTTTATATGTCTGGTTTTGTGGTATAAATTGCTGATAAGCAAATCAAGCGTGAGGTTTCGGGTTCAATTCCCGCCGAGATAAATATATGTGTGACCATAGTTCACGTATTTAGTTTCTGATTCCTTAAGTACCTTACCTTATCCACCAATCCGGACTGGGCCCCCGTGGTGGATTATGGCCTAGCCCTCCTCACGATAGTGAGGGGAGGCCTTTGCCCAGCAGTGGGACAGTTACAGGCTGTATTATTATTATATTATAAGTACCTACTAGAAATCCTAGTGGCAGGATCTATTATGTACATGACGCATTATTATTAGCTCATATTGAAATTATGCAAATAATAGCATCGCTGCTATATCGATTTTAACGATATACGAATTCAATTCTATTAACAAAACAAAATACAAACACCTTTAAAAGGCTATATTCTATTGACACGAAATATGAATGAAATATCACGACACAAACACGACGGCTCGAAAAAAAAATCACTAAACTCCATTGTGAAAAAAAGCAAAAAATATATATAAACTAGGTGGAAAAATGGTTCCGTATCGGCGCATCTTGTTTGAATATTAAAAAGTGTTGTGTGAAATGTTTTTCAGTGATTCGATGAAAAGCTGTAAATAGAAATGACATCCATTTGATGTGGGCACTGCGCTCCGTACTGATGGCCCACGTCATAATATGTACCCTTGTTTAGTTCTTCTCAAATATTACATAAGTTTTTACGAATGTTAAATTTGACGTAATATGTCAGAATCAATATAAACGTATTTCGAGTTTAAATCAGCATTGTAAATAAATGAGTTATATTGCTCCAAGTAACGAAAACTTTTCAACATAATAACACTTAACATCGGCGTCAGTTAAGTTTTCAGTAGAAAGGATCTTTTCTGTCCCTCACTCCAAAAAAAAAAGGATATAAAAAACATTACAAGACTCACAAGTAACAGTTAAATGACTTGTATGATCTTCACATCGTTCAAATATTGTATTTTCAACTATAAAAATGATAACAAAACCTAGTTATTATTTTGCATCAATAATTTACGAATAAAACGAGTAATTTTAAAACACATTTATTACGATTTTCCATTTTAAAACCACTCCCTAAAAGTGAATATATCAATCCATGCCAAGGCAGCACAAAGCCACTCAATTTATTTAAAAAAATAATTAAATTGAAACGCATTTGCGCTCCGCACCTAATCTCACTAGCTACTCGTATTGTTTCAAATGTAGTCCTTCGAACAAAAATCTAAAAATTCAACCATTTTCTACTACTAGCGTTTGTCTCGAGCACACGCGGTTATGTAAAAAACTGAATTCTGTAAAAAAATAGGTACTTTTCTCCGTAAAATTGACTACTTTTCTAAACATAAGAGGATTGTAAATAATCCTTTGAGTAACTATTGTAAATTGAATTCGTCGTTTGGTCTCGTTTGAACGTGGGATGGCTTTGTTTATATCAACAAATTGTTATTTTCATGAAATTTCTACATCACATAGTTATCTTTCATCTCCATAAGTTATTTTAGTATTCAAAGTGATCTTGAGTGGGCTTGGTGATCTCAAAGAAATTAAATAAATGGTTATTTTAGATTGTACTTTACTGGGCTCCAATTCTAAAATTAATTAAGAAATCACTAACTTTTATTATATTTAAAATATCTGCTGTTCCCGCGACTTCTTTTGGCGCGGTTTTGAATTACTCGTTCAGATACCAGTTATTAAAAAATTTAGCATGTCACCGTATATGTACACGCACGCACCCTAGCACACACCCTTACACCCCAACACACAAACGTGCAGTACCTTGTTTTGTGTTATCTGCCGAGACGCCGCCACGTTCCGAAAGGAAAATGTGCCGATGTAATTTTCTCGTGCTAAATTCGCTAATGATGGATTATGTTACAGATGTAGCCAATTTAGTTATGCTCCCGATTAACGATAAGGAAAAACGATATTGATACTGTAAAATTATGCAATAAGGCACGCATTTGTTTTTAATTAATTAAAAATAGGATTTTCCTGTCTGTTCATAATGAAAAAGTTATCACGCGCTCATGCTATTGCTGTTATTGTTTGTACTATACGGATTATAATGGACTCATAAATAACTATCACAACTCTAAGACACTAACAAGTTAACACTACCTCCGATAAGCGCAGACAACGCATCGTTTCTCCTACTTGTACAAGGATTACAAACGGAATTTCCCTCGCAAATATTTAATTATCCATACAAGTGCTTGACGTGGTATAATCTCGAGAATTACCGGCGCTTTAGCGCGATAATTTGCGCTTATCCTTGCTGGCGACGCCCTGCTTTTAGGCGGAAAACATAAACGAAAAACAGGAAAATGTGGCTACTGTAGAGTTTGTGGAACACCTCGAGGCTCTGATAGGGCTTACGGTAAGAATGAAAATCTTTATGGTTAGCCTTGTTTGTCCACCTTCATGGTTTTGTCTGGCACGGCCTCTGCGGCGTACTTAATAGGTGATGAGCTGATTGCGATGCGTGAGGTAACGGATTCGATTACCGCGTAGAGAATTGTGTTTGTATTAAAATACAATTACTAAATTCTTACTTCCGCTACCCGGACCTATTAACGTTGATTTCAATTTTGTACTCAATTTATTGATAACTAACAACAAAAAGGATAGACAGATTTAATAGAAGAGATAAGATATCAGTTTAAAACCCTGCAACATCAATTATTATTCATGTGTCTATTTTTTTTTAGCTAAGGAATTGGCTCATTGTCATCAAGTTTATTCAGGTTGCCACACTTTACTCTACAAGTTCGCCTAATTTGACTCAACTACTAACTAGTGGCCGTAAAGTTCACGCTCCCAACAGAGCGATACTGCGCCTATTCCTGTCTTACACGCCCCGAAACAAGTATAACTCAGCGGAATACATGAAGCAGATTGCTCAGCGGAGTGTGGACAGGCGATCAGCTAGGCGGACCCCTATTACACGCGGCGTTACACTCCGACCTACGTATAGGCGCCGGGAGTGTATGACAGTGTAGGTCGTACAAGCGCGAACCGACACCTACGCGTTACACTGCAGTATGGGCGTCGGACACATGAGACGCAATCATGCGTGCTATATTTTCGTAAGCCATAGATTTTGTGATTCGAAACTCTAATGGTTTTACATAGAGCGCAATTTTGAATTCTATTAGTTTAGACTTAGATACGTCGTTATTGCATAATTATTAAGCGGATCTTATTTTTTTGTCACTGACAATTCTACGCTTATAGGGCCTTGTTAAGCGCAATATTAAGACTCGTAAAATATCAATTTGTTAATAACTGTATATTCATACTCGTGTCCTACGAAGTCACGTGATGAGTTAGCGATAAGACGTAGGTAATAATAATATTGCGTCACATGGCATCGTTTTGCCAATAATCCAGAACAATACGTTAGAAAAAATTCATGTGAGACATTGATGTGTTTGAAAACTAGTACGAAGAAACAATGATAACAAAATCATAATCAAAATCAGTCTTTATAAAAATGGAGCAACTGAGTTTCTGTGAACAACTTACGTGATGCTGTCGTCGCCTCGGTAAAGAGCATAGTAATAGGTCTCACGTATCAAAACAAAAACAAATAATGCTTCAAACAACGGAATAAAGGCGGATCCAAACAAAACTGCTTCGCACTGCTCATACCTACGCCTGCAATGCCATTAGCGTTTGATGTTGCAACGCTATTAACGTTTGCTCCTTCAACGGCATTAGCGTTAGATTCTGCATTCCGAATCAAAGGCTAATGCCGACAGAGCTTTACATGCAATGTCTCTGTGCAAGCTGAGTCGTCTTATTATCTTATTCAGTCCACAATTATTACGTACGTTATAGCAGAAATATCAATTTGTTGTAAGTTGAGTTACTGGTACCGTGGTGCGTGGATCTCGTTAGGAGGGACGGCACGAGAAGAGGATTAATTTGTTCTTAAGGTTAATTGTTGTCTGAGACACCTCGATCTTTTGAACTATACGATTTAATTTATAAAAAATTAAATTTAAATTAATGATTTTACTTTCCACTACAATCTAGATTGTTGATTAGTTCTGGCGTTTATATAATTATTATATTGTTACTCATTTATATCTCGATTATCTATAAGTATATCCTGCATCCTCATAATTTTTTTTCTTAGTTTTTGGACTATAAATTGGAAAAGACAAAGAAAAACAAAACCTATATTTGAGAACCTCCGTAAACCTCAGTTAATTTTTCACAGTTGAAGTTTTATTTTGGTTTTTACTTTTGGTGTTTCATACCGATTATTCATCTATACCAGTATCGTGTCCGGCGCGTGTCGGCTCGTCTCGTATCTACGCGATCGGATCCATGTCCGTAATGGGCTTACTAAGGCCGCTCGTCACTCAGTCGCCGGTTCGCCGGGTGCGATAAATACACTTTTTAACGCTACTCTACGACCATATAAATTGATGGTTTTGGGTTATCTCACTAAATGTTTCTCCGAGATCTACGAGTATACATGCTCATGTTTGTGGATAGTTATTTTCTTTTCTGGAAATAACACAGTCTTTTCTGAGTGGAATAATAAATCGTATTACATTCACTGACATTTTTTTAAGTTCCGGTGTAGATTGTATCAAATTCAAGGTATTTCAAAGAAAAAAGTAGGTAAGTACGACATAAAATTGAACAAGCTTGGAAATTAAGGTACAAAGAATTCTAAATTCTCCTTACCAAATCAAGTTAATTAAAGGGTGAATCACAAAGCGACGACGCGGAACTTTCCAGAAAAGCAATATGGCCGACGCTGACGCGTTGCTAAGGAAAACAGGGATAACCTGCTGAAATCAGCTGATGGATACAATTACTTACCTAATTGTATATTTATTAGATATTATGTTTGTCGGTGTTGTTTTCTTATAAAGCCAAGAGAATTAAATGTCAGACATCTATTCCGATACCAATAATTAACGGAAATTCTATTAAATTTCCAAGTTGAAGCTTTTTGAACTTCAGGGGTGGTAATTCCGGGAATTTAGTGAAATGTATCTATAAAAGTTTTTCAACTAGATCTTCAACCCATTTAATATTCTTCTACTGTCTTTAATACTGTGTTGAGAAATAGTAGGTAAGCAGACAAACAAAAATATCCTTCACAAAAGCATAATCAATATGATTTAAAATAATTCTCTCAAATGTCACGCGCACAGTTAAAAAAAAAACTAATCACTGAGTCATACTACCGTAAATTTGGCTAGTTTTGGGTTTTATATGGGCTGCTATTAATAAATAAAAATATTTACATACGTACCTACACTTTAACAAAGATAGGTACATAATCTTACCAGATAATAATTGTAATAAAGTCCAGGTTAGCAAGACCTCACGCGACACGTTCACCAGCCCAACATTAATCCAAACATTTATGGGTCAAGCTACACTGGTCGTTATGTACGTAATCACGTATGTAGGTATACTTAGGGATCCGTGGTATGTTCCGCGAACGTTTTCCACTCAATAATCCCAACAAAAGGAATCTAAGGGTCTGCGGGGAAAATCGAGGGACGAGAATTTATGGTTCTGGTGATGATAAATCTACGGTAATAATACAAGTCGCGGCCATTGCGCTCTACTACAATATGGTAGGGTTCAAAATTGATAAGCAAAATGGGAAATCTAAATTAGTAGTGAAGATTATACTTGACGGAAGGGATTGACGTTGTAAAGTAGGATTAAAATTGGATCGTGAGGTAAAGATGTAGGGAAAAGGCTGGGTTTGAATACATAATTTAATCAAACACTGTAGGTAATATCTTTTATGTTCTTGTAGATTATATCCTAGAATAACATTATAGATACATACAAAAACGCAATGTTTAATGTTATACAAAACGCGCCCTTACATGTTTACTATTGCAGATAATAATATATTATGTAATAAAGAGCACAATAATTATGAGCTCGATGAACATGGAGTGATAGATACGGAATAATAGTTATGAGTTAAGTCATTAGTACGAGGCTGATGGGTGAAACCCGATGCAACTCAGTCATAAAACGCATCAATTCTCATCAAAAATATCAATATAATCTATACAACAAACAAACAATAAACCAACAATTTGTAAAACAATTCTGCACCATAAATACTAAAATTAACGAAATTACATTTTGTGAACCGAATCACTAGAGTTAATAATACCTCTAATCTCTTAACGCCACTATACACAACACAGCTCAATTAATTACTAAACGCAGACTAGTATTAATTCATCGAATACGGCGGCCTCATAAATTCATAAAGGCGAAGTGAATTCTAGCACGTAATATTATCCGACCTTTATCCGGTCGGTTAATGAAATACGCTAAATACTTAAATGATATCAGACGTGTTTTTAATAAAAAAATATTAAAAAAGTTTGGATGGAGATAACAGCGCCATCGGTAGGTAGCGGACTAAGTGGTCAAACTATAGCTAAGAACTATCCAGGTAACCCCATTTAGTACCAAACCCCATTAGAATCACAAATAAATGGTTTGCCTTATTCAGTGACTGGTTATCCTGGTTACGAATGGTTACCCTGAGTCATGCTCTCGTGTTTATCTCTATCGTTGACTCCATTATGTTTACCGCATAGTAACTTCTACCTACACGATAACCAGTTGTGATCTCGCTGCGTCGCCGGGCGCCCGTACGCGGCCTTGTGTCTATTAGTACTCGCAATTGACGCGCAAAATGATAACAGTGACTATAATCTTAACAGTTCTAGCGGTCACCTACTGGTACCTCACCAGGACTTACAGATATTGGGAGAAGAAAGGGATAAAACATGACAAGCCCGTACTCTTCTTCGGCACAAACAAGGACGGATATCTTCTCCGAAAAAGCATAACGCAGATCGCAGTGGAAACCTACTGGAAGTATCCGGATGAGAAAGTCGTCGGCTTTTTTAGATCTACACGACCGGAACTCCTGATCAGAGATCCAGAATTAGTAAAACAAATTTTACTGACGGACTTTGCGTATTTTTATCCTCGTGGACTAAACCCGCACAGGAAAGTGATAGAGCCGATAATGCGCAACCTGTTCTTCGCGGACGGCGACCTGTGGCGGCTGCTGCGGCAGCGCATGACGCCGGCGTTCACCAGCGGCAAGCTGAAGGCGATGTTCCCGCTGGTGGTGGAGCGCGCGGAGCGGCTGCAGCGGCGCGCGCTCGCCGCCGCCGCCGCCGCGCGGCCGCTCGACGCGCGCGACCTCATGGCGCGCTACACCACAGACTTCATCGGCGCGTGCGGGTTCGGCCTCGACGCGGACTCGCTCAACGATGAAGACTCAGAATTCAGGAAACTCGGTGCCAAAATATTTCACGTTTCATTCAAAGACGCTTTAGTTGCCATCTTCAAGGAAATATTCCCTGAACTGTGTAAACACTTGAAGTACATGTCGAGAATAGAAAAAGATTTGTTCAGTTTAGTACACCAAATTTTGGAGCAAAGAAACTTCGAACCTTCCGGTAGAAACGATTTCATCGATTTGCTTTTAGAATGTAAAAATAAAGGGCTCATTGTGGGGGAGTCTTTGGAGAACCTGAAGCCAGATGGGACTCCAGAGGTTTCGAGCTTGGAGCTCACTGAACAGCTGATCGCCGCTCAAGTGTTCGTGTTTTTCGCGGCTGGCTTCGAGACGTCCTCGTCCGCCACCAGCTACACGCTTCACCAACTCGCTTTCCACCCAGAAGTACAGGTGAAGGTGCAAGAAAACATTGACCGGGTCCTCGCTAAATACGATAATAAGCTTTGCTACGACGCGATCAGAGAGATGACTTACCTAGAATGGGCTTTCAATGAAGGTATGAGAATGTTTCCATCGCTCGGATTCCTGATCAGAGAGTGTGCTCGTCCGTACACATTCACAGAGCTGAATCTGACCATCGACGAAGGAGTTGGTATAATAATTCCACTTCAAGCTTTGCACAATGATCCTCAATACTTTGAGCACCCCGAAGTGTTCCGCCCCGAGAGGTTCGACCCGGTTGAATTTGATTTTAGCAAGAACAAATACGTGTATTTGCCTTTTGGAGATGGACCCCGGGCTTGTATAGGTGAGTCATTTTACTTCCGTTTGTTTTACTTGCGGGTAGCGGTGGTAGCCTTATGGGCGAACTTCTGCCTTCCAAAGCGAAGGTGCCGAGTTCGAATCCCAGTGCGGGCACGTACCAATGGGTTTCTTAAGAAACATAATAATAATATTTACGTAACTATCACTCGATTTCGGTGACGGAAAACATCGGGAGGAAACCAACATGCCCTAGAGGCCTAGACTTATTTCGGAGGCATGTTATCCACCAACCCGGTCTAGGCCCCCGTGATGTATTATGGCCTAATCCTCCTCACGAAAGTGAGGGGAGGTTTTTGCCCAGCAGTGGGATAGTTACAGGCTGAATTATTATATTATAATTATAATTATTGTTTTACTTCTTCAATGCCCTGAAGATCCATGCCTCGAATGTTATATCACTCAAAGATACAGTGGCAAAGGCATGCGACTTAATGGGCCATCTACAAACTAGAGGCTTAGCCGATTGCCTCTTTTCAAAGGATACTATTTACCTTTTTTTTGTAAATTTTTCTTGTATCTCAGCAGATCCTAATGCATCAGTTCTTTTTTCAGGAGCACGTTTGGGTCAAATGCAGTCTCTAGCAGGATTGGCCGCCATTTTGTCGAAGTTCACAGTCGAGCCAGCGCCCAGCACCCTGAGGATACCTGTTGTGGACCCGAAGGGTGCAATAGTGCAGCTCATTAGCAGTGGGTTGCCTTTGATGTTCCGCGAAAGGAAATTAGTTTCAGTCTGAATATACTAAACACAACTCTAGAATTTAAATTGAATCAAACAGAAATTTAAACAAAATATGTCTTACCACAAAAGATTTAAACAAGAGTAATTGAACAGATGTGTCTAAATATTATCTCCCCAAATCGACGTCTAACTCTCGCTTTTTCTAACTCAATAACAAATTCACAAGTTAAATAATTAGGAATGCCAGGTTTGAGTAAGATAATGCAACGCGAGTGATAGACGTCGATTTTGTGGAACGAAATTTAAGAATCATCTGTTTAACTACAGTCTGGTCTAAACTTTTGTGGTAAGACGTAAGTGTTTCTTTAGCATCTCATGTATTATTTATCTTATCTTATATCTTTAAATGAGCAATTCTTGTATATATATATATATATAGTATATTTATTTATTTATTTATTTATTTATTTATTTAATTGGAAGACCAACAGCAGAACTTAACTAAATAAACTAACATTTTTAACAACAGAATGCCATTTAGAGGTCCTCACGGATAATAGCACAATAGCAACAATACATTCAGTGAACATTCTTGCGGAACATACAACCATAACAAAAATAAAGTTAAACAAATATGTAGTTATATATAATAGTAACAATTCATGAATATAATGGATGGTGCATAATGTTATCAATTAAAAAACTCCCCATTCAACTGCCGCCTAGCCGATGCGATACTCGTACAGAATAGATCTAAATCAATGCGCTTACTCAATGAGTTAAAATTCTTGCTTGTTCGCCATAGGTACGAGTTTTGCCTGTAGTTTGTATGTACTGACGGCACATTAAGTAGTGGGTTATACCTAATAGGTTTATACGGGACATTTAGTTTGATTTTAGTTAGTAATTCAGGACAATCGATTGCATTAGACATGATCTTAAGTAGGTATGTGATATCCGCAATTTCACGTCTTTTAGAAAGCGGAAGTAGGTGAAACTTCTTACACAAATTAAGATATTCTTCGGATTTATATGGAATTTTAAGACGGTAGCACATGTATTTGATAAATTTCCTTTGGATCTGCTCAATTCGCTTAACGTACTTATCATACCGGGGATTCCACACTTGCGACACGTATTCCAACACACTTCTAACAAAAGTACAGTATAAAATTTTAAATGTTTTTGCTTTATTGAACGCTGCACAACTTCTCATTACAAATCCCAAGGATTTAGATGCTCGCATTACAATGTTATCCAAATGCTCGTCAAATATTAACTTTGAGTCATGAATAACACCAAGATCACGTACGGTCATATTTCTAAGCAGGACTTCATTTTTAAGAGAGTAAGTAGCCAGAATTGTATTTCTCTTACGTGAATAAGTAACGACCGAACACTTAATTGGATTGAGATCAAGCTTATTTAAAGAGCAATAGTAATCCAGGCGATTCAAATCAGCTTGGAAATTGACGGCGTCTTCGGGGGAAGTGATTGCCTTAAAGATTTTCATATCATCAGCAAAACAGAGTAGCCGGGAATTTAAAAAGCAAGAAGAAATGTCATTAATGAAGATCGTAAATAGTAACGGGCCCAGCAAGGATCCTTGGGGAACCCCACTGGGGACAGTTACCCAGCTGGATACATAGTTACTGACTACAACGGCCTGTGCCCTACGATCTATATATGAAGAAAACCAGCGATACAAATCGCCCCTGATGCCAATGCGAAAAAGTTTGAGTAAGAGGGTTCCATGATGAATTCTGTCGAATGCCTTACTGTAATCAGTATAGACTACGTCTACCTGACTGCCAGCATCCATTTCTTCAGTTATGTAATCATTAAAAAGGATTAAATTAGATGTTGTTGAACGGCCCCTGAGGAAACCATGTTGCGAGCTGTGAAACGAGTTTTTTATAGCTACATAAACCTGGTCATAGACCACCCTTTCAAAAATTTTTGCCAATATACAGAGCTTCGAGATCGGTCTATAGTTGACCACATCAGTTCTAGACCCTTTTTTATGAACAGGCGTAATGAAAGCAGACTTCCAGATCTGAGGAAAAGAACAATCTGATAACGATTTCTGAAAAAGAAGTGAGACAGGAGCTGCTATGCTTTTTGCACAATTAATCAGAAAGCAAGGACTAACATGATCTGGCCCTGACGATTTGGAAGGGTCCAGTTGTGTCAGGAGTTTGAGGACGTTAAAGGTGTCTATTTCTATTTTCGATATATCTGATACTTGGGGAGTACCTAAAGGGTCATCATCGACAACTGAGAAAGAGTCAATTATTGCTGTCGTCCCTGAGGAAAGAAATGTCGAATTAAAGTAGGCAGCGAAGGAATTACAGATATCCTCACCTGTGGTTACTATAGAATCTAGGTACTTTAGTTTGTTCGGCATACCATTGGACTTAGATCGCGATTTAATATATGACCAAAAGTATTTAGGATTTTTCTCGATCGAGTTCTCGACGGTAGAAATATAATTAAGATAACACTGTTTCTCTAGTGATTTGCTTCTTTCCCGAAGAAGAACATAACTTAGTTGATTAGTTTTATTTTTATAAATCTTGTATTTCCTTAGGTATTTATATTTTTCTTTTAGCGCCTTCTTAAGTGCAGGTGAGTACCACTTAGGATAAGATTCAGGCGTGATTATTTTAATAGGTATAAATTTATTCTTTAAGCGATCAAGTATTGAGTAAAACAACCTAACCGCCTCCTCCAATGTTAAGTTACTAAACTCACTCACCCAGTTAATTTCAAAGATTTCCTTATTTATTGAGTCATAATCCCCCTTGTTATATAAATACCTAGTATAAGACTAGGGACTCAAGCATAGGACCCTGACTACCTGGACCTCGACTATCAAAGCCTTGTGATGTGGATCAATAGGTACCAGAGGATCGACGCATTCCAAAACCAGTACATCGACATTCGACAAAACCAAATCTAATATTCTTCCATGATTGTTAAAAATCCCATTGTATTGAGACAGGCCATGCACATTGAGGTCGTCTATAAAGTGCTGCTCATCATTACTACAAATATTCAAGGGAAGTAAACTTGGTGATTCAGTACACGGCTCCCATGTAATAGTACTCAAATTAAAATCACCGATTATCAAGTATGAGTCATCTGGCTTATCAAGAGTAACATTCTCAAGTTTAGACAAAAAATTGTGGAGCTGTTGAGAAAATGAGAAGCCGAGATTTTGTTTACATAAATAAATTACGCATAGGTGGAGATTAGTAATTGTATTATTACAGTGCTTAAGTTCAATAGTAAGCCATAAGTCCTCTGCTGAGGATTGATATTGCGGTTGCAATGTAGCGGTAATATCCCTGCGCACAGCGATAAGCACGCCACCTCCCCTTGTCTGCTTCGTCAGGCCCAGGTCCCTGTCCCGTCGCCACACGATGTACCGATCATCAAAGAGCTCAGAGCTTTCTACACTGTCCACAAGCCAGGTCTCAGTGAGTATAATGACGTCATACGAATTGAGGCAGATGTTCCTATAAAAAGTTAGAGTCTTTGATCGAAGTCCCCGAACATTTTGATAATAAATGCTTAGTCTATTTAACTTCGCATTATCCATTTATATATAACTGGAATAGAAACAAATTAGCAACAGTATAATGCAAACATGCCCGTACTAAACTAACGTAGCAAGATGTAAAAATTGATTCAATACGATAGCAATGTGCGAATCTATAGTTATAGGTAATTAACCGTAGTGCATCATAAAAGCTGCATTCCTTTCCAATATATATAATTGGAATCTCGGAATCGGCTCCAACGATTTTCATGAAATTCAGTATATAGAGGGTTTCGGGGGCGATAAATCGATCTAGCTGGGAATCATTTTTAGAAAATGTCATTTTATTCGTGTTTTTTTATGATTTTTTTCTTTAAATAACCAGTTCATATTTTTTTATTATTCTATCGGCAAGATCGAAAAATATTATTCATATTTCATCATTTTATTAGTAATTCGTACTTAAATATATTTTCCAAAAACACAATTTATAAAAAAAAAAAATTAGGAAATTCTACCGAGCAAAGCTCGGTCATCCAGATATTAATAATTATATGCGGTGGTAGATTCGGTCTTCGTGTTATTTGCGCAATTAAAAGAGATTGTTTCGCAGTACCATTGTTTTATTAAGTTTATCAGATTATCAGTGTTAGAAGTGTTAAAACTGACTTGATATGAAAAAATGAAGATTGTGCTATATTTTATTTTATATTAAAATAATAATTATACTGTTGCTTAGTATGTGGCTTTATCAAATAGGGAACCACAGTTCACTTTTATTTTAAATGCACTTTTTACGCAATATTATCATGGTTTTATGAAAATGTTCAACACACCTAGTATTATCAACTTATACAATTACTAAAAAGAGAACATTAAAATGCTTTTAAGAAAAATAAGTAGGAACAGCTTAAATTATTTAGCTTAGCTGCTTAATTTATTCAAAACATAACTCAGTCCTTCACTTTTCAAAGTAGGTAATTTTTAAAGTCATTCTTACTAACGAGCAGCAAAAAACACCCTTACATCCAACATTCCGTACCAATGTCACAATAAATTATACCTATTTATGTCAACGAGCCGGCATGCAACGATCACATCCGCTTTACTGTTCAATTTTGGCCTTTATAGGCTAGGATTTATAGCTCGATTTGGATTAACTGCAGCCCTAATGTAGAACAATTACTTTTTTACTCGTGAATATATTCGTGGAATTTCTGTGGTGCTGCTTTGAGTTATATTGACAAGGTACGACGTGCAACTTTAGCACTAATGTTCATGGGACATTTGTTATTCGAACTAAAACTACGCACTCGTCCACAGTATTATTAAGGCAGTATTTTGAATTTTGGTGTTGTAAGCTTCCACATGTTTGTTTTGGAATTTAATATTGCGGAAAAACTTTTTCTCGAGTTCATTGTTCTTGTTATGAGATTTTAAATTAAACAATGGTTGTCTAATAACAATGAATATAAGTTGATTCACTCATTGGTCGCAGCTATTAATTACTACGAGTATTATAATGTTTTGATAATAATATTCAAACACATTTTGCTAACCGTAGGTAGGATTATTTTTAGAACATCATTTAAGTAGCAATGTATGTAAATGTATGCATGAAAATAAAAGATACATTTAAAGCCTCATTACTCGTTAGTTAGTATAACAACGATGCAAATTTAATAATTTAACAACAGATTTAGAACGTCATCACTTTGTAATGTTTTATATGTATTTTCATATTGTAAGTATTTCATATAATATTCACGTCAGCTATATTATATTATCACAGTTAAAAATTGCTGTAGATAAAATCAAGCGTTTTTGCGCAAATCCACGTAATACAAATCGCTGAAAAATAAAACTAGTTCCTTAATATCTTTGAAAACCAAATCAGTCATCTAAAAATTTCACCCATAAAGAAAATTCAGTCTAAAAATAATATTTAAACTCGATGATTCTCGTTACGTCGACAATACATCCGAGACGGCAATTAAGCAAGGGAGCACAAGTCGCGTAATTTCCTCTAATATCTATTATTACAAAGGCCTTTCATGGATTGTTGTTCAAATATCGTTGAGCAGACCCTTTCAATTACCATCTACTCTTAATTAGAAGGGAGCCGGCCCGCGAGGTTTATTAAGGCCCCTCGGGAATCAAAGGGCCACTATTTATGCTTGTTCCCGGTTTGTAAGGAATAATTTACACGGAGCTCGATTAGGACGGTAGTTGGCTGTAAGTTTCGTTTTGTAATGTTTATTTGGCTCGACGTGTTTTTAGGCCTGTACGGGGAATGGCCGGGTGAAAATCTTCGATTACGAATATACCAGCTTTTCCCGCGACTTTGTCCATGCGGACTATAATTATTTATCGTGATAAAAAGTACCTACGATATGACATGTTCCAAGACCCCAACTATCTTTACACTTTATTAAGATTCGTATTGGTATGGATTCTATACAAGCTGGTTTTCGCGACTTTGTTCGTAGTGGTTGATGTTGATGTCAAATTTTGAGGTACAATTTTTAAATAATAGTTCCACCTGCCAAAATCATCTGCCGAAAAATCATTGACATTCTCGTAGTTTACAAACGAGATGAAAAAAAATGGAAATTAGAAAGTCATGTCTTGACTTTAATCCGTGCCATAGGCTATTGCCGATATTATTTTGTTAATTGGATACCTTTTTATAGTAGTAGTAAACCTCTTCTGCAAGAGATCACCTGCGGACCACACCTTGCTAGGTATTCAGCCATAATCAAACACACAATTATGTACGTACCTACCAATTGTACATCGGAAAAACACAACCCTTCTTCGGGCAAATGACGTCTATACATCCATACGCGTACAAAAAAATATAATTCCTTATCTTCATAAATATACACTCGTTTACTGATATAAGCTATTTCTTAGGGATTTCGGTCGTAGTATCGCTCACGAAATGAAACACAAACAGATATTATTACATCAAAATATATAATAATATACACTGCGAAATAACCCGAGTACACAGCATTCCACTTATCCAACAAGTTCCATAAATGGATATACGCGCGTCTCATAATCTTATTATCTGTTTTCTTTTGTTTGTATCAAGTTTATACGCATCATGAATCCATAATTTAAAGACATAAACATTGCTTACCGACTTTTTATATGGGGGTTTCATATGCTATAAACCTATACGCTGTGTAACTACGTTTTATCGAATAAGTACTCGTATTTTATGTGTTATCAAATAACTTGTGTGTATACTCTTATCTAACAATTAATAATTAAGTATAATAGCTGTGTAGAGTGGGGCTATGAGCACAGACAGAGATAAGGTAGCGGTGACAATAATATAGAAAGGGTATTATAAAATATGTATAAAGTAGAATTATCGAAGTCAGGATTCTACTGAATGACTGCGTCTTATCGATACCAATACAATTAGGCGGATCTTAGTTCCTCCTGCCGCCGTAAAAAGCGATCGAGTGGATTCCTTGCACCAACGCGTTAAATCGTGTTTCACCGCAAGGCGGCGACGGCACGTATTATTAGCTCATCACGGCGACAGTCGGGTGCAGTGTGAGTTTCTCCTTCTAATCGTTATGCAAAGATTCACGCGACATGGTAATAGACTACGTTCATCGTACTATAGTTGATCGAGTAGGTACCAGGAGCAGACAATGCCATATCTATAAGGGCTTGTTTCACTGCGCTCCAAAATATTGTTCCATGTTCATCCGGACAGCCACCGGGTTAAATTAAACGACATAAAAACAAAGTACTATCAAAAACATTTTAGAAAAGTCCACACAGAAATGGCAAGATGTATATTATGAGACAGCTGGGATCACCGACACATTCACTCAAAGGCGTTTTCGTTATCCGATAACTGAATAATAAAACCAACAAGAAATTAATCTCAGGCCGACGTGCTATATCAAACAATGTGATAAACGCGATACTCTTCTTTTCCTACTGCGAGGGCGTTGCCCTTTTAATATCCATATATAATTAGGTAGACATAATATCTTCAGGCCGATCACACTGAAACCAGAGTTCACATACGAGGAAGTATCATGTTCAAAGGTCATCAATCTTTCTTCCCTACCCACAGGTTCAACACCTATGATATACTGTGAGAATATTAATAAGTATGTCGACAGGCGTCGGATTTCTTATAAATTGTGGTGCTCGTGCTAATGTGTGGTGGAAAAGATTGACGTAGTATTTATGCTTAGCCAATCAGGGCAATATCTCATGTGGGTTCAGTAGATTTGAATCAGATTTGTCGATACAAATACATGTGTATTTGTAGTCATAATAGAGTTTATTTTTGAATACATAGCCCCCCAACTACAATAGTGTAAGTTGTGCTTCAGCAGTGTACTTCTTATATCAATGCGCTGTTAATTGCGAGTATATGATAACAAAATTGTAAATAAATAATTTACTTAATAAAATTGAAACGTTCTTGCCGACCTACCAACATACCAATACTAAAATTACATACCAACAGCGAGTCAACAACAACACACAACAACAACACTGATACAACATACAAAGCGGATTAGATGGGCGTAGCTGAAATTCTAGTATACATATACATCTACGCTCTTTTGACTGAATCTATGTATATGGATGCTACACCACAGAGACAAAGTAAAAAGTAAGTTCGTTATCTTTGTTGTTGGTCCTTACACACATCCCTAACTAACAATATCAGCCATAATAAACTTCCCCAGGCCGGTACCACCCGCATTTGTGTTTTATTTTTTATCGCGAAACCGAAAGATGTTCCGTTATTCGACATTCGGATATTGGATTCGGGTTATCGTCCCGCCGAATTCCGAACATTGTTTATGGACTTTATGGTCCCGTTTTACATTTATGACCCGTTTGGACTCGTCATATGACGGCATTACGCGGCCGTATTGTATTGGCAGAGGAAGCTCGTGGAGCAATGTGTTTTTATTAGCGTTCCATGTTATTTCGCTTGTTAATTTTTAACTCCATTTATTGTTGTGAATATCGGTGTATCATGTATTTTTTTGGTTTATTTTGTTAACTAGCTGCGCCCCGCGGTTTCACCCGCGTTTGGATAATATACGATATACGAGTATCTTTATGAATTGTAGCCTATGTGTTATTCTGATGTATAAACTATATTATTGTGAAGTTTCATCAAAATCCATTCAGTAGTTTTTGCGTGAAAGAGTAACAAACATCCATCCATACAGACAAACTTTCGCGTTTATAATATTAGTAGGATTCCACCATCTATTAGCTTAACGGGTTTTTGCCAGTTTAAAGCGTTCGACACATTTTATGTTATGCTCAAATCTCACCAATGCTTTATTATCGCTTTATTATATATATACCTAAATCCAGCGAATCATTTCCATGAACATCGATTCGAAAACCCAAAGCAAGAAAAAACAAACAGAATACGAATTTGGAAATAAAACCATAACGTTGTTAAACATCTCCAAGCGCTCAAAGAGTTTTTCCAACTGGAAAAAAACTCTTCAAATTGCAGAACCGATGGAGAATAAACGCAGAACGCGACAAAGGACGACAAAGCGACAGAATTAAAATGAAATAACAAAACAAAAACAACAACCGAGGTCTCTCGTTAAATTGTCACGCCCCATAATCGCGAGTTCCACTTGAATCGATTGCCAATGACGGATTTCAGACAGAATTGTGATTAGAACAGACACATATAATGTTGTACAGTATGGTTACTCCCACGAAATAGATGAAAGTATCGAACGCCAGATCAAGTGTAAAAAAATACTGACAGATGTCAAAATTTTCTAAAAATGTTGTTATCTGTCTCAGTCATACACACACATTGCCGTTTTATTTATTTCTTTTTAACACTAAAAAAACCTATGCGTGTCAGTTATTATTTAGATCTTGCCCCTTAAGATTCCCATGTCTATGGAGATTCAGGATATGCGACGATCATGGTCACATAGCTACCTGTGCTACAGTAAAACGTTTTGTCATGTACGGGAATCAAACCCGCATATTCGAGTTTTGCAGTCGGCTTACCACCCACTTACGCCACGAAACCGTCATATTTGTTAAACCATCTCACTAATAATACATATCAAAAAAATCTCAGACATTTATATGGTTATTGGTACTTCGTAACATTACAAAGTTGTCCTTTGAAATTGAGTTAATTTCTGCTGACAACTAACACACAATAAAGTCATTATCAGGTAATGTAGGGTAGTTTGCTACTGACATGCAGTGTACAAATAGACCTCCACGGTTGAGTGACTTTTAATTAACTTAACACATTATAACACAATAGCTATTAGTTGAGGTTATTACTAACATACTCCAAATTTCAAAGCGGAAATAACGTTTGTGTCACGTAGTTGTGGCAATAATTGTGTGCGTCTGACAGATGGCTCCATTTGTTTACACTTGAACTACTGTCAGCACTGCGCCATTGTCACACAAATTGTCTTTTCGTCACTTCCCGACAGTAATTGCTATATTTTTCAAGTTATTAATGAGAGCTTTCGAGAGAACGTTATTTTTTTCTCATAAAGGGAAATTGGCAGCGTTTAAGTGTTCAGTGACCTTTACAAAGGCTACTGTAATGGCGAAGAGAGATAGCTGCTATAACGAGTCTACTGAACATGGCGGAGCATATTAAAAGCGGTATTGAAACTGTATTGTTTTTAAAACTTGCTTGTTTTTAGTACAAAATAGTTGCTTTTAGTACTGTCCGAAAAATAGATGCTGGGACATTTGATAAAGCGGAATAGAATAAAATTAAAATGCTGTATTGTTCATCAAACAAAAAAAAACTCAAGGTACTTATCAACAAAGGCAAAACTGCATTGAATGTATAATGGGCGGCGAAGTATATTTTTTTCTGATTGACCCGGACTCTAACGGTCATTTTAGGTAGTTATTTATCTAGTATAACAAAGGGCAACTAACCCAAAGTTTTCTAGTCTCCGTAACTTAGGTTACATGCAAAGTACTTCAAGGAAATTACTCAAACTACAACACGAAAAGGTTGTGTGAACACTTGAACATTTATAATCGGTTTGCTACGAAACAATTGCCCCCCTTTCTTAGTATTGCGTCGATTTTCCAAACATACAATTCAACCCAAAAACTACTAATTTCAGTTCCGAGAAACCCACCCAATTAATTTCCGACTAACCAACATCCATGTACAAAATAAAAGGTGCAATACAAACCGGCGCCGCACACCGGTGCCTTGCACCGCGTGTTCCAACACCCGGCTGGTTCTCTCCCCGACGCGGTCCCGGCTTTCCACACCCAGGTAGTGATGCGCTCGTCCGAGATGTTTAGACAATCGAGAGAATCGTATTCGGTGCAAAATTACAATCGAGACGACACACATCTCGTGCCCGACTGAACAATCGACATGTTTTCCGACTGTTCCGTGTAGACTTCCACGCCGCTGCGTACTTTACTCTCTCTCTCTCGCTTTCGTAAAATAACTTTAAAGAATCGCAATTGATCACCAACTTCGATTACTTCCTTTCATATGTTTAAAAACAATTTGTATTCACTTTAATTCGAATGGAAAAGAACGTCATCTAGAACATCGAGATTTTTAACAATCGATACGATCGACTTAAATAATCCGGACTATCCCATACCTACATCCGGTACAATGTTGTCCGGTTTCCTTCACGACGTACAGTGCAGTGCAAATGCAATGTACTCCACGGCAATAAATGTAGCCTCATTGTGGTAATGCAGTGCACGTGGAATTATATTTTACGACGTTTGTCGAGTTAAATAAAATTTACGTGAGTAGAGAAAGGACTGAGTAGAAGGAAGTTGAGTAAGGAGATAAATTAATTAGTATATATACTTACGCTTTACACTTTATACTCTGAAAATTTATACTCTTTATACTCTGTCTTTACTCTTTATACTCTGTCTGAAAATGGATAAGGTAATTTTATATTTGACAAGCTAGTTTTAGTTTATTTTATGTTATTTATACTATTATTAAACATTAAAATTGATCTTTTGACATTATTTTAGGAAATTGTTCCGTAGGATAATAAAATTCACAGAATTTTGTCTCATATTTTATTATAACGTCTGGACGCCAATTAAATAACCGGTTTTCCTTGTTATATTGCTAAAAATAATAATTTTTTTATGATTTGAAATCTCGCAACTTATTTTCATGTGACCCAATTGTATTTTATTTAGGTTGGTACCTATCTATTTTTGTACGTAGTTAAAATTAAATGATAACTCAGAAAAGCTGTCCACAACGCAAGCAAGGCATGTTTATTGCATCGCCGTAGCCTGTGCTGTACAAATGGAAGTATTATATTAGGATATTGTATTGCAACATGCAAATCAAGAAAAATTCTAAAACCAAAATAAAATTGCTTATAATACGTTTTTAGCAATATTATATTAATATAATAATAAGAAGATCTTACACCTCATTTATCAGACAAAAAAGAGTATTCTGCCTATAACTAGGTGCGGTATAATATACTTCTCATGACCGACAAACCTCAAGGTATGTCGGTCAATACATATCAATACTTTAAATGTTACTCTAATATTATCTAAGAGCGAAGATACTCGTTCACGCCCAATTATTGTTATTTAATTATTGCCAAGTACTCATTCCACCAAACTGGTTTGTACATCAAAATTATGGATTATGATTGTTATCGTTAGATTTATTATTATGGTATTTTGTTTGTTTGTCGTATGAGGTTGTACTAGCTTATAGTGTCAGAGTTTATCAGGCTATCCAAGAGCTTCTGACATGGCTTAACGATTGTTAATTGATAACAATCGGGATCGGTTAAGCCCTCCGAAGCACGGGGCGATGGAAATCCGCATAACGTCTTACGAAAAGTCATTGGACTTGGATCAAACCCGGTATTTTTGGATTCTCAAGCTAGCAAGTTACCACTCAGCCACCATAACTATATCGGCCACCATTATGGTAATAGGCACTAGAAAAGTTTACCTCCGCACACATTTCGCTTCATTCTAAACTCGTAAATCACGACACCCGAGCAACCGCATTACCAAGAGTATGTTGACAAAAATCATCAAAACACATCACATTAAGAGCATTACTCTCTTTCAACCCTAATGTGACATTAAAATCCCGAGTATAAAGCGGGAGCACCTTAATTCGGCTTCCTTCATATAAGGGTGTGATTTACTACCTCGAAACACTATTTATCACCAACCCGGGAGCGGTAGTCCCGGAGAAACCGGTACCCTCGAGACCGGGATGTTCCAGAAACCGGGACACTTAGATACCGGCAGAAAGTGGGACGTCGGGGACATGTCGACGTGGAAATGTGTAATTAAAAGACAAGTTACTATATCTTAGGCCAGGTATCTTTGAAGACGGTTTCGGGTATGAAAGGTGAGTTTGCTTGTTAGGGCGGTTTTAGTGTGAAGCTGATTTTTCCATGCATGCGGGGTTGGTGAGTTTGAGTATTACTCGTATGTCCGTTTACATTACGTGAGAACACGGTTAGTAATGGGGCATTTCGCACCATGGCCGTCGGCACCGCGGCACAATTCGGTCGTAATGCGTTACACCCACCCCTCTAGTTTCTTTCAACATGAAAACAATATTTGCACCACCATTCTAATCCAGTGACAAAAACTAGTCTCCAGTAATTAAAACAGAGGCAGCATAAGGGCGATATCATCGCTTTGTGTGTCAGTTTGGACCCTTTGTGGGCTTTGT
Organism: Hylaea fasciaria; assembly: GCA_905147375.1. NCBI lineage: Eukaryota > Metazoa > Arthropoda > Insecta > Lepidoptera > Geometridae > Hylaea > Hylaea fasciaria. The sequence continues at coordinate 10,753,907 of LR990208.1, read as the reverse complement.
CATCTGACGTTTTTGGATTGACATCAGGAGTCTGTTAGGACAGTCCTGATTACTGCGCGGTTGATAGTGTTTAGCTGTTTGAAAACTCGTGCGGGCTAAAACCCCCACTAATACTAATATAAAAAAAATATTTCTTGTCACTATGCATTCGTTTTGAAACTGGTGCAACCGCGCAAGAGTTATAGCTAGCTTTGAGTAAAATGTTTGTCAAAAGATAATTTCTACACGGATGACATAATTTCTTTTGCAAATATAATAATATGTACTTACTTGCAGTGTGCAGCTTCTTTACCTTAATATAATATGTCCAAATTCAAACGTTAATTTTTCTGTAAACAACTAGGTAAATCTTTAATTAAAAAAAATAGTTGTTCAGTTTTAAGCTATCCGTGGACACGTACAATAGAGGAGTTGAAGAGTTGGCTACAAACAGAAGTTTTTTTCGACTAGACGAGAAAAGCAGATAAAGCATCAATAGACCTAATAGTGATCAAAAGCTGTCACAATGATATACGCAAATATATGTAGTATCATTTGAGCTCAATAACGATTTTAATTGCTAACCAAATGAAACTTCAAACATTCCGGTGCGACCAAATAATGAACAAAAACTCATGATAACAGCCACGAGTATTAGTTTGAATACTAAGTAATAGATTAACGGATAGTACACGAACTCAATATTCAGAAAATTGTGTTAGTCTGGCCCTGTTAATCTTCATGCTCACTAAGACCTGAGCTAAGCTACGCTAAGTACTAAGTTAGTTCAGGTTTTGCGCACAATAGTTTTGTTGTCTACTGCTTCCAGAGTTCGCTAAGAAGGAAAATAATTTCGTTAAATTACACATTCATATAATTCACCATAGCTTGTGGTTTTAGTAAGCCTTAAACGTGCACAATATGTTATAGAACACGTCTCGCAATCGCTAGGTTTTGAGGTAGGCAGAAAATAAAACATCAATCACTTTTTATCATTGAAAAAAAGATCTAGCGGACTAAACGTAACGAAATGTTACTCAGCTTAGCTCTCTAAGGACGATTACCTTTACAAAACCTATCGTACCGTTCTCAACTACACCGAACATCTAACTTTGTTTGCAAAAAAGCTCCACATAATTTCGCGTAGAAAATTGAAATCACAGATTGTTTTTTCTTGGGGCATAATTTACGCCGTGTGATTGAATATTGAGCTTACGTCGCGACGAGACGCCGCGATGAGCCGAGGCGGCGGTGTTTGCACAGTAAAGTAGTATTATAGATATTTGGTGTAAATGAAAGAAAATAAAAATGTATAAGCCAAAATAATTTAATAGCAGCAGCTGCTGCTGTTGTCTGCAGTGAGATTGATTAACCAATCATTTTAATAGCGCTTGATCATACATTGATCCAATACTACACGAGCCTATTAAGGTAATGAAAAAAAACATTTGCCTTATAATAGCACATAGAACCGTGTCTGATAAACTCTGTTCCAACATTTGGTGGTCACCATTACTCTATTACGACCATAGACCACACGTACCCGGTTCTCTAGGTATATCAATTTGCCCAACATGTTAATTTCTCCGCTGCCAGGTCGGAATATGCTAAAACCTGGGTAAACGTCTCCTCGCGACAGATTTAGGTAGTCCGTGCCGAGGAACAGACTGTAATGTATATACTTAGCGCCAGCGATGTAGGTATGCATAGGTGGCACTGTTACAGTTATTTGGGGTGAAGTTAAGGTGGAACTTTATCTAGATGTTATGTAACTCCGCGTTAGTTTACGAGTTGGTAACAAGAGCTGATATAATAGTTCAGCAGTGAATGTTTATGAGTAAAAGGAATCGAGATTTATTGTTCCAAAAAATTTCACGCACACACAAAAACTCAAAGCAAATATTATATTTATATACTGCGGGTATTGGACCCCCTCACGCTTCACAGTTGGCTCATCCATGGAAGTATTTTTCGTAGAATGGAGCTTAAAGCATAGAAGAAGGATATTTATAGAACGGGCAAGGCCCATCCCTTCGCCAGACAAACCGCGCGGACAAGGGGTAACATTTTGTTCTTAATACACAATAGAAACACAAACAATTTTCATTGACTTCTGGCGTGCAGCAAAGTATAATTACGGTGAAGTGTAACGTAAATACGTTAGGGTTAACACCGCTCTGTTGCCCTGCATGCTGGTTCACCTAAACTGAGAGATTACCCTAGAGTCTAGAAAGTACTGCAAAATGGAAACAATTACAATTGTTACAACATGTTAGCTTACTGTGATCCTCGCTAATTTAATAACGTAGTACTAGCGGCAAAATTTAAAACTACGCATAATACTCTCGTATATTTTTATGCACTTATTTTACGAGATCGCATAAATGTTTTTCTTTCTCTTTCCATTCCAAAGTTTAGTGAAAATATAATTGTTGATTACATAATAATTATTATTATAAACTGAATAGGTACCGATACAATTTACGTGTAACGAACAATGTAAGTGAAAATAGCACAATTATTGGAAATTACCGCAACAGGATAATTATATGGCGTACATATAGACAAAATTAGTTAAATTGATTGTTGATTTAATTTATATTTACCGACTTAAATTAGTAGCTACCTATATTAATAGTATGTAATATATTCACGTAAAGTTTCTTTTTATTGTTTGTATTTATGTAAAATGTCAACATAACGTCATTGAAAATTAGGTCCAAATAGTATTTTTATGCAAAAATGTCACAGTTATACTAACTACAAAATATAAAACTCTCTTGGCGTCAATTCTGATTAAAATTGTTTTTCCTGGAACAAATATAATTGAGGCGTGTTGAATCAATTCTGTAAACCAGTAAAGTGTTGATGATGTCAAACAGGAATTTCACCGAACAGAACGATAGTCGATAGTCAACTGTATCTATGGTAATACATTAACGAGGTAGACGAATATTAGATTTACAAAGAGACAATTTGGTTTTCATTTTAGAGTTCTCGATGAATTTGGTGGTTCTAGGAAAATTAATACCAATTTGATTTTGGACGTGGCCATAGTATACTTATATAATAGGCCACACTTATATACATACTTACTATTTATATGTAAGTAACTTCCTTTGTGACATGACATTAAAGCTAAAACATCTAATCGTAAATAATAATATAGTAAGTCACTTTGAGTCTCAAAAACCTCAAAAGATTCATAGAATACATTGTCAAGTGAACTTACTTAACTGAAACTATTAGTCAAAGTCAAAGTCAAAGTCAAATCATTTATTGTAAATAGGCAATAAAGTCGCACTTTTACAAGTCAAACACTTCAATCTAATAAACAAATTAATAAAATCATAAAAGAAAACAAACTATAATTAATTGATTAGGTATGGTTTGAGTTTGAAAAAGGATGTTTCCCTTTCAAGTCCAGGATTGAATCTCAGACAGGAAAAGGAAACTCCGTTTGATTCTACCAGTGCTTCGGAATACGCCCGTTAGAGAAGACAGCACCAAGAAACTCTACGGGGATGTCATAATTTTTTCTCATAATGTATAATTTTCTTCTTTTTTTTTTTTTTCAATCACAATATTTACATTGGTATAAATATGACCATCAATATAAAAATTTCAAAACATATTAATAAAATTCACGTTAATTATTACTACCATGGAGCTGGGGGCATTGAGGCCATGCATTTTTATCTTTAATATAGTCATTAACAGTGTAATAGGCTTCCTTTATGAGATTAGCCTTAATAAAAGTTTAAATCTTTGCATGGATAATTGATCAATTCCCTCTGGCAACTTATTATAAAAGCGTATACAGTTCCCCATAAATGAACCACTAACTTTCTGCAACCGAAATCTTGGTACATTGAGTATATTTTTATTTCTAGTGTTGAAATTATGTACGTCACAATTTTTAGCAAACTTGTTAATATTTTTATGAACATACAATAAGTTTTCATATATATATTGGCAAGCCACTGTAAGAACATTGATGTGTTTAAATCGTTCCCGGAGAGAATCGCGGGTTTTCATATTATATATTGACCGAATTGCTCTTTTCTGTAGCACGAACACAGATTGGATATCTGCGGCTTTGCCCCACAACATAATGCCATACGACATAACGCTGTGAAAGTAACTAAAATATACTAATCTTGCAGTGGCTTCATCAGTAAATTGTCTGATTGTACGTATACAGCAAAAGCTGCAGAGCTCAATCTTCCAGTTAAAGATGATATGTGAGGACCCCACTGTAATCTAGAATCTAAATTAATTCCCAGGAAGGTTGTTGACTCTACATGATCTAACGGCTCATTACTAATTAAAATACTTAAATTTGTGTGGCCTCTTCTAACATTGGGTAGTGAGAATTTTACACAATTCGTTTTTTTAGAATTTAGCACTAAATTATTTACCGTGAACCATTTAAGAACTAGCGTGATTGCTTTGTTAACATCGTCAAAATTGTTGTCTGATCTGTCAACCTTAAAAATAAGTGAAGTGTCACCAGCGAACAAAACAATATCACATAAGTTCTTTACAAAAAAGGCAAGATCGTTAATAGTAACAAGACAAAACCAAAATAAAAGAAAACAGCAGACGGTCAAAAAATAAAACTTGCAGTAAAGTTCAATTTCATTACAAACGGTTCAACAAAAAAACATCGTCTCGCAAAAAGCTTACTCCAAGCATTAGGTATTCTTTTAAAATCCTTTGGATATAAACTGCTTCATTACACTGAGTTCAACGACGTAACGCTAAAAAATAAATAACATTTAAGTAGAAATGACCCGTTAAGCCCATGGAAAACACCATAAATCTACTTAACATTGTATCCGAGGAAGCACCGCCACTTGCGCGCTCCAGATAAAAGAAAACGGGGCTAGGTAATGAGCTAAATGAAATTATTCGGGTCAAGTGAAATTATTCGAGCCAAGTGAAATTATTATTCGAGTGAAGTGAAATTATACTAGTCTAGTGAAAATTATCCGAGTAGTCTCTAGAAATGCTAACTGGGTATCTGAACTGAAGAAAACACTTTTTCTTATAACTTTATGGAGGCTTTTAAATTTTGCGATTTTATTTGTATCCTTTTTGGCAACCATGCTATATTTTCAGCCGCGTTATCATGTACCTCTAACATACCGACAGGGAAAGTTAAACCACTCCAATTCACGACCCCTCAACAATTTAAGCTACATAGCAAGTTTTACCTCAATCATCCGCAAAGTCAACACAATTGAAGTTACATTATAACTCGCAGCAAATTCCTAGAACTCGTCCCATCTCAAATCACCCCACACGTACATCGTGTTTCCCCACTCTGCCCCGGCGCCCCACATTACCCCGTCCCATAACACCGTCCTGACTTCCCCGCCGCAGAGTAATGCAACCGTTATTAAGTCGTATATTAATTTTACCTTCATCCCTCTAGGATAACGAGCTGCAGCCATTACTCCCACATGCCGCCGTAAACATGAGAAAAATGTGAGAAGGGCAAATAATTATTATTTTCCTGCTATGTTATGATGCTGGGTTTAACACGTTGGCGCTGCACAGTGGGCTTGGATTTTTTTGTTTCGGACAAAGTTATGAGTAGTTACCATAGATTCGTTTTTTTAATTTTTACATAGCATATTTTAATTTTCACAAACGAATAGAACAAAATTGTATAAAATAACGAAACGTAATTCGTTTCAGAATAATCAAATTGGTTACACACGTGCGTTTATTAGATAAAAACGGGCCTCTCGCGCAATATCAGGGTACATTCATTTCCTTTTCAAATGAAACATTTAGCGCAATATGTTTTTAAATACCAATCTGAATATAAAAAAGGTAAACACAAAACCAAAGAATCACTGCAAGGACGCAGCATCTGAACCTCGTAAAAGTCACCGCCGGAAACATAAAGAACAATATATACGAAGGCTGCATAGAATTCCCCAGCTTTTTGACGTTTTCTAAAACGGCTTTCAAAATATCCTCGGATTTCTTTAATCCCGACACAGATCTTAGTTCATTTACGAACGGACGAGATACGGAGACGAGATTCCGAAATTCGTTTTGTTGATCTTTTTTTAGATAAAGATGGCTTGATGTCTATTCATTTCCATTTGATTGTTGGGAGCTCGGCCAGCTCGCGGCCCTGTGGTGACTTTTGAATCAGTGCTTTTGTGCTCCCCCAGATATTTTTCTCCATTGGATATCTTGGTGTTCTTTTCAATTTTTCTTTGAGCCATTATCAGGAGATGAGGCGATGTCTTTGTCGTTGCTTCGAGGGGAGTTTCTTCAACTCAGTGTGGAATATAAAAATCGCAACAGATACACCAACACAACAATCCAGTTATATTAAAGAGATTCAAAAGACTGCTCAAAATATTCGACGATATTTGCCAAGCAGATACAAGCGAACGACTCGCAAAACGAAATCAGAGAGGCAGTGAAAGGGCGAATCGCATTAAAATCTAAAACGACAGTAACATAAAAAGGTTTAAGCTTCAATTATTATCCGTTCGTATCTGTCTTCGAAAGGGGCCAGGGCAAAAAGAGGCTGCGATAATGGCCACGCACTACTGCCGGCCGGACTTACCCCAGGCCATTTTAGGGTTTAGTACAATAGCCCGGTCGCAAGGCAATCGACGTTTTATAAGAAGCACTACAGAAAGAAACGGCCGCGACCTTTTCACTTCACCACTCGATCGCCTTTGTGTAGCTCTCATTAAGGCCACTTTGGATTTTCTTTTGTTGAACACCGGTAATGCAATAGACAAAATTGCTGACGATTATTCCGCGAGAACGAATGCTGTTGAATTAAATTCGAAGAGATTCCTGCGCTTGGCGTCTTTAATGATGACTAATTAAGCTTTCATGTTAAAGAAGAATCAAAAAGTACTGCTCACACGAAACACGCCAAAAATAAAAATATCCTTTTTGTGGCTTTCCTTGTTTGCCATTAGAATTTGTTTGGCAACAAAAATCTGAAAGTGTTAAATTGAATACAAATCAAGCGCGCTTTATCCCGAGCGAAGTTTGATAAGCGCAATAGCGCTTATGCTCATCGTTCGGAGATGTGCAAATCCCCAGATTGGAGCAAGATAGAAATTAAGACATTCTCACGTTAACAGTGTTCTAGAAAATTCCCTTTCCGCTTGTAATATTCGAGCCAAGAAGGAAGCACTCAGAAGGCGCTAATGGCATCGCTTTAAAAGGAAGCGAAAATAATAAATTATTGACATGGGGGTTCTATCATCGGTAAGATATTATTTATTTTATCGCTCGGATGCTTGGATGCTTAGATGCTCGGCGCGTCCGATCAAAATAATGCTCTTTGCAGCGACCAATGGAATGGAAACAGATGTTAAATGTATGGAACAGTGATGGATTTACAAATGGAAGTGAATTTATTCGACATGAGCGTACTACATCGATTTAAGAATATGTTTACGCTTCAGAAAATTCTGTTCAAAAGACCTTTTTGTTATTTCGCATAAATAACATTATTTATATCCTAAATACATTTTTTTTTCTCAACAAAAGCCACGTGGAACAGAATAAAAAAAAGTCAATAAGCTTTGATAAATTATTCTTGTAGTTTCGTGAGGAAACCAACATGCCCGAAAATTATTTCGGAGGCATGTTATTCACCAATCCGGACTGGGCCCCCGTGGTGGAGTATGGCCTAGTCCTCCTCCCGAAAGTGAGGAGAGGCTTTGGCCCAGCAGTGGGACAGTTACAGGCTGAACTGTTATTATTTTAAGTTTTTGAAACAGCAATGTGTATTAAGCTCACTGATTTGGCACGAGTAATCAAATATTACATTAACTACTCCGTTTCTAAAATTCTAATAATTAAATAGACAAAATGAATAGCAAGAAAGATTCTTTTATAATCATGTACGCAAAAGATCATGTACAAAGAATGTTAAGGTCGCAATAATTCCAACTGTATTTGATCTAGACAAATTATGAAGCCAAATGGAGTCTCCAAGCTAACCTAATCTTATTGCCTGAAGCCTGAAGCTACAGCCTCGAGACCTCAACCTCATGCTCGAGATTAAAATGTCAAAATGCCGAGCACTAGTAATGTAAGTCCACAAATAAAAGACCGTTTCACCTTCATGACGTCACTATTTTCTCTTACGAATTTTACAATGTGAAATAGGTACCTACATTACATTTACGAAGAAAATGTCGTGCCGAGTTAGTGAGGTACCTAGTTGTATAATGTAGAAGTTCAACTTTCGCGTACTGAATACATGTTAATTCGTATTTCAACGGGTCTAAATCGCGCACAAACTAGTATCCAAATATAATTTTGACATCATTATTACCTCGACGTTTCAGCCGAGTTACATCGCCCGTGGTCACGAAAAGACTGTTAAAATTATATATTTTGATATTAGTTTGTGCGCGAATTAGACCCGTTTAAATGCTAATTAGTGTAATCTAGCCAAGTCGCAGTCAGAAGAGTTTGACTTGAAGAGTTTCATCGTGGATGCTTTACTGAAACTTCCTGCAAGTTCTGCTGGAACACGAAATTACGTTAATTATTGCCCATTTGTGTAGGTACACTTGAATATTCCAAATTTTTTTTTGGGTACAATTTGAACATGATTAATAAAGTAAGAGGCATGTCTAGTCAATTTTGCTTTATGCTCTTATTGTATCACATATTCATTAGCAATAACATTGTACTCGTTAAGTTTAACGAGCATGTATATTGTATACACTACAACAGTTATTTTCATATTCAATTTACGTGTTAATCCAGCGGAATATCCAAGACGTGAAGGAAGGATTATAACCAAGTTAATATTTTGGTTGAACGGCCTTATCTATCGTAGTACCTACCTATAACGGAGGGCCTCTGTCGTTACAGAATTATTAACGGGGTTTACGATCAATTTGGACTTCTGGATATTCTGTGTCTTGAAAAGGATTACCCTTGTAATACTGGGACTCAGCTAGCTGGCAGTCCTTCAGAAAATGTATTATGTATACCTACTGAATCCTGTCCCACGCAGTTTTGTCCTTTTAAAACAAGACTCGTAAATCGTAAGGACCTTTGCTATCATCTACTTAGTACGCCCCGCGGCCTCACTTGAGTTGGCTAAGACGATAGAGCTGTTTATAAAGTTGATAATAAGAAGTATTTGTAATTTCTATAACTTAACACGACTTCTTCGGTTAATTACGACCTGACAATAATAAGTGTCGATGACAAATCCTAAAACACAGACAAAAAACTACGATTAAAACGTCAGAACCTCAAATACATTAAACGACTCGTCAAAATTATAGTTTAAATAAAGAAACAATGATTACATAATGTAATATACCTTCTATAGCCCTTAAATTAACTCCATATTCCAAACCCGTCCTTCGTATTAAAGCCTCCACAAACACTAGAAACAGTATCAACAAAGGAATACACCTGAGCATCACACCGAACCCGAAGCAAACAAACAAATATCAAGCAAGCGAAGCAAACAAACTGGGCCAAATATCAAGCAAACGTAACAAACAGGCGTTGCAGAATCGAATCACAAACTGAAATAAACTTACACTCAAAACTGTTAAACTAATTGTGCACACAATGTGGTGTTCGTGGCCTTTACCACAGAGTAAATATCAGTAGGGACACTCTAAATATTACACTCAATACATAATGGTATACCTAAGGAAACTTCCTAAATTTTGTAGGCTATTCCGAATCTTTCTATACTCAGTTATCGATCGTTCGGTCTGGTATCTTTCTTTTGACACATGGTTAATCCACAATAGTCGTATAGACGGTGAGCTTACCAATATTGATCTAGAAGAAAAGTTGTAATTTTTCGATTACATGCACGGTTACGCTGTTCACAACCGAAGCACACCGAACAATCGAAGCAGTGTTTCCGACCCTACGATTATTTTCTGTAACTTATGGCGTAGCTATTACGATTCTGTACCGAAATCGATAGCAGCCGAAATCGAATCGAATTTGCAGGGGGATTGTCTTGAGTAGCTCGAAATTTAACTTCCTATACGAGAACAATATTTAATTTAAACAAATGAGTTCTTTGTCGAAAATTCTCACTCACTAAGGTATAGTTATTGCAAACAATGCTTCACTAAAGCAAACCTTGAAGTTAAATTTTAGAAGAAAATCACTGTTCCATATCAGTCAAAAGGGCGACTACGAAACTACACTTACTGTGACCAACACTGTGCCCTAACGATGCAGGTGAGGCGTACAGACGTGTAACAAAGGCGTATGAGATAACAAGAGGAGGACCGGCCCCATTACGGCGCCTTGGGGCACTCCACCCTTTAATGAACACTAGGACACCGCTAAGTGAAGTGTTCTTGTTTCAAACGTAGTTTCATTACCGCGTCGGACATGACTTCTTGAGGCGGTTTGTTTGTGAGCTTTCTGCCTTTGTTTTTCATTTTTGATGAAGGGGGTTTGACAATACGGACTGATTTTTTTCATAACAAGTTAAGCTATCGTGGTCAAACAGCTGTGCCTATGCAAACCAAAAGTTAATTACACTTATAAAAAAATAATATTGGTCCCTAGACAGAATGTGGCATAACTCATAGTTACCTTATCGACCTATTAAACTAAAAAATCCCTTGGAGTAACAAGCAGTAAGATACTTTTTTTAAAAAAATATTTGGCCTTTTATCTGAAGTAATTTTTGTAGCTCAGATGGTAATGGTATCGATACAGTTGCACCTATCGGTTCGAATCGCAAGGTCTGAAAAGTGGCTAAAATCCATTTCCAAGGTAATCGGACTGCTGCGCTTGGTGTCACGGGTTTGATTCCCGCCCGAAACAAATATTTGTGCGATCCACAAATATTAATTTCTGGTCTGGGTGTGATGTGTATGTGAAATTACAAGTAAGGCGGTACCCACGATACAGGAGCAATCCTAGTTTGTTTTTATAAAAACAAAAAAAACAATCAAAAAATGTATGACCTCGTTGGGATGTATCCAATCTTTATAATCTAACTAACATAACTTACTTCCAATGTAATAAGTTGGTGTTGACAGAACCAACATAAGGACGGTGGAGGGGAATTCTGCGCTGGTCGGTGCCAAGTGACAATTGGACTACTGCTGCTGACAGTAATCGGGTCAAAGAATCTTTACCTACTTTTACGCCTTTATTTTGGGGAAGTACTCAAATTGCGAGATTTTAGGAGAAAATATTCGCCTATTTTGTTTTAATGTTGGTGGAATAATAACCATGTCCTGATTGTTAAGGCGCATTAGTGTGAACAAGGTAAAAGCAACAAAACTATAAAGAAAAAAAATAACAAACATTAATTAATATACAACCGAGCTGAGAATATAATTTGTTTTATTTTCTAAAAACTTACAAGTAGTTCTAAGAAAATGTTATTATTATTTTGTGGAAACCCATTGTTTATTTTTGATATTACCTAACACAAGCCAGACAGAAAGCCTTTAAGATTGACCCCGTTTTAAACAATGAAAGTTCTAAGAAACTAACTTAATGTAAGCTTAGTAGTCAAGTTGGTTAAAAACTCTAACGGTCTTACCAAAAAAAATAATTATACCCGAGTTGAACGAAGATGTAACGAAATATTTTCTCCACAAATCGACGTCTAACTCTCGCTTTTCTAACTCAATAACAAATTCACAAGTAAAATAATTAGGAATGCCAGGAATGAGTAAGAAAACGCGAGTGATAAGACACCGATTTTGTCGAATGAAATTTTAGAAACATCTGTTTAACTCTGGTCTAAAGTTTTGTGGTAAGACGGTAGTAGTTTGATAACAAAGGCCCTTGACCTTTCGAATTTGTATAGAACACGAGTAATTTGTTGTATAGGTGGATAGGCGTGTTTCGTAAGCGAGTAAATTTACTCGTTACGTATTATTTGTTGTGTGTTCCGAGAGTCAAGATTTTCTTCGATTCTGATGGTGGAGCATTCAAGCATACAAATTCGTTTAATTATTAAAAGAAAAAGTTTGAACAACTGACAGGAAATGTTTGTTTAGCCGGCAATATTTTATTTAACTCAATTTTGTTTGACCCAGTTTCTGACAATACAATATTAAGGTGTATGTAGTACCGAATACGTATTTTATAAAAGCTTTTATGGAAAAATATTTATTATTTCATTTAAAGTGGCCGCGTCCTATTTTGTGCACTTGTCGATAAAAAAATATTATAAAAATAAATAATAACTGTGTTCGTATTAAGTTTTCATTGGTAATAAAATAACACATGGTAATAATAGTCTTTTATCTTCTTGATGTAACATTTTTATTTTGCACCCACCATAACTCCTAAAACCAGTTTGTTAAATATCAAATAAAAATCTTAAATAAAAATTACCAGGCATACATAACTATATAGGATATGTGTCCGAAAGCTATAATTAAGAATGAATTGGAACTTAGAGGTCACCACTCTGTTTTACAAACATCAACAGCCGAATGCAAACCTAATCAATGCTATAATGCTGCAACAGATCTAAGGTACGGTGAGCTAACAACTAATTAATCTTGGATTAGTTTGAGGATTGATTTAATGACGACACTTGAACAACTAGGATGGTAAGCTTATTGTGCAGTAAACGATATGCAATTTTGATACTCATGTTACAACAGATTGTGTGACCAAATTACACTACAATAACAAAATATTATGTTTATTTTGTAAATGTCAGCAATTTACATAAAAAAAAATAGTTACCTATTTATTTCGATTAAACTTGGCTTGTGACCAATTTCCGCTCAATTTATGAAGCTACAATCATACGTAAGCCCAAATTACACTTACCTAGCGGATAGATCCTGGGTCGCTTCAAATGAATGTGATGAATGAATGACTGGCTTCTGTCGACAAAACTGAAAAACAGTTTTAATCGCAATTTAAAATATGCAACGTTAACCCTCAGGAGTCCAACTACCTCCTTGCAAAATGTAATCGAGAATGGGTTAGCTGAAAACGTAAAAAAAACTAACACAGTTACCTACGCATTTGTAATGCCACCTGCGGCCCGCGGTTTTACTCGCGTGGACTATTATCGCATATGAACAGTTAATTTTTACGGGATAAAAATCCTTCGTGATATTTCAAGACCTCATCTACCTTATGCATGATAGCCTAGTGGGAGAACGTCTGTCTTTCAAGCAGGGAGTTGCTATTCATATCCTAGTGTAAACACTTACTCTGTATGATCCAGTTGTCCAAACCGCAAAATATAGCGTATAAAAAGGTATCTGCCTAAATATAAGTAGGTACCAAAATTGTGAATTTGGAAATCGTGTAAAAGCTTATTATTATCAGTTGCCTTTCGGTGAGTTACGCTTACAGATGCGGGCATTTTTACACCCACGTATCTTCTACTAATATTATTTTATTAAACTTAGACAGGTAGTTATCTCACTAATTCGAATAATCTCTCAAGATGAAAATATATTTTCTCCATTCATTATTTGCTTAAAGATATTATTATGGAATTATATTTTAGAAAATCATGGCATAGGACTCGTGAAATTAAAGAGAAGCCCAAAGAGGGTCATCTTAGGACCTTTGCTTGTATAAAAAAATGTTGTTTATAAATTATAGGATCAGGCAGTAGGTATACTACGAGTACTTTGCGAAAGTGTTTAAAAGTAAATATTATGCGTCAATTTCACCAAACTAACGCCGTAATTCAATTATTTATAGCAGAATGATATCTACGTAATAATGATGCTTTTACTCTTTCTTATTTGTAATATTGAGATGGACATGATACATATTATTATAGCGAGAATGAATGACGATCGATGGGAGAGTTCGCATGCCGTTGTGATTCGGTCCCACCCTATAGAGGCGCTCGGAAGAGAGGGAGGCCTGTAACTAGATGGGCAGACGACATCACACGAGTCCCAGGAAAAAACTGACTGACAATATAGCCAAAGACCGAGACCATTGGTGTTCTCTGGAGGAGGCCTTCACCCTCATTACCTGGGGGGGCCATACATACTCATTATTTGTATTTTAAAATTATGTAAAAAAAGCAACCATTGCATGAAATAAAAAGGGTTTATTATTTTTATTTTATTTATAGTAATGATCCATTATAATATTATTTGAACGCACTGGACACCAAAGATTTGTATGAATTACATGACAGAGACTCTAAATTTTGGTAAGGACATGGTCCTCCTTGTTTCTGGTTCTCTAGATAACAGGGAAACCTAGTTAGAGGTCATGATCTATGGTTTTCTATACAAAAATGTTAAATATGAAGTATTGAGTGGATTGTATAAAAACCCATACCTACGTATTATAATAATATTATGTATATATCATTAAACTGAACCCTATATTTACTCATTGTCATGGAAGATATCATCGGTTTTTCTGAAATATAATTCTTCAAACCTCAGCATTACCAGGAAAAACTATTGTACCCGAATGAAACGACAATAAAAAGAGATCAAGAAAATAGCCCAAAAGCACAATGGGCCTCTTTGCCGCCCACTTCCAATGTAATGGTTCAGAAACATCAGAAACATCACAGAATAAAAAATAAGCTCTCCAATATAATAAGCAAACGACGTACGCGATCCTTTTCAACGAGATAACTCGTTCGAACAATAGAATTTATTGTCATCATTCGTCAACTCGAAAGGGAGAAGACGGGTCGAATAAAATTGGTGAAATTGATGCTGACACTCGCAGACTCATTTCCATCATACACAGCGGGATTCTGCAGCCTTCCCGCCCCCGCCGCCGGGGGCCATGCCTGACAAATAGAGTTCTCGTGCAGCGAATTCGGTCAGAAAAAATTGTCGCGAAACGAGCTCACGAAACCTATAGTAGCCGCCAGATTACCGAGACCCGCCTCGCCGCGAAGTGTCCGAGAAACGAACACGCGGCACGCTCGCTGACAGACCAAGCTATTCTGGCCGTGATACGACGATGCAATAAAGTAAATTGCGAGCATTTGCTATAGGAATTTGGAACAACGGGTAGCTTTATGGCACCGATAATGTTATGGGCAGGTAATGTTCTGTTTCGCATCTACAAATGTGCGTTTCATTGTTTTACGATGGTGGCAGATCGCGCCGCAAGTTTCTTCGGTAATTTAACGACGGCATAAAGATTTAGCGGAGCTTTGAACTGAATTTGGTGATGTTGAGTACCAAAATCGTTATTTAAATAGCACGCCCACGATGTCTTCATTAAAACATTACACGAGTTGTAAGCCAGAAGCGTCTCTTATTACCTATTTTACTGAGAAAACAAAAATGCCTTGTTAGAATGTTGTTGCTAGTATAATAGACTGTTTTGGTTAAAACATTGGAATGACAGAATCGTTAACGATTGCGCTAAACGTTTATCGAACCATGTGAATCAATTTATCAAAACATTACTGAGGCTGCGGTCTGGACCCCAGAATATCGATGAAGTTTGTATCTCACAGCATGAATCTCATAGATATTATTTCATGTATTATGTAATCTGACATGAAGTATCCCATCGATGCTAGCAACCGGGTCAAATTGGCAGATGCCAAGCCACTGTTGGAAGAGGCACTTTTCCAAACTTCTCTGCTGATTGAGAGCCAACAAGGCTTAAAGGTATCTAGGCCTACCCCCTTTTGTATATCCTATTAACTACAGTTTAATTGTGACAGTCATATTTTAATCGTTGTAACATGATTTTGATAAAAATATTTTTTTTTACTATACCTACGATTTCATTCGGAAAACTTGAATATACATACAGCGCATACAATTAATTATGTGGGCTTAAAAATGAAATAAGAAAGTAAAAATTGTCGCACTTCTTATTGTTTTTATTGTTATTTTATATTGTTAAGCGGTGGTAGCCTAGTAGCGAACGACCGCCTTCGAAAACGGAGGTGGCGAGTTCAAATCCCAGTGCGGGCACGTACCAATGTGTTTCTTGTTAAAAACATATGTACGTAATTATCACTCGCTTTTCGGTGAAGGAAAACATCGTGAGGAAACCAACATGCCCGAGAATAAATTCGGAGGCATGTTATCCACCAATCCGGACTAGGCCCCCGTGGTGGATTATGGCCCAACCCTCCGCACGATAGTGAGGGGAGGCCTTTGCCCAGCAGTGGGACAGTTACAGGCTGAATTATTATTATATTCCTTCTTTATTTCCGTAAAAAATAGCTCACATGCTGGGCCAGAATGAACGCACGGTTGTAATAAAATATTTAGTTATTTAGTTTGTACATGAAAAGGCCCATTATGGTCAAATAATGGATCAACTCACATTTATATTAATAACCAGCATAATTTTGTGTGAATATTTATAATAAAGTTTTTATAATTTAATCACGAACTGTGTAGGTACATTAAACAAATTTACTACAAACCCAATTTTAAAACATACTAAATATAACTTTGTGAGTAATCTCGTGTCTGTCAACATAGAGTTTGTAAAGTCGCCGCCGGGCACGCCTCGCCACAGCTTCGACCTCAGTGACTGCTATGTCGACAATGGAGTTAGCATTGGCGATTATCAAGATACCCGCAATATGGACAGTGGCTTCTCCAAGCTCAATTATTAGTTGGACTGTTAAATTCTCTGCGAAATGTTCTTAACAGTAACTAAGTTTTCTATAACTTGGTTAAGGCTAGGTGAAAGGGAAACATCTTTTTTCAAACTCAAACCATATTATTATTCTATTCCAATTAGGTAATTGTTCTCCAGACGCGTTTTTGTTGTCTAGAGTAAAAATCTCATCGTGACTGGTGTTTGACTAACCCAATCCTTGAGGTAAATAATTAATTATATTTGAATATTGACTCTAAGGTTCTATTGTATTGGCATTTCTTAAAAATGCTTCATTAGTGAACTAATCCATTTGATGACGGCTTTTTCAACATTCAACAATTAATGATTGTTGCTCTAAAACAAAGGTTAATTACTGTAGAGATACTTCAAAACATGGAACAGAATAATTTATTACTTTGTTATCTGAAACCGTAAAAGAGAGGAGCCTCTGCCATAGCCTGCGCGGGCTTAAGAGCAGCTATTTCATGTTTTAAGAGCGAGTCTTACAATGACAAATTGACGCACGACGTTGCTTCATGTCACCGAATATATTCGGATGCCTCGCTCTATTTTCCTCGAATCCATATAACTACAACTCTACGTGAAAGCTTTCATCCAATTTGGGGGAAAAATCTGACGCAAAAATGTACTCAATCTCTCTGAAAATAGCATTGTCAATAAGAAGTAATTTCTTAGAACACGTAGGATGGAAACGACATTATTATTTTTTGCTTTGTAAGAAGTTCTTACAAAGCAAAAAATAATAACTTTCCGGCGAACTCTACGAGTGTGTCTGCATTGGACTTGATTTTATGGGGCATGACTAGCATATACTATTAGTACCTGCAGTGTATACTACTTCTACCGTTTCCTAGTGAAATCCAAACAAATAATTCACATTATATACTATAGTAAGAAATAAGGATTAAGGGCGAAATTACAGGAACTTATCCCAATAGATCACGTCTAACGCAGTGATACGTGTATTGTCTCTCACGAGGCATTATTGAGGGCTCTTGACTTGGCTCACCAAACGACGAATCGAGGTCTCTCTTCCTTTATTATCCCGTGGATATCCGCAAGGAGCCGCCCACGGCGTTTTTGTTTAGGCGCATTATAGTGTGGAGTGGTTTCCTGAGCCTTCGAGATATATGTCTATAATTTATGGATAATAATATAGATGTTTATCCCCAGTGAGCCCTTCATTCTTCAAGCAGAAAATCTATCGTTAAGTATTTGGAGTGTTTCGTCAGCATTTATTGAAAATTGGCAGTCTAAGCTTAGATTTAGAACAACTCCCATTTTCATGGTATGCCAAGTGGGTCGTCATACGATCCTATGACAGAACTTAATGAGAATGAGATCTGCTATTATTGAAATCGAACTGGATCATGTTCTGACAAGCTTCCCAAAGTTTCTGAAATTATTCGGGGCCATAAATGAAGTGGAGTAAAATCAACAATGTTTCAGTTTTTCATGCCTACGCTTCAACCATTCTTAAATGGCGGTGAATAGAGCCCAGCCTTAAAGTGCCATGGACATTTCGAAAATTACAGATTTTTTAAACATCAATATTACGCAAGGACTTTCCTATGTTAGACCTAGTTTGTTAGTTACAGAACACCTGTCTGAACGCTTGACCCTTGTTACAGAGCCGCCAGCCGCAATGGCCACCACCTCCCGAGCGCGGACGAAATGATGTCCAGGCCTGGAGGATGTGACGCGTGAGGATGCACCGGAGCTGCGCGATGACGAAGATGCTGTTGTCTATGCTGTCGCTCTGCGTCTGCGTGGCGACTACCGCTTCTATTCCGAGTGGAGGTGAGCCTACAATTGTAAATCAGTAGACCTTCTTAAAGCCGAGTTATACAAATCCTATTGAGCAACGCTCAAAGTGTTTTTCGTATACGTAATATATAGAATTCATATCTCGCGAAGAACCGATAACCGCAGCTGGTGTAAACGTGTTCTTGAGTGGAGACTGCGACTCGGCAAACGTAGTGTAGGACGCCCTCCGGCCAGGTGGGATGACGATCTGCGAAAGACTGCAGGCAGATGCTGGATGCGTCAAGCTGAAGACAGGGCGCTATGGCGCTGATTAGGGGAGGCCTATGTCCAGCAGTATTGATCTAGGCTACTAATGATGATGATGATGACTGAACTTGACCATCACCGATAAATTTATACTACCTACTCAATTTATATTTGGAATTTTGGATCAACAAAACCTATCGAAATATTTGGTACTATTTTTTTAACGTAAAACATAATTACGTAATAGAAACAGATACGCAATTAGGCTGCGAATTCAATGCGATGTTAGTGATTTCTTCTGTGCCTACCTATGAATAGACTAACAGGCTGTATTCGAAGAAATGTATAAGAAATCAATAACGTGTACACAATTAAGATTATTTGTTGAATCTTCCGGGCGTGGGTTAAAATCTTTCGCTTAAAATGAAAATTACCTTCCATAAACCTCTGGTATTTTAGGGCAAAAACTTTAAACGTATATTTCTCTCGTAACTTCTATAATGTGCATGAATAAAATATTTCATTCGATGCGTAAAAGCGGTCTCCTTTCGGAGCGTTTTTATTATACGATAACTCATCTCATATTTTCTATTTAAATTCAAGTGGAGATAAACTCCCAAATATCTTTGTTACATAATCTACCTTTTCAAGTGGACTGAATCAGCTCATCTCTAGTACTTACTGTTAGATCGGTAGGTACTACTGAAGAATCACTTAAATATTCCCTCAAATCGTCTACCAATAACATATTCCTCTTGGAATAAAACTAAACCTCATCTATTATAAAGGAATATTTCTAAAAACGCGCTACGTTGCGCGTTTATAAGGATGTAAAAATAGTGAGGTCCCACCGAAGCAGAGATTTGAAACGAAATGTGTAGAGCGTGGAAGCCCTTCTATGTAAATGTGCTCTTTGTAGCGAAGTAAAGAGAAATAATACCGTTTTAGGTGATATGGAATTCGTAACTTGAAACTGTGCTGCTAGCGCTATTAATTATTTATGTACGCAAATGGAGCGGCGCGGTTCGGTAGTGGATACGGATTTTATATACGGTTAATCCACTCTGGTTTAAATTGTAAATAGTTTTAGGTTTATGGGTATCTTTCTTGCTTTGTAATAATAATTGTTGGAAAGACGCACTCCGTTAGTTTCTGACGGGATTTATTCAGAGGCTTGCTGAAATTCGCTATTGCAACGATGGTATAGAATTACCTAAGCCTTACATTAACCGTGCTAGCTACGTACGTACCTACTTAGTACGTAATGTATACTTTGAAAACTGACTATTTAAGGATAAGTTACATAATTCTAATAGGGTGATTGTTTTGTTTCCTTTTAATTAAATAGAACAATAAATTAATATGGAAATTTGTCTTCTAACATCAGAATAGAAACAAATAAAAAGCGGCCAAGTGCGAGTCGGACTCGCCCATGAAGGGTTCCGTAGCAGCAATTAACATGATAATAAAAGTTCTTCTAGCTCGTTGTAACTTTGATCAATGTTTTAATAATAGTGTATTTTTTATGATTTCTCACGTGTTAAAAAAAAACTTCACACTAGGTCTCGTTCAAATTAATTTTCGTTCGAAGTTTGCATGGTAATGTAGATCATAATTATATATTTTTTAGTTTTATAGTTCTCTTATTTTAGAAGTTAAATAACATACATTTTTCCACTTTGGAAGTGTATATCGCGCCAACTGTTCAGTTTAGGAAAAAATGATAGGTACTAGAAACCTCGATATCATTTTTGAAGACTTATCCATAAATACACCATACGTATATAGGTTTGATGAAAAAAAAATTGAGTTTCAGTTATAAGTATGGGGAACCCTAAGTTTTTTATTTTTGTTCTATTTTTGTGTTAAAATCTTAATGCGGTTTACGGAATACATCTACTTACCAAGTTTCAACAGTATAGCTCTTATAGTTTCAGAAAAAAGTGGATGTGACATACGGACGGACAGACACAGACAGACATGACGAATCTATAAGGGTTCCGTTTTTTTTGCCTTTGGCTACGGACCCCCAAAAAGTGACTTGTAATAAAAACGTAGCAAAATACCCACTGTGAAGAAAATTAAATCTAACACAGATATTTTTCATAAACATCTTATCACATAGTTATAGCAAAAAAAGGGAAAATCTGAGATCAATTTATTAGCTCCTGGAATTCTTTGAGTTCTGTTTACACAAACATGTACATACAATCAGATGGTTCAGGGAATAAAATGTTGATTTGCTTACATTCACAAATAGATGGGTATAAATATTATTTATGTTTCTACTAGCTGATGCCCATGTCTTAGTCTTCAGTTGGAATTTTTTTTGTAGTATTTTCTACGCCTCTTTCGACATAATATTATAATATACAGAATGATTTTTCAGACGGGACAGTAAGGCCAGGTACCTTAACCGTTATAGTTACAGGAAAACGTTTTAAGAAGACTATCAAAAGATTTTTAAGATATTCTGAACTGAGTTTACAGATTTCAGAAAAATTGTACAGTCAGCAAGAAATGGTCATTTGACACAAAAACTTTTTTTTATGCTAATCGATCCTATTTCTTATAAGGATCAGAAGTTTCTACTGGACCAACTGAGATTTAAGTACTACTAGAAAGAAATGTCAGAAATTGCGAAAAACTTTTTCCATACCTTTCGGTAAAAGAGTCACACTTCTAAATTAGCCAAACTTTTTTTTTGGGTAGATCCGCTTTAATCCGCAACCAGGAATTCTCAAAAATTCACCCAAAATTTTTTATTAACAAAACACCTAAGTTTCTCTCTTTAAATTGAAATGTAACGGATATTATTGCCAGAGTGCAGTAATTCTAAGTTACTTTTCAGTAAACTACATGGTAATCGGATCAGTAGAAAATATTATGTAATTTGAAAACAGACAAACAGACAGATTGATAAACAAAAACCGTATTCTAAACGTAATATTATTTTATTCGTCTCCAGCGTCATAAATTTTTTCACAGATACAGACTAAAGAAGTTAATATAATATTTATTTAATCATATTATTATTATCTACAAAAACTGGTACTTATTTCCGAAGAACTTTGAAGAGTTACACGGTAGGTAGGTACTCTAAAAATATTGTATTCGAATAAATGTTGGTATTCTAACTCGATACAAAACTTTTTTGTTGCGTAGTAGGCATATCATAATAATGAAAAAACACTTTTTTTACCACGATAAAGTACTAAGCGTTTGTATACTTATGATTTTGTAACAATAATCATGATATTTGTGATTTTTATTTACCTTATTTTAGATAACATGTTTTTTCTGTACCTATTTACCTATCATTTTATGGATTATAGAAAAATACAGAAATAGGAGTGATATTGACTTTTGTTTCGACTCCCATGAAAAAATAAAGTAGAGTTTTCTTGTTGTTTTCAATTTAAATTAGCAAACAGCAATAAAATATATCCGGTTCCGTATCTCGTAGCACCCGTTCCCACCGCGCGAGCCCGTCATGTTCAGCCTCTTAGCCCGGAGCAGCCCTTAAGCCCACGCCACATTAGTCGAGAGGGCTAGGACACACACTTCTCTAATCCCTCTCGTCAAAGCCGTCGCCAAACACTAATAAAAGTTTAAGAGCCTGCGTCAGGCGCTCAGTTTATCGGCCGCTACCCGGCGCTAAGTAAGATTGAAAACATGACGCTGCAGAATAGGGCTTACATTTTCGGCAATTTTCGGCCTTAATTTCGGTATAACCTAAAATTTATTGCCGGTATAATTTATTGTTATTGGTGAGATGACTTTATGACCAGTAAAGGCAAATTGATCGAAAAGAAGTTGAAATTATATTTTGGTATTTATCTGAGCGCGTTTTGGTAACAAGGTATTTATTTTAAAACAATAAATTAACTGTTACTTGGAATAAGAAAATAATACCAGCTCATACTAGCAAAACTGTTTTGATTAAATATTATGGTTTGTTATAATTATTAATCATAATAAATCGTTAAATTAGTAGGATTTAAAATAAACTGTGTAATTTTTGCACGTACATATTTCTTTTGTTTTGATGTTTAGTTTGGGTTTCCCACTATTTTTTTACTTTATACTTAGTTAGCCACAAATTAAACAAAGGTTGAGTTCAGACGTGGATAAAAGCATTCGGATTAATTCTTCGGCCCGCACGTCATATGCCGAAAATCAAGAAACTATCTGCCACCTTAATCTATCCATAAGTATCCCAAACAAACAGAGGCAGGTGGATCGATTGTTGAGGGGTCATAGAGGGGTCGTTAGGGGTCGAGGGGCTCTGTTGTTTGACGCATCGGTTCTCGTGGGCTAATGACCTGGAAACCCGATGTATGGACTTAATAGGATTTTGGCGTAAACCAGCTTTGGGTAGTTAATGCGGCCTAATTTGTTTGAAGTGGATACCTACCACATATTATGAAGCAGTTATAGAGCCATTAGCGACGACAAGTGCTTTCCATATAACTACTTGTGGTGGTACAGCTTACCAATTATCGTTAATAAATTATAATATGTAGGAACAATAGCACTCATAATATTATGTGTGAAAAAAAATACGACTGCTTAACTAACTGATAAAAAGAACTAGTGACGTGAAGTCACATGATATGATAACACGTAGCCTGAGATTAAATTAATTGATCTAAGGTGATCGACCATAACCTCTTGACACTCAGACTCGGATAAATACTCATGCTTTTAGATTTAAACGGGCCCCTATAAAAACCACACGAAATCTTTCAAACAACTCCAATCACCGACATTTGCCTTTACATAACGCCATATTCCAACTTAGCCGGCGGAATAAAACTTTCAAAGCAGCCGGAATATTTAAAGGGAAGACTTTCCAAATGCTCAATCCTTCCACTGAGCCACGCGCTACAAGGACTGAATAACCTAAAAGTTTGAATTGAAATAATATGACAGCTCGTCCTTCCACTTGTGTGACAAAAAATTATAATTATTGTTGTTGATTTATTGTTTCTTTATTTTGGTTCTTTTACAGTCTTTTTGTGGGTCTGTAATTATGATTGTACGGTATTGTTTTATTGTGTGCACAAAAACTATGAGTAGGTATGGAGTTAATTTTATTATGATTTAAACTACAAACTCTATTATCGCAATAATCGGTACGTACGCACTTATATACTAAAAATAACTTTACCAAACGTCTGATATCTTTATTTTGATTTCTGGAGCTAGCTATTAAATTCACCAATTCGCACAAGCATTCTTTAGCACTAACGTCCACCGGTTGTTTGTTAGTCAAATTAAAAATGCACAGTATGCACACTCAAGGTAATTTTATTCACTTTTCAAAAATTGCTATGGCACGCCACATAATACCTATATACCTGGTACTGATATTTTACTTATACCGCATACTTAATTTCGTAAGACATTTACCAATTTTCAGTCCTTTTCTCAATCCTTCTGATCCCCGTGCGGTTATTTCGGCTCGAATGGTCTGCCACTTCGGTAGACGGCTGTTTTGTTTCGTCGAATTATTTCGGCGAAAGGCTAATCTCGATTTTCTTTCTCGATTTGGTGATGTTTGTTCCCCTGTTGCTATTTCGTTCAGTACCTATTAGTAGATGGTACATTTTATCGTAGTTATTTGTGGAAGAACCGCATGATTTTTTACCGCTGGTTGGCAATGAACCCAATGTTAGGTTAGTCAATAAATCAGGCATTTCACTTTTTCAGACATGTGTTTCTTAACTGTTTTTCAGTTTGTTTATTTTAATATTTGTTGATTTTTTTTCATTACGATGGACTTTATACTTAAGCACTCGCATATCTCAAATCACTGCTGATTGCATTAAAAAGAGCCCAGCCATTACTTAAAGGCTCTTCTATCTTTTTTCATCATTACGGCTCTTCACCCAGAAGATTCTACCATCAATTCTGCCTTCCTTGTAGCCTACCAAAACATTTACAACCTCGCCAAGAAAATCTATCACCTTCCATTTAATGAAATAACTCCACCAACCCACACCAGTTCAGACGTGAAAACCGTAAAAGAAGGTATATCAACAGAAGAATTTCCCATCCCGAAAAAATCAATTTGCGCACCATGAAAGTATCCATATATCGCATACCTGTGTATCCAGTTTATTCCGATAGATTTGCTCCGAATGAAGATTCCCGGCACTCGGGAAGAGAGGCCCACTCACTCGAGCCGCGTTCTTTGGGACATTATGAATCGCTATTTTTGTTGTGAAAACGTGATTTACAATACTTGTTGTCGTTGTGCGTGAAAAATTGGTCCACTGCGTTTGATTCTGTTGTGTCCAAATGTGAAGGAATTTTTGAAGCAAAAATATCCTAGCCTATACATAATAATATTCTCATCAATATTGTCTTTGGATACTTTTGGTGTCAATAAAAGAGTTATATTTCTCTATTTAAGGCAAAATTAGAATAACGTTTTCATGCCTTTAACTTGAATTCAAATTAAATCTATCCGTATTCAATAGTATTCATACATATGACGTTATGTTTAAATTGCAATTATTTAAAAAAACATCGCTAGACAACGTTGATATATTATCATTCTGTAGTCAGTCATAGATAGCGAATACAATTCATGTGTAACAAATTATAAAACCAAATGTACAGTAACAAATATATCCATACAAGTACGCCACCAATCTGTCTAATGGATTGAAATTCTGTTTGTTAACTGAACTGTGATCGAAGATAAGCTTTTGGGATTTACACAATAATATAGGACTACAGACCTGTGTCATTTTAGTAACACAGTACATTAATTTATGTCATTTCGTTTAACTCACAGTTTATGGAGAAATTTTGGATTCTTTAAACAAATAGTACTGATAATCTTCACAGATACTCTCAAAAAGCTTTTATTAAGTGAACAGTAGTTAGTAGTTGAATATTTATTATAAGTAAGTGAAGACCAACAACTTTATAGAGACTTGTAAGGACCGACAGATCTAAGTAGGTATTCCAGTTGCCAAACTGTCCAAACGAACAGTTAACAGATACTACCAAATAATAAACAAAAAGCAACGACCCTTAGCTCAAAATGTAACTTTATTTTCTAGTTAAAATCTAAAACATCGACGTTTAATTTGTCGGAGTACTCTACTCAACTACTTGTAGAATCCTCATTAACTCGAGTTCACGTCAATGAAACGATCTTTACACTCTTGCTGGTAGAATAGTCATTCAGGTGCTTCTACACTAGTTGATACGATGTTACAGTATCGATTTAATTAACACGCTGTTAATGAAACTCCGCACGCTCTAAGCTGAGATTAGAATCTTAGTTACACTGTGGTAGTGTGCTTTGGATTTCGTTTAGGTATTGTGTAAGATTAATGAGTTGTAAAACTTGGTTCAATGGATCATATTGCGACAGGTGAATGGACATTGGGCAATTTGGCATTAACTCAAAAACTTATGTCAATTTATGAGCTATTTTAAGTTAGTATAAATATTATTAAACCTCAAGAATTTAAAACCTGTAAAATAAAAAAATATCACATTTTAACGAGTATTATTGACTGGTACGTGGCATTTATTTTTTTCAAA
Organism: Hylaea fasciaria; assembly: GCA_905147375.1. Lineage (NCBI taxonomy): Eukaryota > Metazoa > Arthropoda > Insecta > Lepidoptera > Geometridae > Hylaea > Hylaea fasciaria. The sequence continues at coordinate 10,727,759 of LR990208.1, read as the reverse complement.
TAATAATATTATTTTATCACTAGTAATGTAAATACGCGGTGGTAGCCTAGTGGGCGAACGTCCGCCTTCGAAAACGGAGGTGGCGAGTTCAAATGCCAGTGCGGGCACGTACCAATGTGTTTCTTGTTAAAACATATGTACGTAATTATCACTCGCTTTTCGGTGAAGGAAAACATCGTGAGGAAACCAACATGCCCGAGAATTAATTCGGAGGCATGTTATCCACCAATCCGGACTAGGCCCCCGTGGTGGATTATGGCCTAACCCTCTTCACGATAGTGAGGGGAGGCCTTTGCCCAGCAGTGGGACAGTTACAGGCTGAATTATTATTATTATTATTATATAATGTAAATACCTTTAATAGATTATAATTAGGGAAACACTCATTATATTTAATACACATTTTCAGAAATATTAGACTATTTACGTCTATGTAGTAATTCAAGTATGTAACTGTAATAATTAATTTTACTAAATAATACTACAGTGAACACCATAATTAATTTTGTAATACCACTTTCAATTTAATTGTATTTCTACTTGAAATTTAAGTTTAGTTGAAAGTAAACCTATCCTCACATAAAAAGCAAGAACCAAAACATTAACAGGAAACGCGTATTGAAACATGAAAACCATTAACAGGATGAAGTAAAAAGTTTTAGCGTATAAAAAACATCGGATTCGTATTCCTCTTCTATAGCAAAAAGGGTCACTTTGTAAAACGCGAAAACACTTGTTCATTCATATATTCATACAAGTGGAAGTAATTTATTAAATGGAATGCGTATACTCCGAGCCGTATAGCTACAGAGGATGGAATGCAAATACGGTGAAACAAGGTACGGTGAATCCGAGTACGTATAAAGTTGTTTAGCCGGAGTTGTTGCATATTTTTATACGTAGTTTATGCATTAGTGATGATGGTATAAAACTGTTCCGACTTTAATAGGGTATAAGAATTTTTATTCGTCTTTTTTCTGCGGTAAGCTCAAGTTATAGGCCTGTTAGGTAAAGTTTGCTGTTTTATTGTTTTGTTTGTAGAAACTGTATTAGATACAATACAAGGTCAAAGCAGGCGTAGATAATAATGGGTGTATTTTGTGCGTCCTTGTGTGGACAGATTTAGTATGATGGTGAATGTATTTTCTCAGAACAGTTATAGTTTTCACATTCCTCTTTGATTTATGTTACAAATTCGAAATATAACTTTTGAGAGTCCATTTAATTAATAATATAAATACAAATGCAAAGTATTTATTGACATATTATAATAATTTGCTTGTTGAGTTTGAGTTGAATTCAGTAAAATTCTGCTACTAGAAACTTCATAACAACTTACTATACTGTAATATAATGTACTAATGTAATAATGTACTAACATGTAATGGACAGACCTGGCACTTACTGCAAGTTGTAAAACCTGCCTGTCTCGTTACTGCATTACCTAAATTATATAAAAAACAATAACTTAACTATACATTTCATATTTTAACTGAAATTATCACAATATAGTGAATACTCACACTTGCCGAGACTTGATACATACTGTGCATAATGAATAGGTGATAATAATTTTACTAACTTAATATGTAGACAGTAAAAAGTTTTCGCTATAATAACAACACAAAGCGAAAGTCTGCTGCAAGCCAAACAGCCTATATAGCACTTCTGTGTGCCTGAATCTCTCAAACAGGTGAAATTATGCGCATACACGATACGCCTTAGAAATATTTGGCACACCCTGTGTGCAGACTGCGGTCGCCGACACTCTCTTGTTGACTATGTGATCGGTACACGGTGGCATAAACATTGTGATAGTAGGTACAAAACAATAAATAGTATTGCTTTGGTTTGCCCTTTTTGAATGCTTGATATTAGACTGTTACGTTATTAGGGTTCCGTAGCCAAGGGCAAAAACGGGACCCTTATAGATTCGCCATGTCTGTCTGTCTGTCTGTTTGTGCGTCCGTCCGTCCGTCCGTCTGTATGTCTCAGCCACTTTTTTCTGAAACATTATGAGCTATAATGTTGAAACTTGGTAGGTAGATGTATTCTGTGAACTGCATTAAGATTTTCACACAAAATTAGAAAAAAAAATTTTTTTGGTGTCCCCATACTTAGAATTGAAACTCAAAATTTATTTGTCATCAAACTCATACGTGTGGGTTGTTTGTGGATAGGTCTTCAAAAATGATATTGAGGTTTCTAATATCATTTTTTTTTAAACTGAATAGTTTTCGCCAGAGACACTTCCAAAGTGGTAAAATGTGTTTTCTTTCTTTACTCTGAAAATATGATGCCATCGCAGATGAGATTTTTTAAATGTATGGAGGCATTTAAACCCGCAATAAAATCACATGCTACAGTTTGACCACAAAAAGTATCGAATATTAAACGCGCAGCAAGAAATTGATTAATTCTACAAAGTCATATCTTTGTCGAAAATAAAATAAACCATTTCAAATGACAACTTACCGTTTACATAAAAATTTGCTTATTCAAAACACACCCTTATAACAACATAAATGGGAATAAAACCTGTTTTGCCAAACATTAACCACTTATCCAGAAAAACACTCTGCGATCAAATCCAGCATTTTGACGATCTTTTTTATAAACAAAAATATTATTTACTGAAATAAAAGCGAGTGTAAGCTCCTCCCGGCGGGGGGGGGGGGGGGATGACAAACAAAAGGGGTATTTTTCTCCTTTGTTCCTCTGTTTAGAAATATGATTTGGACAAAGGTCACGGGACCAAAGCCTCCATTAAAAGGTATTCCGAAACAAATAATATAAAGCGTTCTCTAAAGAGAACTTCATCGGCAATTAAACATTTTCTCAGCAGTTTTTGAGTCACTGTCAAAGTAGTTTGTTTTAATTAGCTATTTTCTTTTAGACGTCTATTAAAGTGGATGTAGGTTCTTTACGGTCCTCTTAATACACTTTTAAGTGTGAAGATTTTAACATTTTGAATATAAATTGTGATTAAAATAATATTAAATGTATAATTTATAATGCCTAGTTTTTATGCGAGAGTGGCTAAATGGTAGTTTGTGCGCTTTACAACCCAATGACATTGGGTTCGGTCATCGGCCTCGCACCAATGCCTTTGTGAGTTATGTGCGGGTTCCCATCGCTCCGTGCTTAAAAGGGTGCATTAAGCCGTTGTTCCCGGTTGTTATTGTTATTGATCGGTAGAAGTTGTAAAATCACGTCAGAAGCCCTTGGGCGGCCTGACAGACTCTGGCACTAGAGGCTGGCACTGAGTACTTCGGTGGGCAAACAAAATAAAGAAGTAATTTAATAACGTTTTACACGTTAGTAGTAAACAATTTGTTATAAATTATAATGTGTAACTATCGTTTGTTTTCTCATTTACTTATATTCACTCAAACATTCTTCTACGTTTAAGTTTAAGTACACATAAATCCAACCCTTCCAGTAATTAAATCATACAACAATCGGGCCTTCATTAAGATTCACGAGCACCAAGCGATCGTGGAAATCGGACCCAAAACAGTATAAAATGAAGCGTAAGTACAATTTCACGCGTTTTGTCCCCTAACATCGAAACAATGTCCTTTTTACGGCACCCAAGCGAACACCTACGGGAAACGAGTTTTTAAAATGCTGAATTTTTCACCTCCGACACGGCGGAGACCAGAGACGGGCGAGATGGTTAGACAACCGAAAGAATCACATTCGGTGCGAAATTACAATCGAGTCTGTACACATTTTGCTCCCCGACTAAACCGTCAAGATGATTGCGTCGACTGGCTCACCGCATAGTGTTGTGCGCGGTCATAACTAGAAAAAACCGCAGTTGGCAGCATCGAACGCGATTATTTTCTATCGAATGGTAAACAACAACTTGTAGGTACTCACTTAAATTCGACAACAAGGGAAAATCATTCAAAACGATCGAGATGTTTGAACAATCGAAACAATCGACTAAAACACCTCGCACTCGGCCATCGCTAGCAAAAATTGCCACCGAAAAACAAAAGGCAGGCTTGGTGAGGAAACATGGCAACACAGATCCTGCGCTGATAACGGATATCAGATGAATATGTTATAATAACAGCTACGTTGGACGATTGAGAAATAACATGTTAAATGGTCGATATTCATCTCTTGTTAAGTTTTTCAAATAGGTACGCAACATGTTTTTCGTTTCGTATTTGTTCTAAGGAGTTTATCGTAAATAATCAAAGTAGAATACCCAGTCCGTAGCGCTAGTTTAATGACCACTATCAAATTTAAACGAAGTTTACTGTATTTGAAATATGACTTAACAACCATCATAACTATGTATTAAACAGCAAAGAACATTCAAAAACTTAGCCCTGTTATCTGTATATAATTAAAAAACGAAACAAATATCTATTGGTTTAATCTAATATGACAGCTCCTTCTCACTTAGGTATCTTCTTAATGCCTGATACTCGTTTCTTTGTTTACTAAATTAATTGGCATTTGGTACTACATTACGAGTACATTGTGTAACTTTGAGAGTATTTTCACAGCTGCAATTTCCCAAACACGACAAGCAAAGCGCGTCGGCTTACCTCTCGCAAGTTTCAAGTTAGATTCATAAAACCCCTAGTAACGCGAGTGTGTAGAGCAATTTAATAAAAAGCCCCAGCGGGCTTAGAATCTCCTTGTACTACGTCGGGAGTGTGTAGCGAGCTTTAGTCGGGCTTTGTACGGAGTAATTGCACTTACATTTTGTACGTTATTTTGATTTTAAATGAGGACACATTAGCTTATTCGAAGTAATTAAAAAAATATAATTTTTTGTAGTGATGGCCTTAATTTTTATTTAATTTCGTTGTGCGCTGATTGCTATCGCTCTGTGCATGTGAAGACGTTAATTTAGATTGTCGCAGTTGGCTCTTGAGTAACGTGAACACCCCATTATCCACAAGACTTCACCATCTTACATGCATCATCGTTCTAACTTTTGACACTGCCGCTTCGATACAATCCAGATGAATAATATTATGCTGTGGTGGTTTTCCCTATTTGCGCAGAAACGATGTGTAAACTCTCATATTATGAAAATTGTTTAGAAAGTGCCTACAATTATGTACAACTTTTTCGGTGAAAAATTCTTTCTGAATATTAAACGTCGTTGTGCGAAATTGTGAGAGAATTTTGCGAGAGATCTACCGTGTGTTGAATCGAAAAAATATGTAGGGAATGTGTTAATTTTTTACGTAGATAATACATATTTTTTAGTGCCGTTAAAATGTACTATTTCACTGTGCAGTTTTAAAATGTCTGACGTACGGAAGTACAATATAACGCGTACAAAAGAAACTAAACCAAAAAATACAAAACAGTAATAACATGTGAATCGACGTTACGTATGTTAATTACAAGAGCTGTTATGAGTCCATAAAATCCACTAATGACAAAAAAAAAACATTTCTACAAAAATCAGTATTTTGTTTGTTATAATACATTATTATAACAAACAAAATACAGATTTACTATCATTTCCAAATTAAATATAACAATTAATTACAATTTCCTCCACTAAAATTGAAAATGAACCACTAAATTGTACACCACCACAACATCTGTACTCCGCCTCCGTCGGTTCATAAACCTTAATTCTCGGAAGCAGTCTCGCAAATACTACTTATAGTAAATTTATTCTCGCCACAAATAAATAAGGCCCGCCGAGAATTGTAAGTAAGTGAGGCCACGCCCATATCACGGACCTGTTCCTCGTAAATTCGAGTCAACACTGGCGGCCTCGTTCCTTACACAAGTCTACAAGTCGGCACTTGTAGACTTGTGTTTTCGAAGAACGATACAAGTTTCTTATGCCTCAATGATTAGGATACACTTACGCGACCAAAACTAAAAATCTTCAAAAAAATCTAACACTTGTACACTTCCACTCTACAGCTTTCAGGAGAAATTCCTCTTACCCTAACATGAGAATATGGTTTGTCCCAATTTCCGTGTCACTGGAGCTCGCAAGGAATGTTAACGAAGGGTATTTACGGCTGGGTAGAGATAGAAGATGCTTAGAGTTCATTTATGACGGTTTATTTATACCTGCATCATGTGAATATTGAGTACAAAAATGTCGTAAGAAATATTTTACGTATACCCGTAGAGTTTCTTCTGTCTTCTGTCTTCTGTAACGGGCGTATTTCCGTAGCGCTGGTAAAGTTGACGGACTTTGCTTTTCCTGTCCAAAATTCAATCATCAATCAGCGCATGAAAGGGAAATATCCTTTTTCAACCTCAATCCATCTGTTTAATTTAATATTATATGGTTATCTTTTTTATTCTTCTCGTTGTTAATAAGAGCACAGATCTCGTCACATTCGTGATGAGAATAAAGTCACAGTCGAGGGTACTACGGCGAAGGTCTGGATTGGACTAAAATAATAATATATGTTTTTACAATAGCATATTTTGCTTATACAAAATTATAAAAGCACATAATGCACAAATGCAACGGCCTTTAGTACAATCCCCGACATAAACCTATTAAAGCAGTTACGAAACTATTAACGTATTTATACTACACATGGTGCGCGGAATTAAATTATGGCGTTACACAATTTATTAAAATTTATCACATTGTCCACTGAAACTGTCGTACATAATTTTGGACCACTTTGATAATTATTTTGGTGATATATTGCTGGCAAACGGACACAACTAAACGCACGGTTAAAATTCTGTGTAATAAGCCTGTTTTTACAGGCTTTTAGATTTTCAGCCGAAACCGAAAATTTACAGTGATTTTATATTTTAGTTTTGTATTTAGGTAGGTCAGTCTGGAATAACACGTAGGGTACTTTTAAGTTTTTCGTTAAAAATACATGTTCATGTGGAATAATAGTAAACGCGAGTCAAACATAACAACGAGTGATCGTTTTTAAAAGTACCCACATCAAAAGCAAGACAAAAATATATTGTGAATAGCTACAAATATAGCTTCAAACATACAGAAATAGAACACAATCTGAGCTGCGCCGCAGTCCGTATTCCCGTACCTTCCGCATTACCTTTTACCTGTGTCGAGATTTCTGCCTCCCCGAGGCTCCTTAAGAGGCTTTTATAGGTTTCGAGTAGGCTTTCCTAGCGCTCTGGCGGTCAGTGGTTTCATTTTATTTCGATTTTCTCTTTCCGTAGCGGTGATAGTCTAGTGGGAAACGTCCAGCTACCTAAAAAGGTTGCGTGTTCTAATCTCCTTGCGGACACGTCCTAGTGTGATTCTTGTTAAAACGTAATAATATTAAGTTGATTATTATTCGCTTTTCGCTGAAGGAAAATATCGTGCGAAAATCACACCAACGGGAATCAATTTGGAAATATTATAGTCCGGATTGAACCCGTTATGAATTCTAGCCTAGTCACGAAAGTGAGGTGTTATAAAAGAAGGGGGCGTCGAATTTTCTTTTGTACACAACTATGAAGTTTTATAAGTTTTTCGATACACATTAATAAAAACGTGATTAAATAACATAATGTAAATTTTGTTGAATTGCAGAGTAATTCATTTTATTTTGAATTATGTGCTGTTTTTTCCAAAACATAACATATTTGTTACTAGCTGATTCCCGCGACTTCGTCTGCGCAGGATTAGTATTTTGAGCAGCTTATAATTATTAGCGTGGCGTAGAAAATAACATTAGGACATTAAATTTATCACACATTTTTATGGTTCACTATTTTGGCTATAATGGCTTACACATAAGATATAGATATATACTGTGGCGGGCTTTTTTGTAGAACTATTTAAGTTAAACATTTTCATCATACATTACATATGTGTAACTCTAGCGGTTTTGGCAGCGCACGTCAGAATAGCTCGTACTTACTTGGCACTTATCGTAATTTTTTGGACAATTCACACAATATCTGTATAAATTGTAGCCTATGTGTTATTCTGATGTATAAGCTATATTATTGTAAAGTTTCATGAATATTCAGTAGTTTTTACGTGAAAGAGTAACAAACATCCATCCATCCATCCATACTTACAAACTTTCGCGTTTATAATATTAGTAAGATGATTGTGTAGCCTGCTCCAAACCAGTAGCAACTGGCATCGAACCAGGTATTGCCGACATTGGCACCAGCGGCCTTAATTTTTACAATCTGCTCTTAGTATTTCTCTATTAATAAGTCACAAAGTTTATTTTGAGTATCTATAATATACATTACGAGTATATACCTTTTCTGCCAATAACTGGAAATGTTTCTGGTCTTTATTTTATACTTTCCGTATAATTAGTCACAAGCAAAATGAGTCATATGTGCGATAAGCTTAGTTATCCTGATGTAGTATGTAATCTGATGAAGTATGTAATATTTATATTTTCCTTATATATCAATTTAACACCTAATCTAATCAAAATTAGTGATTAAACTTCGAGTACTCGACACTCGTACCTACTTCATATGCCTTTTCTGAGATCTCAATCATTTTGGTGTAAATAAATAGAGCTACCTACCTACTATACTACCCATCTACTGTACTAAAACTGAATTGCTGAAATCTAATTAAGTACAGTCAGCGATAGAAGTCACTGATTAAATCCCCATCTCAGTTCAGTTAAACGTTTACAAAATGCTGTAATTTTCCTGGAAATAGTAAGTTGAAAGTTCGGAGGTGTTCACTGACTTTCGTCTGCCCTCTATACCACAGACCTTGACCGAAACTTTGTTCGTTACAAATTATAAACTTTTTGCACCACAAGCGGCATGTTTTGCTGTAATTTCTGTTAGGTAAATATCCTGTTTATTGCCCTTGGGTACATTTGGGTACAGCACGGGTCATGTCCGCGGTTTTTGTCCCTACTCCATTGTTTAGACATAACTAGTGATGGGCGAGTCCGAGATGTTTTACTTAGTCGATTGTTTCGATTGTGCAGTCATCTCGATGGTTATCTCGCAGTTGAACTCAAGCGAATCCGCGAGTGGTTTTCAACAGGAAATAATTGAACACGCGATGGCGATTTTTTTAGGTTTACATCAAGCACAATATAACATAAGCGAGCGAATAACACAGCGGCAAGTGAGTTAATTTGTAACACACAATGGGTTAGTGGAAAAGCGAGATGTTTTAGACTCGATTGTAATTTTGCAACGAATGGTATTCTTTCGAGTGTGTACACATCGGATACGCAAATCGCTACACACGACAGTATTGTTATGTCAAAGTTCGCTTCGTTAGATTTTATCTGACTATTGTTGGTGAAAAAAGGGTTGCTGGACGGGCTTGATGACCATTGTTTATGGGGATTATGTATGCGGAAACATGGCGGAGAATTTATTATACATACAATGATGAACGAGTGCGTAATATTAGTTCGAATTACAAACGACCGATGAAATTTAGTGCTAAAGAACGATAGGATATATTATTATAACAAACAAAAGTTTTAATATTGGAAAAATCGATTGAACAAAGTCTATGATGTTGAAGTCTTATTATCGGAACTTATCTGTTTACCTGAAGTCTATCGAACTTCCGAATAAAAATCACCGAACTCAAACAAAAATTAATAAAATCATCCGCTCCAGATAATATCTTAAAGGGATTTCCCAGATTTCGCACTTTGTTTCCCGGCCGATTCTCATTAGGAACTGCCAAATCTCCCTATTTTAATTCGGCATCAATTATAAGTCCATTATCTTCGAAATGGGATTAAACTAGGACCAATCTACAATTCTCCGAAAGACCGCAAATCTCGCTTTGGGGACAAAAAGGTCAAAGGATCCGTGACAGAAACTGACAGATGTAATCCCGAGGTCCTCGGGAGCTTTACTATTATATCATTAGATTAAATTCCTTGGCAACAATGTGTCTACTGAGCTATATACAGCCTAAGGCCTCCTGGTACACTGAACTAAGTTAATTGATTCTGTATAGTGGATTCAATGTTAGTGTATCAAACTATCTGGAACCAGTGATGAGCCTTGACGAACTCCTAACATGTAGAGTTACGTTTGTATTAGTGTTAATTGAAATCTATTTTTAATCAGTCGAGTGTCTAACATGTACGAAACATTACAGGATATTAAGCAAATAATATTTTCATTACTTTCCTCATAAATGAGTACAACAAATACACTGTCGAAAGCTTTGCCCAATCCACGAAATTTTAATTCATTTCACCAAACGGTTACACAAGAAAAATAACACAAAAATCGCACAAGTTTCATTAACACAAAAGCTAATAAGCATCTGCACAAACGATGGCACCAACGACGCCAACCGTGGAACCAATCGGGCGTGTAATGGCCAAGTTGGCTTCCATAAATCTGTGGTAATATCCGAAATAATTAGTGGGATCATTAGAGCTCCTGTTCTCACCACCGTCGAAGTGGGGTCCGTATGATAATAATACGTTTGATTGTAATCGCGGCCTAATTAGAAATGTGTTAAATTGATGATACACAAGTTCAGAAACCAAATAATTGAAAATTATTGGACACAATTTAACGTGGCAGCGAGTGCAGTGCTGTACAGCACAAGGGTATGTACTTGTAAGTTTTAGGGTTCCGTACCTTAAGGGTAGAACGAAACCCTATTACTAAGCCTCCGCTGTCCACCCGTCTGTTTGTCTGTCTGTCTTTCTGTCACCAGGCATGTATATCATGAACCATGATATTGATAGTTAATTAGTTGAAATTTTCACAGATGATAACTGTATTTCTGTTGCAATAACAACACAATGTGTTGAAACTCATAATAGGCATCACTTGCGCTACGGGTCGCTGACCTACCGATTGGTGCAGGTGCTTTCCGGACATAGATGTTTCGGAAAATACTTGTACAATATCGCTAGACGGCAGGCGACCCCGGCCTGCCACGATTGTGGGGCGCTTAATCGGGGGAATTAATCACTTTAATAGAGCGATGGTATCCCCCCCCCCCCATAGGCATAACTTGTTATTCCGTCATTAGGGCACGCTAAGATTTTACGTTACTTAGATAGTTAATCTTAAAACATACCGTTTCGGTCATATAAATAATAAAAATAAAAACACTGAACATGTATTTCATAAACTTAATAGTTATGTGGGCTTACCAATGCTAGAGGCATATCAAAATTGTTAGCACGTATAATTACAAATCATCTTAATAATTATAGGTAGTAAATATTATGACAAATTAATTATATCTTCGTTTCGAATTTCAAATCAGGTGAAATAGACGCAGTAGCAGATCTGATAAAATTACTGCAAAATTTCTTCAAAATTGCATTTAATTGTGGCATAATGAATGTATTAAACACAGCCGTAATTAGCTTAAAAGATATCCTCAATACCACGATAACGATATTTGTCGTTATTTTAACGACACGAAATAACGGCGTTACAGTCCAATCGAGAATTTAAACGATGAACAAATTGTTATTTTGTATCGCAATATGATTGAATTTAAAGCAAATTAATTTATTATGTTAATAATTATATTTCACTGGCTTAATTAATGGATTGCAATGCAGGATTATGTATTCTGTATATTTGGAATATTTCAAAAGTCGTTACTATAGCTTGTGTGTAATCGCAAAGTGGCATCCGTCTCAATTAGTGCGTATTGAATTATATTGCAAAATACTGTAGTCACGTTAATTGGTTTAATGAATTATTTAAAAAAATCGATGTTATTAGTTTAAGCAATCTAATACCTCGTAACAACTATATACAGTGGGTTCGTTTGCTTATTGGACATAAATATTTCACGAATTTATACTTTAAAAAAATTGTCAAGTATGTACACAAATACAAGTCAGTGTTATGTATTATTTTTATCAAAGCTCACAAAAGCAATGACGAATAATCTTACTAATATTATAAAGCCGAAAGTTTGTGAGTGTGTGTGTGTGTGTGTGTGTGTGTATGTGTGTATGTTTGTTAGCTCTTCACGCTCAAACGGCTAGACCGATTTCGATGAAATTTGGTATAGGGATAGATTGGGCCTACGAGATGGACATAGGCTATCTTTTGTCCCAAAAAATATTCTCGATGGGGATGAAATAAGGGTTGAAAGTTTGTATGGGTAACTAATAATTCTTCAAGTTAGGAGTCTGAAAATTTATATTTAGGCTTTTGGTAAGAAATAAAGAAATACGGGTTTCAGATTTTTTGCTAAATCATCCCTAAAGGGGGCAAAGCAAGGGGTGGAAATTATGAGGTATTATTTAGATGCACCCCCACAATAAACGGCTGAACGGACCGTAATGCAATTTGGCAAGGGGATAGATAATAATGGATACAAGATAAAGACAGAGATAGACGGAGAGGGAGAGAGATAGAGTGAGAGAGAAAGAGGTTGAAGGAGAAGTATATAGATAGAGAGATAAAGGGAGAGGGAAGGAGATAAAGGAAGCGTGAGAGAATGAGGGGGAGAGATAGAGTGAGTGGAAATATATAGGAAGAGAGAGATAGAGAGAGAGAACGAGAGAGGGAGAGAGATAGATTGAGAGGGTACATATAGAAGTAGAGGGAGAGCGATCGAAAGAGGAAGAGGGAGAGAAAAAAAGGAAGAGGAAAAGAGATAAAGGGAGAGAGAGAGCGTTAGAGGGAGAGATAGAGTGAGTGGGAAGTATGTAGAAATAAAGGAAGAGAGATCTCGGAAGAGAGAGATATATAGAGAGAGAGAAGAGAGCGAGAGAGGGAAAGAGATAGAAGGAGAGGGAAAGAGATAGAGGTGGCATATATCATAGATATGATTATGCCATAATTATGTGACTCACAAACATACATACGCACACACTAACTCACATTGTTGTAGTCAGATTAGGTACGTTTAACTTTGTCCCACGATCTCCGTTTTATCCTAACTTATATAAAGGGCATTTTCTTTCATACTGTTTCATTTTCGGTACGCATGGACTTAGCGACCGATATCGGAAGCAAACTAATGTACAGACTGTCGCCCCAGTACTCGGATGCTAACTATGATGACACAATAATATGCACAAACCTTTCCAATAGCTACCTATAGGTGTTGTACGTGTAACGCGGGTGAAACCGCGGGGCGCCGCTAGTAATATATATTTTTCAAGAAAGTTTTCCGTTTGTCAAAGCTTCCAAAAATAAATGAAAGTATATTAATATACTTACGATACGAATTTTTCTAAAAAATATTCGGATAGCTTTAATAATAATCTGCGGATATAAAACTCCCGCAGAAAGAATTAATCTCGAGGTCGGTACAGAAGATTGCAAAAAGAAAAGGATGAGAAAAGATTCAATTATAATAATTAGCGGGAATTGCGGAGTTGCGGGGCCAGCGGGTAAAGCTGCAGGTGTGCCGCGGGTTGGTGCGGGTTGCCCTGAAGAAATATATTCTTTAACTGAAATTACTTTGATTCTAAAGTTGGATAACTTAAATTAAGATGTGGGATAATGGTGAGAAAAGATTTGTGAGCTTGGTAATTTTTATGGGATAACGAAAAAGATACCGGAGTGAAATTTTGTACATGAAAACTTGTATGAACCTCATCTTTGTTTCCACTCACACCCTTCAAATCAAGTAATTAACTAAACAAATTATAATTATTCCAAAGCTAACTCAAATAAACTCTCAATACTTATCTATCTACTCTCTATATCTAGTAGGTAATTAATAAATTATTATAATAAACATAGATTCTAATTATAATTTATAATGAAGTAAAGTTTGTAAGGAGGTAAATTCTGAAAATGATCCGATTATGAAAATTATCTCGTAAATAGGAAACTCAATTATCTTTGGGTGGTGGTTTTACTATTATAATCATAAATAGATTAATATGTTTATCCCGGGAAAATGTAGAGTTTAGTTAAATGGGAATTTCGAATGCAAAATAGCTAGTAGTAATTCCTAAACATTTTGATCCGACACTAAATTGTTTCAATAATAAGCATAGCCTCAAAGTACTATAAGCTAGGTTTTGTTACGAAAAAATGAAAAATTCGTGGGGGGAAACGGAAAATACGCAAGTAAAACTATGGGTAAAAGTTATACCGCAGGTATAGCCGGGGTGCGGCTAGTACTCAAATATTTAACGCTTGTAATTAGCGCTATAGAAGTTTCTCAGCTGGGGGGTAAATGTAACTTAACCCTTAAATGTGAATTTGTCTTGGTTACAGTTATTGTATACTGAATATTTTTGTCTTCAGAATTATTAAAAAATCTAAAATTAAGTGGCTCTACGCGTAATATGTTAATATTATACACGGCTTATAATAATACGTTATACTCATACATTGCATATATTTTATTCCTACTAATATTAGAAATGCCTTTTTTGGAAACTGTTAAACGGATTCTGATGGTACTTTAGGCCGTGGACTAGCTGAACACATATGCCAGATGTCAGAGTTAATGGAGCCGCCTGAGAGCCTCTGCCGTTGCTTAACGATAAAGCACATATCAATAGAGATCCTCCCATCAGAAAAATAAGATCGAGGCCAATGTCGTTGTATTAGTATAGCAACTCGTATGAACTGCAATACCCCATTTAGACTCAGCCGCTAGCCTTCTCCCGCTGCCGGCAATGATTCCCTCAAGTGTGCATTCACATTCTGCCCTACACTTCACTTTCACTTTCGCCGGCAGCACGTGGGGCAGAGGCAAGGGCATGAGAAGTATTGTGCTTACATTCTCGCCCTAGGAGCTTACCATGACGTCTTATTGCGATCCAATTGAGGACCTTAACAGTAACGTTTCACTTTAAATAATAGCAATAGCTTTCGATATCATTTAGGTAGGTGTCAATCCCTTCATATTTAAAAATCAACGTATTTTGTGCGTCAAGATGTCACAACCAGACGTCACGGTACGAATAAACAGTAAAACGATTCTGTTTAGGCCCTCAATTGGATCGCAATAAGACGTCATGGTAAGGCCCCTGCTCACTGCCTCACCACTTCCCTGCCCACAGTTGCTGAGTGTAAATGTGGTTTTAGACACTACTGGGAGCTACGGAAGTTCGGATAGTGGAACTCCCCGGGGCGTAACAACACTTTATCTTTAGGTATTGTGATCTTGCGTTTGTCGTCGGATCCGGCCTACGCGATACAGTAAATAGTAGTACGGGCTGATATCGCTAGGACAACGGTTCTGTTATCTTTGCTAACATCAGGGCTGTGTGGTGCTCTCAGTGTTTGTATATGTTGAAGTAATTAGTAACGAAGGAATGTTGGAGTTACGAACTGTGGTAAAGTAGTTTGAGGTATGTATTTACTTACAAAGATTGCGTTTGACTTATTTAGCTATATGAAATCTGAGAAGGAACAGATGGAACACGATTTGTGGTAATAATGTATTTTTTTTTCATGTCTATTATATTTTTTTAATATTAGCTCACAAATAGGTAGCATTGGAATTCAACGGGGTATTGGTCTTTTATTTCTTTATACTTACATACGTGACCAAAATGTTGGACTTAATTTTCCCAAAAAAACAAGTATCTAATAAGTACTGCTATACAATGTGGCAAATAGCCGACTACACTTTAAAATTATCATTTTGCATTTTGTTAGTAAGTATACGCTACTCCATATTCTAGAAGGGTTTGAGAACTGTACTATGCAAATATCGACGTTGAAAACATGCAAAAAAGAGTCCAGACTTTAAAGACAAAGGCGACAGCCTTCATTTTAACATAAATAACAAAACAATAATGATTGGGCATTTATTTGTAACAAATCCAATCCACCATTCGTCCCCCGTTTATTTCTGCGGAAAGGATTCTTATGATAGTTATTAAATATTCAATGACGCAATTAGCACCGTAAAGTTTAGTTGGCAGGTGCGCCCGCCGCGCCTTCCCGCGGCGCAACTTACGAGCCCAACTTTAAACTAACGCCGCTACCACGAGAGCGTCACTTTAGTTCAATTACAAATGAACGATGAACGTTAGTGCTAAAGAATGCTTGAACGATGAACGGTGCTACGAAAGAATGCCTGTGTGACGACCGTATGGTGTAATTATTTATCGGTCGTTACTAAACATAAAAGCGGCGCATTGTGATTTGTTGTGTATTTGACACTGCTTGCATAATTACAAGCAATTAATCAATGAATTAAGCAATTAATCGCAAGCAGTGTTAAGGATCGCAAGCGTACCACTCGTAATACAAAATGTGTTCTAACATATTAAGGTACACACATATCATAACGTGTTAGTTGGTGATTGGGTTAGATTAGTGAGAAACAACAAAATCCAAACTACCCTTGATGTTTTGAATAAGTACTCGTAAATACTTTACGTACGTAGAGCTACGTTACAAAACCGCCACAAAGTTACTAATCACAATTACGTTTGAAGATAATTACGCATTGAACAAGGCATGGACGACACTTAATCACCATTTATTTTTCAACTACCATTTCTAAAATCAAATTCAGCTTCGTTTCCCGCTAGGTAAATCAATTTGTCGATGAAAATCAAGTATTCATTTGCCGAAATTCCTATCGAAGTTTGTAATAGTGATTTAGTAAAATGATATTGCTGCATTGCAGATGCCAAAGATTTAATTACATTATTCTATACTATTTCACCTTTACATTGTTATATCGCCTAATTTGCTCTTTTTAAAGAGAACAAAAAAGTCATAATATATTGAAAAATACACCAAAGGAAACATAAAAAAACCACAAACTTATTAAGGATGTACATTGTGCGGTCTTATGGCTTTAAGTAATTTCTTCCAGATAAACTTAAATTATGTTTGAAGACTTTTCTTGCCGTATATTTATCAAGGTTCAGTTGCTTGGTTGATACCGGCTACGCTAGTTTATTTTATAAAGACAGTGACCATCGTAGTCGCTGCCTATTTATATTATATCACGATCTTATTAATATTATTATATATATATATAAATGTAATCATTGTGGTTAGAGGTGACAAAAACAAACAGCAAAAACGACATAAAATCGTAACACTGGTAAAATGAATCTTTGAATTTCTGGCACTAACATAGTATCATATTTTTACGAGTACAATAAAAAGAAAACAGAAGAGCTATGCTCGAACCAAATTATGTATTTCCTACAAAACATCAATAATATAGAGCCTCTCATTACACACAACGTATAACGTTCTACAGCCATACATATTAATAAATAGACGGATAATATATTATCATTTCATAATAAATATTCATGCGTAACGGATCGGGCTGTCGTCCGTTAAATATGTTTCATATCCAGCAAACATATTCCGACATTCAATTAAAGTATTTGATTCGTAGCCCGTTTGTAACCCGGGGAAATATGTTCCGGGAAAAGTTATATTTAGCCACCGAAAGTATCGGGTAGTTTCATGAACGTTTAAGTGATTTCCGATAGCTTTGGCTCTGATTAATCAGGTATAAACGGGTATGTTGAACGAGTTCGGAGAAGGAAATATATAAGCCAGTTCGTCGCGCGTGTATATAATGAAGTTTCTTAAGTGCTCATGGCACCTTCATAAAAGTTGTTGCTTTCTTTGGGGACTTGTTTTAGCTATACAAACTAAAATGAGGTTAACCTGTGAACAATAATTTGACAAATCCGCCTTTCAGTGATGATTCGTTTTATTTCAATATAGTTAAACACTAATTTATGAACAATTATGGAGTCCGTGTTGTATTATTGGCTGGGCAAAGGACTCGCAACATGATTTCCAGACAGTCTACTTGTGCGGCCCTGGAGACTAATTTCTTAAAAAAAAAAGAATGATATCATAAGACAATATCCTACCAAAGTCCTGGAGCCTACCAGTAGTTTTTACTCATCTGATTTAGATGTAACGGCGACTCCATTACTGTGATTGTGTTTTTATTTTTAAATTGTTTTAGTCATAATTATACATTATTGTGATTTCAATTGCACCAATCGACTAACTCGCAGCTAAGGTTAAAAATACGTATGCAAAAACACTCTCTCGGCTAATTCGACAATGTACTCAAGCCATAACCGTTTTCACGGTACTTCGCTCGCCCGTTCGCCTTCGCCGTGAACACAACACTCTTCAGCCTAATTACAGCTAACAATAATTCTCGAAACATAACTTGAGCTCTATTAACACACAATAACGCCGTCCGATTCAACATCTGTCAGCCCACATTTCATATGTAGGACATGGGTCTTCATGTCCCGACTTCAACCTCCGTTCAAAACTGGACTTTAAGCCTTTCGTGTCGAGGTGGGTTTTACAATGTTCGAGCATCTAATTTGCATAGAATCCTCGTGTCAAATGTGAGGAAGGACCGGAACCTAAAAGCCTTAAGCGACGTTTAGAACTTGTGTACATTTTATCCCTCCGCCCTTGATTAAATTTGGGATATTATTGATGCGTGTTACAGCCGCCATCCTTGACGCTAACATGACACTTCGGGGTTACGAGCTTTGTGATATCATACTATTTTGTCTTTGTTAATAGCTACTACAATATTTAGTAGAAAATATTTTAGCGTAATTAAAACTATTAGAAAATGACTCAAAACACTTAATTAGTTATATAAAATAGGTGCATAGATACTTCCCTCTCACTAGAAATCCCTATTATCTAGGGAGTCAAGAACTTCTCGTGGTCCTATACTTATACCGTGGCATCATGCTGTTATAACAAAAAAAAAGAACATATGAAAACAACGTCAAAAACTGCACCAAAAAGGGAACCATGTTATTACGACTAACATAAATCTAACCTTAAAAAACCATCGTAAATTTCCTGTCTTGATGTCTAGGATTCTCTAGAAATCCTAATTGCCGTCACATGTTCTGAAAGGTGCCTCCACTGTAAGGCGATAATGGGAATACGTGCCTCTGTGGTAACCTAAATACTGTCAAACGGAACGTTTCTCTGCCACTGTGCTGCCGCACTAATACTAGGAATACCGGTAAGGTATGCACTAAGTTATATAAAACTAGCTACGCCTGCTGTTTCACCTGTTTACCAACCGAAGGAACACTGCTTTTTTCCAGCATAAAGGCAGACAACAGTGTGGCTTACAATACCATATTATTGTGAAAGAATTTTCTGAATCGGTTCAGTAGTTTCAGAAATATTTACTAACGGAATTCTGCTTTACGCAAAAATGTGTTTTGTTCTGAAATATGTAAACCAATTATTTAAATTCCCTGCTGATTTAAAATGTACCGAGTACTTACTTCCTCTACAGTTATACAAATATTATACACCCGCCTTATACGCTACGTATCTGCTACGTATGCTACGAAACCACTACGTAACTGCTACGGATCCGCTACGGCGCGCTACGTACGTGCTACGTACGTCTTCTACCAATGGTACACCCGCCATGTACCCGCTATGTGCTATGTGGGTAGATAGCACTTGGTTTAATGGAATAGAGACAGAGCCACCGCAACTGTACGTGAACGCCACCATATTTGGGCGCCGCTTTCGTGTTTGCTGTAGGAAATATTGTCTTGCGGTATTGTGCTCTGTGAGAATACAATTTATAATATTGTAATGCATTAAATCACATGTATGCTTTTAGTTGGGTAGTCCAAATACTTAAATCATTGATAATTCACCGGACATTATAGTGATAGTAGATTATTGATGATTATTTTCGGTGGGTACGATATTCGGAAGTGTTTTTTCACATAAGTAGGGGTGTTTTTAATTCAGACTATTGGAATTATTTATGTGCAATACAGTGTTTGCGTCAATAATGATTAATACTAAATGGAATTCAATCACATTTCGTCTGAAAATTGCATCATCATTAGGTACATACTAGCAAGAAGTAAAATTTTCATCATGTAAAATTTAATAATCAGTAAGGTTTGCAAGCGTTTATTTCACCACTACTTTATTATTGCTGCAATATTGCAATATTGTTTTTCAAATAATTTAATTTCAACAAACAATACTGAAAAGTATGCGACAAAATGTTTAAACCCCGAGGTACTTATTATATTTATCGTCATATTCTGCAAACAATAATTTCCAAGAACAAGAGCTTGTAAATCCAAGTTGCTAACTCTCGTTAAAAAACTATAAACTTCTCTGCAAAGAGGTTTATGCTAAACTGGCTTTTGTCTGCGGAGGCGCCTACTCGGGCATTTTATTTGATTCATTGTTTTCTGAGATTATATCTTTATGAATATTGTGGAATTACTCTTTATGGTTCCTTAAGAGAGTAACGTTAGAAGGAACATTACATGATATTAAACCTTCAATTTGATTATTGTAACGTTGCTACAAAAACTTATCCATAACATTATATCTTAGTGAAACTAAACCCCACCTGTATCTGCTATGAATTTTAAAACGGCCGTAAACCTCTCCCCACGGACCGCACAATATACGAAGAGTATTATCTCCACCGTTAGATATTCCATTACGTGTAAAATTTACTGTTGGATTCATTAAAAGTTGGCCCCGGGCCAAGGACTACGATATCGTGAGTTCGGTTCCCGGGTAAGCACATTTCAACTCATTACCTACGTTTGTCCGAATCAATTTGAACTTTGTGGATTAATTTAAACTTGTTTCTCCTGAAGGCACTAAAGTGGACTGGACGGTGCTTGGACTAATTGTGAAGCTTCAGCAGAACTAGAAAGTGTTAGGCTAAGCTAAAGTTCAGCTCAAATCCGTTATCTACACTAATATTTCAAAGAGGTAAAGTTTTTGAAACTGTACTCGTAAGACGTAAACTTTAGAATTAATTATTAGATTCTGAAAACTGTTTAATAGGAGTCTACATTTTCCCTACTTTAAGCTATGGTTTATCCCAGTAGCTAAAAAATCCCAAACCAGGAATATGTCATGTACACAAACAATAATTATGTGTAAATAAAATCAAAATAAATAGGAACATCATACAAACCAAAAAATACAAACTACACAACGAGGGCTTCATAACAAATGGGCGTACACGCAATTATTATGATTTTTCGTTTTTTACTGTAATAGATAGTTCAAAACGTGGCGCATAACATAGTTAAAGGCTTAAATTTTTCTGATATGTATTTAAATATTTATAAGCCATTAAAATAATGGCGTAATTTTATTGCATGGGAAAGAGGTTGTAACAAATAGGCGTAAACAACGTATACGCCATTAGTGTATCTTTATTTAGATTAAACTTGCACAACAAACAGGCGTAATATTATACGCCACGGTCTTTACAAAAATTATGTCGTTACAAAAAGCCGTACAGTGCATTTTTCATGCATACGCCCGTGTTGGTCGCCATTTCTCGAAGGCGCATGCGCGTACGCCTTTATGTGACAACGTTCTCGTGTCATTCTCGTTGAAAACTAATCATTTTAGCTCAGTAGGTACGCCGTTGAACGTGATCGAGTGAGGTTCATTTCTTACAAGTTTCGATAATTTCCCTATTAATGATAGGAGGAAATGAACATAAAGATGAGCAGATATACCAGACTAATAAATTTGGCATTAGGAAATGTTGGTGGTGCCGAAAGTGGTAGTAAGTACCTACCTACCTAGTTCATCGTTTTATTGTTCTAAACTTAAATCAATAAGTTGATTAAAAAAATATATTCGAATTAAACTTAATGTTGTATTGTGTGTTTCTTTCTTTATAATTTAACATACTTACTTACCTATATAAAATAAAATAAACTAAAACTAGCTAAATCTAAACCTTACAATTATTGTGTATTTGTGCATGTGAATTTAATGTTGATTAAGGTACAAACAACTTGCATTACAAAGATGATTCCAGGATACTACTGTACTTAGGTACTGTATTTTTTTGCCTTCAGGTAACGGTCCCACTGAAATGCATAATGAATCTACAGATGCAGAATCACCTGCCAATATTGCCAGTCACATTGGAATAAGCTGTTGTTGCATTGCATTTATGACTTGCTACAATTAATTGGTTCTGATGTTGAATCTGTAATTTCTCATGACGATTCAGTCGCAGATCCCGACTACATCCTAGGAAATGCTTTCTCGAGAAATGTTCCTGCCTTACGAGTATCGCCAGTCTCATCTCCATTGCCCCTTTCACTATCGGAACTACCCCCACCTTCTGATCTACGTTCAGTAGAGACTGTTAACGTATTTGGACATCATTCAGAACTGGGAATAGAAACAAGTATTAATAATATTTATTTTCAAATGACTCCGGAAGTAGAACCAGTTACAAGTACCTACTTCTGCTATAACATCTGCAGTTAATTCCCCCGGGTTAAGTACGCCTTTAAGAGACCAAGCTTCACAGCCAAGTCGTAGTAGAAGAAGTAGAGCTAAAAGGAAGATTTAACATTCATGGAAACAAAACATACGTAAGAAATTAAGAAATAGCGGTAAGGAATACTCTACCTGTAAAAAGGTACTAAAACCTGCAAGAAAAGTAGTGTTGAACAATTACAAATGCAAAAGTCAATGCCATGCAACACACTATTCAGACACTATAATGTATGTTACTTGATTGTCTGTTTCTTTATTAAATTAACACAAGTTTTCATTCGAAGAAATTCTGTTTAATTTTTGATATTTTATTGTAACTTTGATTAAAGTTTAATTTCATTTACCTATAATGTGCAATTTTCTAAAATATAATTTTATGAATGGGTATTTTGAATACCTAGCTACTAAATACTTGTTATTACTGAAAAATAAAACGAAAAACTTCGTGTAATGCCTAGTTTACTTACTCACCATTCTGACTTGTAGGTTCTGACCCTCTTTTTCGGATATTATTTTTAGGGATACCTCCTTATAGCGTTGCCAATTTATTATACTAAATACAATAATCATTGAAATAATTAAAAAGTTGGTAAATTACAAAGGTAGAAGTAACTTTTTAAAAATAAAAACCTACCTACCTACTTATCAGTATCTGTTATTGATTTAATTTGGTATAAAAATTGGTCTAGATCTTAAAGTTGTAGACGAATGCGCTTTAAAAATCATTATTCAAAATGAAAAAAAAACATTTTTAGTTGACGGTTTTGTTTATACGCCTGTAATTTTCAAAGCAGTTATAACATGTTAAGCGGTAACAAAAGGGCTTACGCAATCTTCTTTTTTATTTATTTAATTAATTAAAGTCCCTATCCCAGTATTTCTATGTTTGTTATGACATTATGACATTTATAGATTTATTCAAATAATAAATAACGGTCATTCTAAATAATTAGGAGTGAGTTATTATACGCCCCAAATTTGTATCTAAATTTTGCTTAAAGTTAGCATTTTTTTTTCCTGTTATGATCGAAACAAAGAGGCGTAATGACTATATTTAAAAAACTACGTGAGTCTAAACGTCAAAAGTCCTAGCAGCATACGTATTCTATCTAGAAAGATGCATGCCAGAAATTGTAGCCTGGTTTATGAATTAGTTTTAATATTATTCAATTTTTTGTCTCTACTGTAAAACTGCACTGCTGGCTATACGCCTATTTGTTATGAAGCCCTCGAGTCATGAATGGAGTAAAAATGCTTTAATAATTTAGCTTGCTTAGCCATGTACCCAATCAGCAAAACTGACTCGTCAAAGGCAAACTTAGATACATGCTCTACCAAAAATATACACAAAAAAATTCAAGCTCTTTAATTATTTCAGCCCAAAAACTTATATCTAACCAAAACTAGGACAGTGGAGTTGAAACCAAACATTGCAGAGCAAACAACCCGGCGAAATTAAGGGTGAAGCGTAGTCATCGCGATGCGACCGATCGAAAGCAAAGCAAGCTGAGTGACGTGCATGCGGGCACTGTCAATTACTACGACACTCGATACTTTACTGATGACGATACTGAAACTTTTACCTTTGAACCGTATGTCAATACTAATAAAGCTGAAACTCCAGCAGAACTTGCCAATGATGACAATATTTTAGAGTCACGTGATTCGCCACTCTACGTAGACGCCTATAAAGCTCAAATTGAAATAGAACCCAACGTTCGTGATATCTTTTGATGCAAACAATTTTGAACTTTGCAATGAAGTTAATGACGTTGAAAATGGAATTGTTGATGATGGGCGAATATTGCATCGGTGTTGTGATGGGGAAATGCGTTTATAGTGCAAAATTAGATTGACAGGCAGATATTCGGAAATTGGTAACACTGATAGTGCAGCTGTACTTGGCAGAATAGCTTGTTGTGTGTGTAGTTGGTGCTAAAATATAAGTTTTTTTTTAGTTATGTTTTCATTAAATTTTAAAATCGAATTATTGATTATGACATTAAAACTTGTTAACACACTTACAAAAACATGATGGCTTAAAATTATAATGTACATAATAATAAAGTAGTACTTAACAATGTTATAAAGGAACTAACTGACTTGCAACTTTAAAAAGTTCCAAGTTGTTTGACGTCAACAGTTTTTGCGAGTACTATCTTGGCGGTCAGCCGAATTCAATTGAGATGTAGTTGTAGTGTGAATTGTTTTTGAAGTTTTCTGAAGATATAAAATTAATTAATTCCAAACGAACTAAAAAAAAGGTGCATCATTTTTATCGATTGTTTCCTTCTTTGTTTATACAAATGCAATACCTCACACTTTCTATACATTTTCACACAAGGTTTCTACTGGCATACGGATATAGGAATGTATCATAAATAGAAAAAAAACATTTTTTTACAATATTGAATCGATGATTCATTTCTTCCTTGATTTTCAGGAATCCATGTCTAAATCCTTCTTACCGATCGTCTTTCTGGAGGGTCATCGTAAAACCGCGTGTATGTCTACGTAGATGACGACGTGTGCGTATCGCATCCCTCGATTTAGATTCCGCGCCGGTCCCGACTTCAGCTCAAGATTAGCTCAGCGCGATGTTTTATTTAGGTTACATGTGACTTTATGACGTTTTTATTTTGATTATTCCACGTCTTTACGGCTGACGTATTACGTAGGTGCTCTGTTTACGGCCGTTGTATTTTTCTAAGAGACGGAGCTATGATTTTTCAAGGTATATGCTTCTCTTTGTCTTTTTTATGACGGCAGGAATCTTTTAGTGCTTGACTATAAATTAATCTAACTCAACTTTTACGATTACTTTGACTGCCGCTTTAAATCGCTGTAAAGGGATATATTTTAGGTAAGTAACTATGCATAATTACTTAAAATAACAAGTGTAAGATAGTTATGAAAACAATATATAAACGTATTACTTCGCGTAACTTTTGAGAAAATCTATCCACATACTTTTTTGTTGTTGCCAATAGATTATATTATCAACTGGATATATACCTACTGTGAACAAAACAATAAAACTAAATTTTCAACAATATAACTTTCTTCATGCTTCCTTCTGTGAACATAGCCGGATATCTCTTAAGCACTCCAATAATAGACTGGACTTTGAATTCTAAATTGAAACTAATCGTCATTGCAAAAAACGAGTCACTCTCAGTACCTTTGTACCTACATCGGCTCATTGTCCCCGTCCCAGTTCTGGATCGCGGCTCGCGTTTGTGTGAGCTTTTCCAACTGCTCTCGCTTTGTCGGTGCTGATGAAAGGATGCCGCTGTTATGAGGAATTCAATTGATTTGACAGTCTTTTTCTAGCGAATCCTTTGAATGACCAACGCAGATATAGCGATGTTCGTGACAGCCTTTTTCTAGCGAGTTGTATGTATGACCGGAGTTGATAGTTGATAGCGATAGAGTTGGTAATGACAGTTTTTTCCTAGTGAGTTCTTTGAATGGTGGTGTTAGTCGTGTTGACCTTAATCTCCATATTTTTGTTCTGTGTGAAGAGCTCGACCTAGTCTGGTTTTTCTGTGACTCAAGCAATAATCAACCTTATTAGAGGATACGTTTCTTCCACAATGAGAATCATACCAGAAATATTAAGTATAAGAACTTACTTTCAGTAAAAAAATATAAATATTTTTACAATAGAGACCACAATTATTAATAGAGGCATTCTTTTTTTATCACACTGCTACTGTAACGTCTCTTTAGTAATTTTGAAATGTACTGCCAACAACCATCAAAACATAACTCAAGTAGGTAGGTACCTAGTAAATAAACGGAAAGGAACGTCGACCTAATTTCATTTTGGCGTCAAAAATAAGTCAGACGTCAAAAGCTAATTCAATCCAAACGCGAAATTGGCAAAAGGATATCGAATAAATTTCATATTAATAATTCTCACATCGGGTTGCATGTCTAGAAATCAGTTAATATAGCTGCTCACTCAAGTCCCATTCCGTCAGTCACAGGCGGCTCGAGTGACGCCGTACACGAAAACGTACCGAAATTATATTACGCAGAAGTACTTTTCGGAATGTGATATTGTGTGGCGGGTAAGTAATTAACTTTCAAAAGAATTTAGTTGTGACACGTCATGTAACGTGTCTGGTTACAACAATGCGAGACCAAGATTTCTAGACGCCTTTATTTTGACTTAGGATGTTTTTCTTCACCATGCATCACGTTTTTTATTTGCAAACGCTTAAAATATGTCAAAGAATTATATTCAATAAGATGCCAAATTAAAAACTCTCCGTTTCTTTCATACTAAAGTTTTACTCTACAGTTTTCGCTTCCACCATGCCTTATGAATACTCATCACTTAGCAAAGTTCTAGCTAATTCTACATTCATAAAGACAGTGGAAGCGACCCGCCGAGGCGAGCGTACGTCGTCTCATTGTGTCGAGCGCAGTCGTCGCCTTTTGTTCGAGTTCGCGCCGCGAGTTTCAGGCGTATTCATTAAAATCTAGTCTTTGATTTAGTGTTTCTTGAAGGTGTAATTAACTCTGTGGTTTATATTAAAGGCAAATCTTTTGGTTTAAACCCAATTATAGTGGTATGACGAGATCTGTGCTGAGAATATTATTATGTTCTGGACCCCTTATATTATTGCAAATAATGTTGATGATATTTGGAGTTATTACGGGTATATTTGTTTGTCACTTCAGCTTAACCCATATATAGATTAAAGTACATAGTGTATCACAGATATTTACAGGGCTTTCGTGGTACAGGGCGTTACTTTTTATCATTGCCAGTGATTATTGAGTATTGCGAGCCACCATTAATGCAAATCTTACAAGTCGCGGTTTGCAGCCGAATGAGCCCGAATTTTAATCGAACAGAAATTGAAAATGATGCCAACATACTTGAAAAAGTAATACAAACAGATGTTTCATAATTTTCTTCAAATCAATCTTTGTTCTGAGAAATACAGCGCCCTTATCAAAATAGAAAAATATATTTTAACTTTAGTTCCATTGTCATAGATTAAAATCATAACCCGGCGTAAATTTTAATAATCGCCGCACAAAACAAAGGCGCAAATTCACCATTGTTCTCCCTCCTTTGCATTGCAAATAGTGGAGTATCGAAGTGACAAAGGAGGTGGCGGAGTGACAAAAGGTGGCAACTCGGTGGCAAGTCAGCGGCGCGTCGGTGGCAACGCAACTCAAGCATAGGGATGTTCTGGATCCGTAAACGAAAACTTCTAATGTATGTAGGATGGGACCTCCCAACAATTGTATGGCATTTGAATATCAAGACGTGGTCATTAGAAATAACCATCGGATTTGTACGAACATTTTTACCTATCTTTATGCAGGAACATCAGAAAAGGATAATTAATTCCTCACGTATTACTTCGGACAGCATGTGATGTTGGATTATTGTATTTTGATTTGCAAAAAATAATCTTTATTGTAATACGAACTCATTGATTTAACGTTGAGACTAAAGCGCCACCTATAGTTTGTTATTTGAATGCCAAGTATTCCTGTCTGACATCTTCCTTGTGTCACCTTGTGTGAAAATTGTAAAGAAGAATATAATTTATTTATGCACAAATATAGTGTTTAAATTGTATTTAAAACCCAACTTCCAATATCTGATACATCAGTACAGTACAGTACAGATACCTGAAAAGTAAAATGAAAACAAACAGGCGCAACCAAATGCATTTATTCAACTTTTCAGAATAAGTTAATAATATAATTATATACTATGCGTAGAATAGTAGTCTATTCCCCCTCACCGACATAGCCTAGCCAATATGACAGCTCTGGATATCCGACAACATCCTATTATAGTAATAATAGCCCATAATAATATTCACCAACGATATTTATATAAAGCTCCAGCAGCTGACATATACTATTTTTAAGATTTTAAGAATCGGATGCCACTTTTAGTTAACGTATCCTTTTCAGTAACGGAAACTCCGTATCTGCAACTACTCTAGTGTCGCGGTCTGTCGACATTGTCTCGTTGTGACGAATCGGCCCCTCGTGCCTTATACTTTTGTTACTTTGCAGATTTGTGGTTGTCGCGACGCCTTTTTTAAGGCTTAGATAGGGGTGGTTTCTTGGCGTTTTATCGTCAACAAACACAGAATATTTTCGGTAAGAGACGATGAGTGGTATCTATTTCAATACAAACTACCATTCAAGTCTATAATAATGCAAATACGTTCTTATTATTTTGTAATAATAGCGTTGTAATTCTTGAAAGCTGAATTATCAGAATAGTTGGCCAAAACCTCAACTAACCGAAATTCTTGCAAATTTACGCTTTGTGTAGCTATTACTCGAAAATTCAAAATCACTGCTGGTTCATCAATCAACGGTCTTGGAGCGACGTCGTGCGACACCACGCGACGACGCGCGACTCCTCTGACAAAACGCTTGACGTCGCAACAATAGCCCAGCAACCGCTTTAGAACACAATTAATTTCTCTGTGTATGACAACCAATTGATGTATCTCCAGTCACTTGATACACAACTTTAAGTTCTAACATTTAGGTGGTAAAGAATATTATTTCCTGCACAGCTTGGCAGCTATAAGATGAATTGGTAGAGAAAAGAGAGAATGTATTGAGAAATTAATTAGAAACTCGTTGTCATACTAACAAATCGCTTTTGTTTTGTCCATGTATACAGAGTGAGCCAATTTTGTTGAGTCTCGTTCAAAGGAGTCTTTTAAGGTCACGAACACGATAAATATCACAGAGTGTTTTATTAACCAAGAAGTATTGTTCCAACCTCCGTGGCATTGTGGGTAAGGCGCTAACTTCCAAGCGTGAGGTTTCCGAGTCGATTCCCGAAGCACAGATATTCGCTACATAGGGTAATTCCAGGATAGATGCCCGGCTCGGATAGATGCCTCAAATTCAAAAACTATGATTTCCCGGCTTGTTTTTGCTGTCGTTGATATTGCCAAACGAGAGACATCCCCGCACCTACCCGGTACCCCCCGCGAGGTAACCGATGACCCGTCGTGCATTCCATCTATACTCAATGAAAGATTTGGTGCGACGAAAAAATTGCTAATTCTTTTTCTACAGTCTTTTTGAGGTGCTGGAACTTTTTACATGGTGACTAAATAATTTATATTTTGTATCTAAATGTTACAGTGGACTGTATATTAACACTAAAATCAGTTTTTTTAGAATATTTATTGAATACACATTTATGAATATAAAAGGCATCTATCCTCTACGAAAAGGATAGACGCCTCGATTTATTTTCGCCTAGGTTTAACCATACAAAACAAATAATTCCCATTATTTTCAAACGATGTAACTAAATTAGGGTATAGATGCCTCAGGAAGGAAACTTATTTTGTGAGGCATCTATACCCTAATACGATTATAAAGAAAATACACTTTTTACGAACATTTTTAATTAACGTCTGTGTTTAGATATTACTTCCCATGACGAATACCTTATTTCTAAATGAAAGTGTTTTTTTATCAATGAGGCATGTATCCCATAGCTGGTTTTTACGCATGGAGCAACTATCCGCTATAGGGCATCTATACTTCCAAAAATAGAGGTCTGGGAAAATCGATATAGATTAGTAAATATCAACACTGATGTTTTCTTTTTCCTTCAAAGTGGTAGTCGAAAGACCAATCTATTAACATGTGTGACAATCATTCAGATCCATTAATTAAAATGGGAAATATAGAGCGTTTTCAAAAAGTATGGCAACTATCCTGGACTTACCTATGCGTCAGGGTTTTTGTGGGACCATAGTCCTCCTAGATCCAGATTTCCTACAGGGAATCTTAATTTGGGACTAGGAGATGGGGTCGTACCATATTATGAAAAGAAAATCACTGCATGGATGCGGTAAAATGCCCAGAGGATGGGGTATTTTTGAAAACAAAGAGACTTTAAAACAGGCCTTCTGAGAAGACTTATCCCGGTCTCGCTAGGGATATAGTGTCTAAGAAGTTGTGAAGAAAACAGTTCATTACGGTATTCCGAGTAAAGGGAAAAAATAAATGTGTTTCTATGTCTTAAAAA
Organism: Hylaea fasciaria; assembly: GCA_905147375.1. Taxonomy (NCBI): domain Eukaryota; kingdom Metazoa; phylum Arthropoda; class Insecta; order Lepidoptera; family Geometridae; genus Hylaea; species Hylaea fasciaria. The sequence goes on along the minus strand of LR990208.1, from coordinate 10,697,545 downwards.
GCATCCAATTACTTATACTAAGTTACGCGTTCATTGTACAAACAAACATTATAGTCACAGTAAACAGTGCTAAAAATGTTGGAGCGTATTTGAAAATGAATTGTTCTACAAAAAAGTAGCTAATGTTTATATTATATTTCATTTAGAGTAATCAAAAACAAACATCAGATCTTAAAATAGAAAAACGCAAATAAAATTCTTATTAAATAAATGGTTGTCCAAATTTTACAGCCAGTCTGAATAAAGCATTGACTTCATGCGACATTTAGTCACCAACGGACGTTAGAAAGCTACTACACACTGGTACACAATACGTAGCAAAGAATTGGTTGCAACATAAATAAAGCTTTTTGCCCAACAATGCCTCAATAAATTTTAATCTTTTGTTGTCTCCAAAACACATTAAAACACAAACATCTCTCCACGCGTGAGCGCACATTGATTTTATTTATCGCGTCTAGCCTACCGATCACTTTATCAACAGAAAAGGGGTGGAAAAATAAATGGAATTGTGTACCATATATATGCAAACTAATCGCAAATGTTATGTATCGCTACATTCGTCAAGATCGCAGGCTTATGAATGTGGTATTTTGTCATGCATGATGTGTGGTGCCTAGCTTGATTGATCGTTTCAGTTGTGGGTCACCTTAGTAGTTGTACGGAGTCTTATGGTACTACTACTATTAAATACTAATATACATTATTATTTCTGACCTTAATGGTATCATTTCGTTACGTAAAAAATAAACGTATTATTATACTTAATTATATGTCTTGTCGTCGAATTAATCACGTTTATATTATTTACCTCTGACATGAATATACATAGAGGGATGTGTTATAAGTTTAACACGTATGTATCTGTATGTGCAATCCTAATTGGCTCCGATTTGTTTGAAATATTACTTGTAAAGTATATTGAGACATAAACTTTGAACGCCGTTTCGAGGATTTTTTTACAAATTGACACAAATTTTTGTTGGAAATTTTTCTCATACCTGATACTCATCTCTACGAGCATCTTATTACTAGTTCTTAGTCATGTCCTCGCCCGCGGGTTTGAAAATACATATTTCCGGGACATAAACCTCAGATTTTATGATGATATTATGATAGTTCATGCATATAGGTTAGTTGTAGTCAGTGTGTAATTTTCCTATTTTTCTGAAATCTTCCTTTCCTTAAAATAAAAGTACTACTATCTATTCACCATATTCTCCTAAAACATATTAATATTCGTAATAATTGTAATATTTACATTCAAAAAGATTCATTACTGTTCCAAAAATATATTTCCAGTCCTCAAAATTTAACTCAAATCAGCATCAACAAATCCGGCTCTCCGAGTCAATCCAACGTTACAGTCAGTTCAAAACCGAACACGACACTGACGTTCTCAATGTCAGCCAAATGCGGCTAAAAACGAAACGGAACTGATGCTCTCAAAATATCCATTTCAACTGGAGAATCCAGGAGTTAATTGTCAGTGGGCCGTCCCGGGGAGAGAATGACAGGCACAATTTGGCCGCGTCATAGCCCCCGGAGGCGACCTGACAGCTGACGGCCGGGGACGTCGGCGACAGGCGGTTTTGTTTGCCGCGGAGAAAGTTCGCACCGAACCTTCCTTTTATACTCTTTGGCAGCAACTATTACTGTCGGACATAACTGGAGAACTGACATGTTGCGTAACTATTTTTCTGTTCAGCACTTTGGGTGACTAAAGTTCATTATAAGGTGCACTTTTATAGCGAGTAATTAAAGGTGTTTATCGTCTGACAAGTTTAACGTTAGCATATTTTTGAGTTGAAAAGCAGACGAAGGTTTTTACTTCTAGATACTGTGTATTCAAAGTGACATTAATAATTAGCGGCGATAAAGTGTTTGTAGATAGTCGAAGGATCGTCAGAATGTTAGAAGCTGAGAAGATGTAATTAAAACACGCTTTTAGATCTAAATGTTTTGGCTTCTTATAAGGCACTAGCTGTTACCCGCGACTTCGTCCGCGCGGACTATATTATATCGCGATAAAAGTATTCTATGTCCGTCTCGAAAGTACAATCTATCTTTATACCAAATTTCATCGAAATCGGTTCAGCCGTTTAGCCGTGAAAAGGTAACGAAGAAACAAAAATAGTTACTTTCAAGTATGGATGAACAGTTGATTGACGCACAGTATGGATGGGGTTGAGAAAGTTACTAAGAAGTATTCAAATAATCCAAAAAATATTCAAACATGTCAAAGTTCTACCTTGTCTATGTTCCGTGTTAATACGGATTTAGAATTAAATCTGATGACAATATTTTGTACCCTTTTTTATAATTTTAGGGGTTGTATATTAAAAAACGATGAAATACCTACATGTAAATCTTTCAAATAATATAATTATGCCAAGTTTGAAGTAGATTTGACCAAGGCGAATCACGTTGTCCCATACAAACTTTGCTCCCTTTTTCACCCTCTTAGAGGTAGAATTTCGGAAAATCCTTTCTTATCGGATGTCTACGTCATACAAAGAACACACCCTCCAAGTTTCAGGTTTCTACAATCAGCGGTTGGTCCGTAAGTAATTCAAGACATCGACCTCGACTTCGACATCAACATCGCCATCCCATATCCAACATACGACATCTACCATCTTCTACCAAAATAACCTTTTTATACAAAAATCTACCATTTTCTCCCAAAATCGACCATTTCCTACATTTCCTATCATGTACAATTTTTTATCATAATCTATCAAAAGCTTCCATTCACTAAAATCTATCAGGCTACCAGAATCTATCAAAGGCTACCATTTCATACTAAAATCTACCATTTTCTACCAAAATGTACAATTTTCTACCAAAATGTACAATTTTCTACCATAATCTACCATTTCCTACTGAAATCTACAATTTTCTACGACAACCTACCTTTTCTTTCTGAATCTTCTATTTTCTACCATTTCCTACCGAAATCTACTCAACCCCTACAACAGTCTACCATTTCCTACAACAATCTACCATTTCCTACCAAAATCTACTATTTTCTATATAAATCTACCATTTAAACGAAAATCTACCATTTTCTTTCTGTATTTACTATTTTCTACCAAAAGCTACCATTTATTACCAAAATGTACCGCTATTACCGAAATCTACCATTTCTTTCTAATACTACCATTTTCTACCAAAAGCTACTATTTCCTTCCGAAATCTACCATTTTTACCAAAAATCTACCATTTCCTACTAAAATCGGCCATTTCCTACCGATATTACCATTTCCTACTTAAATCTACCAATCCCTAGAACAATCTACCATTTCCTACCTAAATCTATCATCTTCTACCAAAATCTACCATTTTCCTGCGTAGATTTTAGGGATTGATGTTAAAACACGCGGAAACAGGTGCTAAATTAATTTTTAAAGAATTTTATTCGAAGTTTGTAGTTGATCAGACCAAGAAAACACGTTGTTGTATACAAATTTTGCAACCCCTTTTTACCCCCTTAGTGGTTAAACTTTAAAAAAATCCTTTCTTAGTGCACACCTACGTCACTACGAAATATTTGTTAAAAAAAATAATTTCGAAATAAAAATGACGAAAAATATTTTGTGGCCCCCTTTTATCCCTTAAGGGGTTGAATATTCAAAAACTATGAACCACGTGTTTAATTAAATCGTTTAAAGAATATAACTGCCAAGTTTGAAGTTGATCAAACCAAGAAAACACGTTGCTCCATACAAACTTTGCAACCCCTTTTCACCCCCTTAGGGGTTGAATTTTCAAACATCCTTTCTTAGTGCACACCTACGTCACTTAAGAAATATTTGTGTAAAATTTCAATGTATAACTAAATCGGATGTAAAATATTTTGCATCCCCTTTTTACCCCTTTAGGGGTTGAATATTAAAAAAAGATGAAACAAGGCATTATTAAGTACCTATCTCATAAAAATAAGAGTACTGTGAATCAAAAAGTTAGTAATTTTAAATTAAAAGCCAATGTCTCTAGCCACCAAACTAAAATTAAAGTAGGTAGTTAGCCACTATCTTGTTCTATACAAATATCACTTTCCAAAGATTTATTTCAGTTTTGTAGAAATTCATTAGGCATAATAAATTGTTGTTCTTAAGATAACTAACGGCACGAGTAAGTCCGATCACGTTTCAGACTCGTTCTTAAGTTTCTTTAAGACGCGAGTTTCTTTAAGATATCGGTTTTACTGTTTTTTATTTTAAGATAGAATTCCAATCAAGAAGATTAATGGGATTTCTTAGAACATTCTCAAGCCATGTCTACGTTCAGTTATCTAATGAAGAGCTCTGATCAGTGGTTTGGAACAATTTAGGTATAAAATTAGATCCCGTCTGGATATTTACAGTGCAATCTTCGCACTGAGTTGAGGACAAATAAAAAAGTATACGAATTCTCATTGGGATTTTGTTGATATACTTGAGAGAGTTTAATAACCTTTCAGATGTGTTTTTATACTTCAATGTTTCTTTGATTATAGCTTTGTTGAGATTTTGATATGCAAAATCCATGACTTTATTGTCCAAATCGACTGCTAAAATGCAGTATCTCTGCCCAGTTGCTTCCTGTGTTCGTCTTTCGTTGTTTTTATTAAAACTTATTCTTGGTCTACATACAAAAAATAGTTTTTTATTATAATTCGATTCCATTCTAGTTCATATCTGTGTACTAGATAGCGCTGAATGCTAATTATCAGTTGAGGTCGCGTTAAAAAAAAAGTGTTTTTATGCCCATTATTTAACAATAAATCAAGGATATTAAAATGGAGGATTAATTAGGATGAGATGCTACTTTAAACTGATGTTGTCTGTACTACATACTTGAAACGTTTTCTGTGATAATTATATCACTTTTTCTCTCTTTATGACAATACTTTCATCGGTACGAAAAAATATTAACATTTTGTGTAGGTACTTAAATACTACACGAAATCGATCAAAACACTGAATATTTTAAATTCATGTCAGAATGCCACGGAAACGATTGCCAATTCGTAATGCGATGCAATAGTCCGCAGCAAACTCAACTGACAGACAACTGAACACTATTCGCAGCTGTCAGAACTGTTGGCGGGAGCAGGGTGAGGCTGCGCTACGGTTGAACATTTGGGTTGAATATTGAACCATTTTATTGTTGAACCATTTTAGCTTCACACAGTTTTGGCTCATAGCCAGTATCACGTATTACTTATTGAAAATGTTTTTGTTTTAAACAGCCAAACTCAGTGTTTGAGAGAACATACCAATGATTTTTTATGTTTGTATCATTTGGCCACGCTCGGCCACAATTTTTACCACTATTACATCTCATGGGTATGTATGTATATAATGTGTATTGTAAATTGTATATGTGTACGTCTTCGAGAGTTTTTTTATTTTGAAGGTATTATCAACCCACCTCCGCCCACTGCTTAGCACGGGTTTCCCCTCACATCCGTGAGGAGGATTAGGCCATGAACCACCACGGAGCCTTGGTTTGATGTTATTCCTTAGGTATTTGATCCGTCAATCCCAGGCCCACGTGGTAAATTATGGCCTAACCCTCCTCATAAAAGTGAGGTGATCCCCGTGCTCAACTGAACAGTGGGCGGAAATGGGATGTGATGATCATGATCACTTAGTACAATTAGTTTGATTTATGAATGATAATGTAGTAATTTTATTTTAATTAATTAGTTGCTTAGGTTTATATATAACCTTGATTATTATAATTATTATGAAGCCCATGGTTATTGATTGTATATTACCTACATTGTGAGTAACAGACTAATCAAGCTCAGAAACTTTGATTACAATAAACTCGTTAGTAGTCCCTTGATAAACATATTTACCAGCCTTCTCTATATGTTAATATTCAAAACAAAACAGTACCATGTCTCAAATTCCGAACAGTAAACAGATATTAAACTGAAGGATACATCTAAAATACATTACTCAGACAACAAACTTGAAATCAAACTTATCTCTACACTTGAGAATAACGACCGCATTATGTTCAAATTACCAAATCTAAATCAAACTTTAACAGTCTAGAAATAGAACACATTTTCGCAAAACCTCATATCAAAATTTAATGCGAGTACTAAACTTCAATATGGCATTTGAAAGTTTAATAACGTAAAAATACAGTGAGTCAAGTATCCGCCAATGGCCGACTCTTCCTTTTGCGTTAGTTGAAAAGTAGCTCTAAATTAACTCAGACAGAGTTGAAATTCGCGTGTGAGTTTTGGCTGGTTATATGTTGGCGTATCTAAGATATTTTTATTTGCAATGATGGCCCTGGCTCGGTACGGACGCCAATAATGTGCTCGCTAACCTCCCGTCTGAGTTAAAAAAGTCAGAGAGAAGCACGGAAGCCTCGAATGGAAATTACTTTTCCCCAAATAGTTTCAGAGTCGAGTAGGTGAAACTTTCAGGACCTTTGTTTCCGTGCGGGTATGAAAGTTGAAAAATAAGATATATTTTATAAGGTTTTATTGGGGACGGAACGACAGGAGGAAGAAATAGTCGAGGCCCATGAAAATTCCCATAGTTTTTGTTGAATATTTATGTATTACTGTGTAGTTATGGATTTTGTTTCATGGTAACTGGTTCAGAGACATCAATTTCCATTCCCATTTTGTATTATGCCTACAGATATAGTTGCGAAAATAAAACAATGTAAAGTAGTAGATATAATGACATAATTATTGTTTTATAATTAAAATTGGCATTTAACTTCTTTTTTTGTTGTAGCTTAAATCTTTAATTCAGGACACAAAATAAAAACTAAAAATAAAACAAAGGTATACAATTATACGAGAATAATTATGTACAAAATTACTAGAAAACTAACTAAAACTTTACCTTAAATCGAATAAGCTTAATACATTCTCCGCGTTTAATGTTATTATGTATGGTTTTTTCTCAACTAAATGTTTTTACAAAGTTTTTATTTTGTTACAGGTAAGCACAAGGATTAAACACTTTCGGGTAAGAGAAAAAATAAATAACCAACAGACGTACGTATATTTTTACCGATAATAAACGTTATTTTTGGATGATAATATTATAATAATTTGTAGAAACTTGCTTAAATCGAAATACCTCCAAAATACAGTGTGGACTGTATAAAAAAAGACTTCAAACAATGACCTGGAATTTTCATTTAGGTACTTAAAACCCTAATTGCATACACAAACTGATAATAAGAAAATCAGAACAGGACGTTGTATTTTAACATCTATTTACAGCTAGATAGATATCCTATTCTTGATTTCAGTGTGCTCCACATTTCCCCAAACAAATAAGTGTATTGCGCATTCCAGCTGATATCCCAATAGGGCTCACACTTGCATATTTTGCTGTTCGTATCGGTCGGTCCCGACGGAGGCGGGTATCTTCCGAGGCTAGATTTGGGATAAGACCCTATTTCGAGCGATTGTAGCCTCTATACGCTGGACTCAGTTCAACCACAGTGGTCCAACGATAGCAGATTACGATGCCGTTGAAATCAAATCATTGTATTGCTTCCCAATAGAAACAATATTTTCGGAAACGGCCAAAATAAGTTAAAAATATTGTAATATATTAAGGAGTAAATTAAATAGTCAAAAACATTTCAGGTCGTTTGATGGCACTCAGTAATCGTCCGTTAATAAAATAAGGATTAAAATTGATCAGTCAAAACAATGTTTCCGAATTTATGTGCACGTCAAATCAACTTGTTTAAGATTTCGAAGCAGTAGAGATTACAATACATAATTCCACTTAACCTTTCTCGAATGAAATAGTTCCCGACAACCACCTACAACCTTCGTAGGTGTAGCTACAGCGTAAGTACGAACAGCTTTGTCGTAAGTGCGAATAGCTGCGTCGTAAGTACGAATGGCCAAGTCGTCGACGCTCAGTGAACATACCGTTACGGGAATGTAACGACTAACGACTAACGAACGCGCCGGCCTGCCTCTGTCAATGTGATAGTAACGGCGCGTAGCCAAGACCGCTGCTAACTGTTGTGCAAAGAGGTTCGTAATTTACACGCTTTCGCATTATAGCCATTTCGTATAAATGATTATACTAGTTGTATACAGTTTTTATCTTATGAATAAATGTGTAAGAAAGTATTGTCAGTTAGTAACGGCATAGTGTAACCGTGGTAACGTTGCGTTTGTTTTGTGTTAGAACCTTTTGAAGCAGATCATATAATTTATTTTGAGTTATTTATAGATTTGTTTGCCAAATAAAGATTACATGTGGTACCTACGTCATATTATACGCGTTTTGTCGTTTAAGTCCCAACTCACTTTCTCCAATAATTAACAAACATAATATATAGGTACCCTAAAATTAGGTATCTATAATCAGCCCGCATTGAACCAGTTGGTAACATGAACAGCCATCTAGCGATAAGCCATCGGTTCGCAACTTCATCCAACTTGCGGAGCAGTCACGGCGCCGATAATAGGTAATTTATGCGATTTCCCAACTGATCCCGCATTCGATCCGTGCACGTATCGCGAGTTTGAATGAATGTACCTACTTGTTGATTTTGGTGAAGGCAATCTTATTGTTGTTCGTTGAATGAAGCAGTGCTAGTCTCTAGTGAGCTCACCACACCAGCCCGCCCAAGAACCTTCAACGTGGCTGCACGATAACTACCAGGGCCGACGGGTTAACGTGTCTTACGAATCATGGAGTGATAAATACCCACACATAACTTAATTAAGAGCCGTCATTTGTCGGGACTCACTCATAACCACGACCACTCTGCCAAGAGTGCCCGACTAAGAAGAGAACCTAAGTAAGCCAAGTGGTTTAGTCTAAAAAAGTTAAATCTTGAACTAGAACGAACTCATTATTATTTTCCAAAAGTCTCTAGTTATAAACTCTGTCTCTCAACACATTGGAACCGTAAACCGTCAGCACAAGGTTCTGCCGGTCACTAAGCGCTTAGAATCCAATATGCAGTGGTTTCAAATACATTACCCGCTACATGCCGTGTCATATTAGCCGACGTCTATACGCCAGCAGATGTGCATACTAAACTCGCTCTTATGTGCATGAGTAAGCAGCGCGATAATTTCACTAAATAATACAATAATATGGCTCTGCAATTAAAGGAGTATGTCTATGTATAGGCATTACTAGCAACCCCCTCTGCTTTAGCATGGTTAAATCTAACTACCAACCGCAGATAGATGACCTGGTGGTAACATGCGAACTGTCGAGTAGCTTCTGAGTTTTGAACAAGCAAAAAACCACAAAAATTATGTAAACAACATTTTTGGGTTCAGTGACCTACTTGACCCAAGTTAGTTTTTCTAAAATACCTTCAACGTAAAGATAAATAAGGTCAGTTTTAGTTTTATATTCATACAGATAAATATAAAACCATCTTGTAACAAATTTGGATCCTTCAAATTCCACAACAATCTAACCCTATCCAACGATTTAACCGAACGCCATGTCATACGCCAAATCACTAACGCGAGTGGAATCTCCAACGCGCCAACTCCTATCTCAGATGCTCAGCGGAGCGAGGTGAAATACACTTTTCATCCTTTTCGATAGAACAATTTGCAAGTTAAAGGATGGTATGTGTTGGAATAATGCAGAACTCTTTTGTTGCGATTTGAGAAATGGTGCTCGAATTGGAAATTTTTCTTTGGCTGTGTGTACATTTTTCGTACTAATGTATGAACTCTGGTTTATGTACAGTTTTATATACTTACATGTCGGTATTGTGAGTAATCGTACTAATAAAAACTGGCTATGCAAATTAAAAAAAATTTTCCTTAACACTAACCCCCAAAAGTCCCCATAATTGTAATTGCGCAAAAAAACAGCGCACCGTTTTTTTTTACGACCCGGCGATATTATCGCAACAGTGTTTAAAACGCTTGCGATATTATCGTCCTTTATTATATGGCATAAAGTATCAGCAGCGCTGGATTAATATGAACTACTTCATAAAGATAGAAAGTTAGTCTAAAGTATACCGACGCGCTAACCAACATAGAAGTGAATCTCGCTAAATTATATGATTTCATATAAAAAGGATAAGGCTAGACTAACAACGCCACAATCTTGTTTTTTAATGCTGTAATATAAGTTTATTGTTTTCCAACGCTACAACCAAAAATAGCGCATAACCCAAATCCAATAAATATTTTTTGTTTAAATAATGTCACTTAATTATTTGAAACATTAATATTCCCTGTACTAACTCAGAATGGAAATATTAAACTTCTAATGGCGCGTTATATCGTTTTCAACAAACAGGCGGTTCTGTTTTGCACCGAACGGTACCGTGGCACGGCAGAACGGTACCGCGGTGCCGGCGACAGATATTAAGTTTCTAAGACACCGCAGAGGGGTTACGATGTTTTTATTAGGGATTATGGTAACGCTGGCGGTTGCGCCGTCGTGTGTTGTGGCCTTTAGTTTGTAGTTGCGGGATGTTGTTTAACGTGGTTAAATAACTTCTTCTCAAATAAGGGGGTTGTTGGGTAACATCGTTATTTTCTTAGCTGTGCCGTGCAGAGCATTAAGTAACTCATAGAACCTAACTAAAATTTGAAATCTTAGATAGTTTAAAATCTTATACTCGTATTAAGAGTTTAGATTAAAATGTTTGATATACTTTAATACCAATTATTGACTGGATACATCAACAGTGCGAAACTAAAACGTTTTAAATGCATAGTAGAGATTCTGTAATGAAAATAAAGTTCGAAATGACGTAGTTGTAAATAATCTTTAAAAATATTCATCTAAAAAAAATAATTACGAGAATGAATCATACAGTGAGGCTTGAACTTAATGTCAACATCGATTAACGACTAATACAGTTCATCGAGTAACGGAATACCGCGCAGTTGTACCGACCCCGAAGATACTTCAATCATTTATTCGATATCATTTTTACGAGAGACACTCGATACTACTTAAAAGGGCCTTTCTCGTGTTTGACTTGAGGTCCTTTAATTTATTATACGATGTTGAAATTTCTTGCTAATTTTGTGAGAAACTTGAGAACACTGCCAACTTTGCCAATTAAACCGAATTCGATTTTGGGTAAACGCCGCAGTCCAAACGGCCGGGCACTTGTGGGATTTACAAAAATGACTTTCGAGATCTCTACGCAAGTTTTCCAATTACGTTTTAGTGTTTTCACTGAGTTCGCGGACGGGGTGGAGTGGCTGAGGCGAAAGTCAGCGAATGTAAACTCAGGCCATACACTGCGTATTTTGTTATGATCAATGTTCTGCGTTCAGATTTTAGGGTTGGTATATGATGATTTTTCGCTGAAAAGACGTTGAGTTATGGTACTTAGGAAAGCGCGCGCACCCGAAAAATGTTGGTAAAGTAAGTGTAACAGGGTCTGAACGGCTCGAAGGAATATCTACGGCAGTTGGTCAGATCATTTTAGCATGTACACAGGCGCATTCTCTATTCCTTGATTCCACAAACATTTAAAAGGATAAGGATGGTGCGACGCAAACGAAAGTGGAGCGTACAATACACCAATACATACGGTACACTCGTAAACAGAGTGAACTCAAAAACTTTCCTTGTTCCGTAGATACCCGACGAAGCGTTGCACCACGATGTTTACACTGACTCCGAATGCATTTTCTATTTATTTCCGAATGTCCTATATAAATCACGGTTCAAGATCAGATTCTCAAGTCCCGCCGAGAATGCGGAATTAAGCTATGGGCATACCTACACGACCCAGCGACTGCTGTAGATGCTATAGGTACCGCGAGGTTTGAAGTTGCGTTTTTTGAGTCACGTGAAGTCAACCAGCTAGTTCGTGATGCAATTAAAGAGGCGATTTAATTCTTGCGAGCCAGATACAAATATAATAACGATCCGTCTAAATAAACACGCTGACCTAGCTTACTTTTTTTATGATTTTTCACTTTTTCAATTATTGTTTTTTCATCGGTCCGTACTCCGTAGTACGCGTGTGCAATATTTTAAATACTTCAGTAATAATTGAAAATTATACTGAAAGGTACAATGACACATTAATTATACTATTTTTATACGTAGCTATATTGAAGTTTAGATAATATTAAAAAAAATAAAAATAAATGTTTCACACTGCGCCTGATTTCTACTACACAACGATGTAATTGCTTTTTCTGTGTCACAAAGATTCTAAGTTAAAGGTATGTTGTGTTGCGATTCCTGGAAGGAAAAGATACTGGTTCTGCAGTCACACGTCTCGCGTATGTTATTCCACCGCTTTCTCAATTTGAAATGTACTTTAGATGTATTGCAGTTTCGCAACTACCCGCAAAACAAAATACATTTTTAAAGAGTTACATGCCCGATTTATCTCAACTTTACCCAGTTTTGGAGCAGAAATGTTTTCTAAGTAATTTTGAGAGAGATAAGTTCGGCAGAAGTGTGTTGCTTGATTTTGTAACCGGTTCAATGAGATTAAGGAGTTCATAAGTTGGGGCTTGAAGAGTTCAAGTGTTGTAATATCTGGAAAAGTAGACTCGTTGGAATTTTGGCGAGTTCTCGTTTTATCATAATCGTATTAGCCACGGCCTCTCTGCTAAATGTCGTTTCGTCTCACAGGTCCATTAAATTCATCGACGGATTATTCAATAATACGAATGATTACTTAACAGACAAATCACCCCGTATAAAATTGTCAATACCCTATAATTAATAGCGTACCTACTTCTTTAAGTCGCTAGACGCTGCGCACGAAAATATACCTAAGATTACTATCATAAAGTGTTTTTTGCTTTGTAGCTACGTGCCGCCGCGTTGATGGTGTGGATTGCCATGGCTGCTTCTTTCGATAAAGATCTCAATAGGTGTTTACCATACACTTTATAAAATCAGTAAACTGATGCTTTTTATATTTCAGCATTTTTAATTCTCTTAGGCAGAGTCTATAATTTAAAAGTTTATTGTGATGTCAGAGCAACTATGCAATAAGATTCTAATAAATATATTTATGATACCAAACATGAGACAATAACAATAACTCATTAAAGTCTAGGGCCCCCTTGTTTTACTTCAAGAAGTCTCAAAAAGTCCCTTAAGGTCTCTTAAAGGTCTCTCAAATGGTACACGTCTGTTATAGCAAAACCAATTAGAGGCAGGCAGCTGCTCCAGTGTCGAGTATCCATTCACCGTATGACAATTTCGTCTAAAAATCACAGTGGAAAATTGTGACAAGCTTCAAATGTTGAAGTAGTCTTTAGAATTGTAATTCTCAAAAGGAGACTAGTTGTCATCCGCGAGTTTGTACACAGTTGTATTTTTTATATTGTTACTATTATAAATGGCCTGTGAGCTTCGTAGCACTTAAAATCGATTTGATTGTAACATTCGGTATCGGTATCAGTATCGGCATCATCGTCGGCGTCATTATCAGCATCTGTATCGGTATCGCCCTTGGCGCAGGTACAGTGTCGGCGTCGGCAAAAGCTTTAGCGCTGGCATCAGGCAAACCAAGTCTAATACTAAAAGATGCCACCAACTCGTTTAAAACCCAACGATTGACAAATAATATTCATCAAATATTTGTACTTTAAAAGGTGTTTATAAACTGAAGCAGACAGTTATTAGCCAGAAATTTCTGAAGGTGTTAGTTTGTTGGAAACGGGAACGATTTCAATATTCATCAGTTTTCACGAAAATTATGTAAATAACTCAAGATCCCTAAAGCTCTTGCCATTCGAAGAGAATTATTCAAAAGAAAATATTCAATGTTTACAAAATAACGTCCACTCTACTATATATTACTTTGAACGCGTTGTGTACAACTTATAGCAGTGAAATCATATGATCTCATACATTATAACCTAAGTTGAGATATGACCCCTAAATAGAATTCCCTGTATCTAATGGCCCTGGACCACGAGGACCATGGACGAGCACCATGGTCCCACAATCCCCCAGACTCAGAAAATAACAGTTGTTCATACAACATTTTTGCTAAGTAAAGCCGGTTGTTTACTTAGTAATTATTCGCAACGCTATCTTCGCGCATCATTTTATAGTAAGATATTATTAATTCGCTCATCTGTGTATTCGGTGGTATCCATTTTCAATCAATTTTAACTGAGTTCCCGTAGCGGTAGAGACTTGAAACTTAAACCATGCCACAGACTTTAATGACAATAAACCTGTTGTAAAACTTGGTGTATTAGGTATTTTTATATAATTATTATATAGGCATTTTTACTTCTAATAGGTGATTAATTAAATTGTTCCAACGGCGTATCTTCAGCGAATTGATTACACAAATCTTCAAGCTTCAGTAAACCTACATGTACATATCAGGCTTCAACGAATTTGATTACACACGTTTTCAAGGTTCAATAAACCCACATACCTACCTATTAACAATCGTTTTATCTACCTGCCTACTGACTACTTACATTATAGCCCCCTACAACATAAAGCCGTATCTGATACCTCTTTGAAGACACGCATCCGGAAGTCGCTTTCTTCCTCGGCCATCCTCTCGCTCAATTTGACTCAATTATATAGAGCAAAGTCACTTTCATATGGGAGAAGTCACTTATATGGAAAGGCAGCTACAACTTTACTGTCATACATTTGTGGGTGAGATTCGTCTGTCATTAGAATATACGTTTGAATATTGAGCTAAGATCAAAGTCAAAGTCAATATTGATAGTTAGGTTCTACGAATATGAAAATGCGCTGTGGATAATGATAAAAATGTTGTTGTTGTTGTTCTTTCATTACTTTAAAAAACAATAAACCAAATATTATAAATATGTTCAACCGTTTATGGGCTAAATAGTAAAAAGATTCAAAGTACGCAAACTCACATTTTTACTAGGATACAATTATAATCTTTAGAATTTTTACTAATTTCCTTTATTGAAATACACGAAACATACCACTGCATCAATTAAGACGCATATTTAAAGTTAGGTTTCTTATTTCAATATTGAGTTATTTACCAGTCCCCTATGGCATCCAATCTTCTGAGATTTCTTTAAACACGTATGAAGTCGCGCAGAAATGCTAGTATCAAAAATACAGATGGTATGGCCACTGACATACTACGTGTGCCTTTAAAATATTCAACCGCGTTACGAGTCCGTTATATGTATGCTTAGAGGCTACGAATGGGACACCCCTAGAGATTTTATTCAAAAGCTGTGATTTTATATCCATTTTCAGAGCGGAGTAAAAGCTAAGTAAACGTAACAGATAAATAATGTTTATTACCATTTTAACGTGGGCGCGTGAGCGTGGAATCAATTATTATACCTACTTATATAAACACGACACTATTTTAATTAATCATGACTATTCATGATGCTGATTCCAATTTGATTTACCACTTGACTTACTATGTGAATATATAATAACATAAAATACTTAAAAATTACATAACTCAACACTGGCTACATGCACAAACCATGGGCAGCCAAATGAATTAAAATTTGAAAAAACAAAAAAATTTTAATTTTAAAAGTTAAAAAATAGTTGACAGGATAACTCTTTAACACCAAAATATATAGAATACAAAAAGGATGAACCTTAATAACAGGTACAAGAGCGGACTAAAAAGCGTCGTTTTAATACAATTATTATTCCCCCGGAAAGGGTTAACAAAGTGGCAATCGGCCCCACATTATTTTAACCGCAGTGCATATTGCCTTCCTTTTACTGCATAATTGAATTCCTGTCGGACGGACCAGCCAGCTTCGAACGCAAAAAGTTTTACAAAAATATATTTCTCCGTAAAAAAAACTGTTTACTGTTAATAGCAACTTAAGTTGTTTATGTATAAAGTAACTTATATGAGATACTTTTAGGTCTGAATTATTGAGATAAAATTATTGTTATTATACTTAATGTCAAAAAGAACGAAACCTATTAACCTCATTCGACTTGTATTGGTTGTTGATTGGCTGTATTATGTTTTAGTATTAAGTATCCATTTCTATATAAAATCTTGTTATTTGCTTTGTAAAACTAGGCCAGGCCAACCCATTTTAATGTATGGCTTCAAAATAATTTAGTTTTTTTTACCTTTACACAAAATTATTCTAGTGGTTCTGTGTAACAGTAGTAACAGTAAACCTCACGATCAGAGCTTAACCAAGATCATGGTAATAGGCGTAATAGGCTTTTTGCCGCCGTTTCTCCACAACTTATTTGATTTTTTCACATCACCTTGTTTAAAACTTAGTACTTAAGGTTTCCACCAAATATCATAACTCTAGGCCAATAAATGGCACTATAGCAAACTTCCTCACTTTTTCCTCCTCTTTCCCTTCTATCGAATTGCTCTTGACAAAAAAAAAGCAAAAAATCAACGAACCTGTATAATATGTATAACCAAATATCGTAAAAATCAGCTGAGAAATGCGACCTGTATAAATATAATATATATCGGTATTTATATGTTTTTGTTCAGCTTTTTCATATAATGAGTTACATACCATGCAGGTCAATATAATAAATTTAAAAAAATATATAGTTTCCAACATCAACCGCTACGGTATTTTAAGTAACTCAATCTGAACCAATCGGAAAATATAGACTGCGGCTCTCAAAATACACACTATCGGTGTCAAAAAACGCTGACAAAAATAACTGAAAAATTGCAACACAGTCCAGCACTGAAACTCTGAAAAGTGAATTGATGGGATACGAGATCGAGTCGCGTATATTTTGTCGAGTCAGGGGATGGCCGACGAAAAGCGACAAAATGAAAAAAGCGGAGCGCCCGTGAACGATGAGCGGAACGGCAACGCCCGAATGACGTTTCGTGTTCCGAATCGCTCATTGATATGGGCTGGTGCAGATAGCAACGCTTATGAACTTAGAACGCGATCAATTTCCACACGAGCATTTAATCGTCAGTGTTTGTGTTGAAAATTGGGTAAACCAACAGTATAACTCACAAAAATCGTTTCCCAATGACTTCTTCCGTGGCGAGTCAAAAATGAAGGAATGATTGAAATGAACGAAATGAGTTGAACGAGCGAATTGATATTATGAATGAGTTAAATGAGACTACGAATCGAATGATGAAAATCAATGTGATAGTTTGTTATTTGATTATCTTTTTTTATCATATTGTATAAATTACATTTATAAAGAACTAAATCGAAACTTTTAAAATGTGTTTAAAAACTTTTGTCAACAAGTACAGTACGTGTCAGCTAAACGTTAAAGCAAATATAAGCATTTTTCAGCAAATCACAACAGAACAGCGCCAGTGCGATATCCGACCAGAGCAAGATTATAACAAAGCCAGTTCTTGGTGAAAATGTTTATGGGCAGTCGTGGCGTTTCTCATCAGGTGAGTAACGTGCTCGTTCTGCTAGCCAGTAATATAAACAATAAGTCTATGGAATATACTCGCAATATCCACTATAATCATATTTCTAAAACGCTAATAAACCTGGTACTAAAATACAGATTTTCCAAAAGCATCTACTAAAAACACCGCACGCTCGCTTCAGGCGGCCCAGATCTCGACAACGTGATATTATCTTATTTTTGCAGGTTGTGTGAAAGATTTGTCAAAATATTTCAGAGTACGCGATCGCTCCACCTGAAAGGGTACTGAATATTGAGTATCGCTTGTCGTATATTGAGACATTTTTCAATGTAGGAGCTTAGTTTGCGTGCATGTCTAGTTGGGCGGACCTCACGTTGTGTAACAAAATGCTGCACTGAACAATGGAACGGATAACATTCTATTTGGATGAGCGAATATTCATTCATTGCAATGAACATATTGTGTAAATAATCTTCACAAGAATTTATATAGTTAACTTATAAGTGTTACAACAGTTGAGATATCTAAAGCAAGCTTAAGCAAAGTTAACATCAGAATTGGCAACTTTAGATCGACGACGCATTTTATTGCTATTAGGTTAATATAATGCTTTGTATAACCCTCACAAAACTCATTTAAACAAAAATAAAACCAAATTCAGGCCCCACCAAAAAACGTAATAAAAACCACACATCAAATGTCACGTAACATTAAATTAGAATAACAAACCTCGCTCCCTCCGGCTCATAACCTTGCTCCATCCCGCTCATAATAATTCGGGATAGAAAATTGTAATCCCACGTAATTTTTCTCGTGTAGTTAAAGGAGGCTGGCCAAAAGGGCCCATTGTGTGACACGGCGAGATGGACAGAATCTCCTTTATAAGGGCTAGGCATTATGTTACTTTCAGTAAAACTAAATTGGATCCCTGGGGCAAATTAACGGGCCCCAGCCCTCACTAATTCTCGTGTAGATGACCCGTGAAATTGATTTTTCGTTGAATAGCCCCGCCTTATTAAGATTTATATTTGGACATCTGCTGTCATGATTGCGCTGGAGATTTATGTTTTTAAATTTAGTTAGAAGTACCTTTGACCAGGACTTTATCCACGTGGAAATAATAACACTTTATCTTAGTAAAAGCATCCTATGTCATTATCTCGTATAAGCTATCTCCAAACCAAAGTAAATCCGTGAAAAGAGCACAAACAGACAGACAGAATGGCTTTCGCTTTTGTTACATTTCTCGCAGTAAGATGAGAGTTTGTTGAATATAAATATTTATACCTATGTATGTATGCAACAGATTTTGAAACAGATAAAAATTCCAGCACCAAACTTAAAGGAGAAATAATCCTAGATTACAAAAAGCAGCCAACTTGGACTGTCTCGCATCCAATTTAAACAAATCCTGCGAAAAAAGTGCGAAATATAGTCCCGATGACATAATTTAAAAGAAATAAAGTTCCGACGGTCCCCCCCGGAGTGTATTTTCCTGAATAATGGCCGTCAAACCTGGGGCATGTCCTATTAAAAGTTGCAAAGATTATGGGTATTAGCTCCCTGGGAGATATTCAACTTTTCCCCGAAGTTTTCGGCTATTGATGTAAACTGTTAAGGTGCGAAAGGTGAACCTGATTCTTTTATCTCGGATTTGTTTGCGGAGCCTCCCTTTTTTTTTGTAATCTGGACCAAATTTATGATTGTCTTTTTAAAGATACCTGTTGGAAAAAAATAATGTTAAATTGTCAAAACTAGGTCTACTCGTAACTGGCTCAATATTAACATCGAGAATTATTAAATTTAGTTCAACATTATTATGTATGCACAAAGTGATTTTATTTTATGTTTTTAATTATAAAAGTTGTATAATATTCTTCAATAAATAATAAGTAGGTATATACCTATAATAACCTATATTCAAACGTTCCTAACATGCTAAGCCCAAATGAAACTTTCTTTCAAAAACCTGTACCATAACACCCCGATACGTTATATTGTTATAGAATTATTGTCTGAAATAAAACGCGATAAATTCTCACTATGTACCTATCTTGTGTCGTTAAAATACCTAAATACATTTGATAGAATTTACATAATCATAAATTTGGGTTCGTAATGTACTACTACCGCTCCTAGTAGCCATTCAAAAACTTTTCCATCTCTTCTCATCCGAGCTTTTTAGTATTTGAAATGATCTCTGTTCCCTTTGAGCTTATTCAGACGTTCCCACTTTATAAGACACTTTTTTATAAAGGTTATGTTTTTCTTTTATGTACTTTTTAACTCGCGGGGAAGTGCTGTAAAGCATTTTTATTTGCGAAGAACCCTTCTGTAATGATAAATGAAGTATTTCTCGGAGACTGCTCAAATGTTTCTTTGAGTAAAATAAAAGTGCGCCATTGTTTGTAAACTGTTATTGCGCTTAATAAGATTGTACTGATGCTTTTTTACAGCGCAGAAAAACTTAAGCCTCTGCCACACAGGCGCGATATTTTAAGTCGATGCATGGTTATCGTGAGCGTTTTTTTATGATATCTGTATTAGTACATTTGGTTTTGTTTGCGTTCGATCTTACACACTACGTTAATAATGCTTTGTAGGATGCTAGAAATGTCGGAAGAAACGCAGCTGTGTGCAATGAACCAGCGATATTTTAGTAAGCTGGGTCGTTGGAAATATCCCATGTACAGTACACCCTTAATTTTCCGATCCCTAAAAGAAAGTTACTAACATGTAAATTCTAGAATATTATAAATTTGAACTATGTAAGTTCTACATTAATTTCCCTACTATCAGAATTGTGTCAGTAGTCGGAGATAAGCCGAAAAAAAAACAAACTTACAACAACTCTCACAATAACTCATACTTTACAATGTCAAAGTAGATAATGTGTAACGCGTTTGCAAGATCCTAAAGAAATATTTAAATGACATTAACCCAATTCGTTCAGCCAGCAATACATAAAACATTAGCCAACTATAAACTACCATTTCCACAAAAACTACCTATACTCCGCTGGAAAGTGGGGGAATAAAATAAATGTTGCCGTAAATAACACTGTTAACAATATATATTTCTACCAAATGCCGGGAATGGCCCTTGATGCGGGCAACACTTTAATATTTTGGGGGAAAGCGATAATATAGAGCACGGCTCGGGAGTCAGTTTGGATTTATTGGTATTTTAATCATATTTCGACTGTTATAATGTCAACTGTAAATAATCATGCCCTCAAGTAAGTATACGGAAATGATTTAAAAATAGCCTCTGCTCTTTCTATACTATTCCAAAATCTAATTAGGCACTTCAAAAACTGATAAAGAATTATGTATTACATACATTGAATATAGGTTGTGTGGTTTATAAAATCCGGTAATTGGTGATACTCACTATTTCCAGTCTTCCCGTGACCACGGTCAACTTGACCTAAACCACGAACTTTGTCAAAATGATATGTGACGATATTAATACTCCTATGTGTGCGAAAGGCCAGTATATAACTGACTTTAAAAAAAAGGGAATATCAATACACAACTGTATTGACTGTTCTATATTATTATATTATTGCATTATTACGCTTTATAGAAACCACCGGGTGGAAATTGGTTGTAGATTATGACAAAAAAGTCATGTAATAGACGCCAATTCGCACCCAAAGTTCAATAAATATTGAGATATAGCACCGTAAAATTTCAATATCACCCTCTCTGCCTTCACCCTCCAACCAAATCCTTGGACAAAAAACAGTCATCCCATAAAGTAGTGACCATAACTAATGTACTACTGTGACCATAATTCTCCGCGAGCGTCCATAAAACGGGACATAACTAAAAGTTTCCCGTAATCCTGTAATGGGTCGAAGAATGGCGGAATTTGGCGATAGCCGAGTGGTCATTGTCCGCGGACACGCGGAATTATGGGTACGTTACTTTAGTGATGGCCAATGTTTCGGTGGCCTTGTACTTTATATTCTTGGGGTTGTTTGTCGTTGTCATATGGTGATATTTGTTGGTATGAGCTCAGCTTTGCTATTTACTGAAATAAGGCAAATTTTTATTGCTAAAAAGGGAACATTATTACCGGGAATATTTTCCTTAGCTTTTTGTCTAGTGTCTACCTTTTTACTTTTAATTTTATTTTTAGGGTTGAGTAATAAAAAGAAAAACTTTATACCTAACTGGAATTCCCCGTTCTACAGACTTCAGACTAAAAAAGGTACTCAATTCAGAGAACATAATTAGACAGATAAGCCAATAATGAAGTTTATCACTGAACGTCTAATTAAAATAAAAAAATACCTTACTTTAAGTAAGTCTGAGTTTCGCTTAGAATCTCTAATCAATCAATTAGTTTTAGCATAAGCTTTCAGTTCTGTGATTACATTAAGATTTACCCGAAATAAAGTTCAGAACAAAAGATCGGTCGCTGGAGTATTCTGCTAGAAAAGTTAAGCATAGTTTACATTCAGAATACTTATCCAGAATCACAGGCCAACTGTCTGATAAATATTTCGGCCTCGTTAGGTAACGTCTAGCTTAAATTGTCTGTGGGATTATTTCTTACGGACCCGTGGGAATTGGAGCGATAAACGAACGAAACAAGGCGCATGATAGACGAGATTTGTTATCAACTACTATTATAATATTATATACTTTAATATAACTAAGTAGTTGTACCTAACACTTCACAAATTAATTAATCACTGATTACTTTATATGACCACACTACTTTTTAACGATGAAGTGAAATAGTGTCTTATTCATTCATGTTTACTTATTAATAGCAATCATGAGACATTTTAATTGCATATTTCCAATCTAAACTATGCAGCCTTACACTGCACTATTAACCTTAAAACGTAAGTAATTAGATCCGTATTCGTCGAGCTATAAAAACGGCAACATCACGTGGACTGGTTCTCTACGAATTCTGCTATTTAAACTTCCATACCCTCGCTGCAGCAACCAATCATCAAGTTCAATTAACTCGTGTAAGCGACGCTACAAAAACTGAAACTAGCGTCAGTTAACGCTAAACGGCGAGCGCTTGACTAATGACTATTTCATTGCATTCTATAGCGCGACTTGATTAGTGAGAACGATAAGGTTGCATAGGCTGCAGAAGGGACACGTTTAATGAAACCGTTTTATTATTAAGAGAACTACCGTGGCGTAGTTGACGATAAGCCAAATGAGGAACTTGAGAGAGGAATTGTTTCCCGCGCAGGGCATGTTTTTGTGGGCCACATAATAAAATATGTTTCCTCAGCTGTGTTTAGAAAATCATTGTCTGGTATGAACCTGTGTATTTGTATGACCATGGTCGTCTTATTTTGTGATTCCCTAGGTACAGAGAAGTTTACTATATTACGGTCTATTGGATATTCCATCACAAACTTTAGCAGTTTGACAAATATAAAACAATATTTCAGGAACCAGTTTTATATTGTTCTGGTTTACTTAATAGAATCAGGCGTTACTTTGCGGAAATCCATATTCAAAACGATGAAACATAAAATGTTATGTAGCTTTCATTTCGCCGGTTTTCCAGCGGAATTAAAGCTACATATTTTTACTTCATCGTTCCTGTTTAGTAGAAAGGAATTGCCAATTACCCCCGTATTTTACATTACGATCCTAATCAACATTCCTTGTAATCTACCCTCGTTTAGTTACCCCTAACTCATAATTACCATAATGCATCCCCACTCAACATTAAGTGGGGTGGCATTCAAGTCAAATCGTACACTATTCGCATGACAGTCCGCCGTTAAGCCGAAACATGGTCACCGTTATAACGGCGGCGCTCGCTCTTCCGAGTTGTAAACTAGAGCGATTATTGTTAACCACGGGACTAATTTGTTTAGGGGTAAAGGGGTGGTAAAAATAGTGATGGCAGCCTGCGATTAGTTTGTGTAAGCAGTATAGTAAGTTGATTCAAAGTTGGAGGAAATATGGTGTTTTTATAACTTTATTTATAGGCTAGTATTTGTCTACTATCTCACCCGGTCTTAAGTGTGGTTGAATATGGAAAACATGTGCGGACTAGAATGTGACTCTCAAATCACCCCGATAGTGAGATAGTGATCGAAACCTGGCCAAAAAAGTGAAAAATACATATTCGTAATTATAAATTGATTTTCGGTGAAGGGCAACGTCATGAGGAAATCTATATGATCGGGGAGTATTTCAGATGCATAATATTCATCAATCCAGACCGATAGTAGACTATGGCTTAATCCTGCTCACGGAAGTGACGGGGGACCCATAGTCCCATACTCAGCATTGAGCCGATAGGGGTTGATGCTGACGATGTAAATGAAGCAGCGCGAGAATACGCGTTTCGAATAGAAATAATTGAAGGAAATGATTGATACAATTGTTCTGAAGTTGTCACTTTACAGGTTTGTACTTCATGCACACTCTCCTGACTAAACAGCTGTGTCTAAAACACTGATTGCAACCAGATCCAGGCTACTCAAGTTACGAGTGGAATGCCATAATAAACCCTAAAACCTTCTTATTAAGATGTAAAGTCGTGCTCTAATCTTAGAGATGTGCCGATAAGTGCTGGCCCATTTACCCTTAATGGGCCAAAATTAAGTTATACTCAAATGGGGGGTAGAAAACAAGGGTGGATTTATTTTCCGCAGTAAGTGTTCTTTGATCGAGTTGATGTGACGTGCCTGAGTGCTCTATATTTGGGGTGGTTTTTAATTTAGGGGTGGTTAGTGGTGATGGACACGCCTTAATTCATATTAATGGATGCGTTGCTCAGTCGCTATGTACCGTTGTTGTTAATTACTGTTGGATTGTTGTATTTATGACTGGTAGATGGTAACCTCAAACAGTGACTTTTAAATAAAGTTATACTGTTTATAAAAACGTCCGGTGTTCTTGGCAATCTATCTAATCCTATCATAACAATGTTTATGGACCATCAATGAAAAGTTTTTTTTTAGTAACCAATGTATATTTTACACTTTGTATTGTTGCCACTTTTGTTTTATGGTGTTCAATAAGTAATTTTGGTATGCGGGACGAATATGGACAAATGTTATCTTGCGGGACGAATAAAACTCATTAATGGTGTTTGCGGAAAAATCGGGACGAATATGGCATAAACCAAATAATTATTGTGTTGTATTGTACATTTACGAAAGAACTGAAAAGTAAAATATCACCTAAATCCTCATTCAACATTATAACAGTAGTTAGAGGGTAAGAATAAAATATCTCCAAACTAACATTGCGTTATCAACTCGCCCAAAACACATCCACCCTCGTGTTACCTCTTTCCCCTTTTTTCTATGTCTATCGCCAACCAACACCTATGCACAATTTCGTAATCTCCCAAACCACATTACTTAAATAAAACCCCACCGTTAAGGCACCTTATATAAAAACCGCTATCGCGACGCAACCTTAGGCTCCCCTTACACGGAGCGTTATTAATCGCCCGGAACGGCGACGAGTCGTGACAAATGACGTCACGTACCCATAACAGTTACTATAATATAGAATTATTTGGCTAGTTTATTTTCATGGTGATATTTATTATGGTTTATTATGGAGTTGAATTATAATGTTGGAAAATTGTAAACGGCTATGTTATATTAAATTGATAATATCTTTTTCTGAACTTATTGCTATTGTCCAAATATTAGCGGCTATTTTTTGGTTTCTAATATCCAAATAATAAATGGAGTCGAAAATATAAAATAACGAATGTATAGTTTATCCTGTTTTCAAAAGATTAAACCTTTATTAGAACCTATTTTACAAAAGATACAAAATAAATAAGATTAGTATAGAATTTAGAAACAAATCTGCACAGCAAAGTACGTTAAAGAAAACGAACTCTTCGAAATTTTAATCCGTCAAAATTCTTTATAGTCAATAATAGGTAGATATTGCGTATCACATAATAATATTAGATATTCTGCAAATGTGATTCTGTAATCTTCAAATGCAATTCTCGCTCTACAAAAAAGGCCGCAGCATTAGGGCCCCCTCACACAGTGCCATTAATCGCACGGAATGGCGACGACTCGTGACAAATGACGTCACGGCGGCTCCCGATAACACTCGATAAAAAACTATTTAGCTACTTTATTGTCGCATAAAGATCACTTTATTGTTTTCCCTAGGGGGTCCGATTCTATTAGGTAAGGGAATTATTGTTGTTTTCGTAAAGAGCGTGATACATGAGAAATTGATTATTTGTCGCGTTTTTGATGTAATTGTATTGTTACACATCATTGGAAATAATAATAATAAATTAAATAAAAATTTGGAAGGCAAAATAGGTTGCGTTATGTATGCAATATTTGTGACGAAGGCTATGCGTTTGTCCCGAGTCAAACTTATACTGTGAAAATAACTGAATATTACTGAACTTACCAGTTTAAAAAATATTATACACACATACTGTCAAAAACAATGTCAAGAATCCATATCTATCATACACTTTTAGTATAAATGCCCCATCACAATCACATCCTTTACTTCCTACTTATCCTATGTATATAATAAAAAAGTTCGTGTTTGCTTGTTAGTAAGTTTATTTTGTACGTTTTTAATCATGCAACACCTGAACAAATTTATATAAAAAGAACAGTATTACATTATATTTGGAGCCGTAACGTAAGGTAGGTTCATTCTATAAAAGAAATCTACCTTTAACATGATTTAATGGTGCGACAAAGTTTATAGTGAAGTGAAGTGAATATTAACAAAGTTAAGTATCATGTGCAATGTGCATTGTTGCTCAAAAATATGAATGTCAAAGTTATACCAAAGTTCGGAAAATGTTTAATAAATCAGAATTCTACCAAATCTCACAAAGTATATAAAACTTTTAACAGGCATAATAAAGTGAGTATGTTTTCATAGACTTTTCTCTAAACTTAGTTTGATGTAACTTACTGAGTTAATGAATAGGCCCGAAACAAAGGCACTGCCAAGTTGCTTCGAAAAGAAAATGTTGCTCGACTTTGGGAAACTTCTGTTATCGATTGTTCTTAAGAGTTTTCTGATAAGTGAATGAAATAATAGTGGGGTTTGATAAATCATGCAAATAAATATGCCATTCTGAAATAATATAAGATACGTGTTGAATATTAATAATATTAGGATTAGCCCTATTTGTGTCACAAAATGTAGAAAATAATATCACCTACAATATTATTTGCTGTGACTTGCACAAGTTTAACTATTTAGCAAAACACATACATGTAGTAAAATTAGTTGCTCCCTTGGAATATGTGTGTCTGCACAACCTCACATTTGCCTCAAGTTTCAGTTTGATGTTCCCAAAATTTTATCCAAGCAGAACTACAAAGTTGTTGGTGTAAAAACATAAATGCAACAAATTTCAACTTTAAAACGATCTGCATTTTACAGACTAAACTAAAAATAATATTGCAGTACTAAAGTGTAGTCATTCAGCTTGCTCCTGAAAATCCTGAAATGTAAAATTACATATGGCGAGCAATTTCACAAGCAAAAACCCGCTTTTGAGTCTACCAGACGACACGTGTGCACTGTGCAGTGTGCACTGTGCACTATTACGATTTACCGCTGTGTCGTAGCCCCTGTGCTACGACGTAGCCACTATGCTACGACTTAGCTGCTACTACGATGTAGCGCCTGCTAGGTTCGGACTACGACGGTGCATCGTAGCCGTAGCACATTCGTAAATCGCTCGCCTAAATTTGAACGTAGGACCTCTCCGACTCCATCATATACGTTATATTCATATTATATACGATCATAAACTAGCGTAATAAGTTTTGATATCTGTGGTGACATTGTAAGTTACAGTCTACGCCGTAGTGAGCTGCTACGTGAGCGTAAAGCCGCTACGCGACCGTCGTAAATATGAATATAGTTTAGACCGTTTCATTTATTAGCTTTGGAGGTTTAGTACGTTTGTAATTAAATAAGTTGAGTTGTGCCGTGCCGTATAAATATACGTTTCAAGGTCTAGTCCTGACTGTTATAAGTCGTGAGTATTCTAGTGTTATAAATGGTTATCCTGTCAGTGTGAATGGTAAGGAAATTTTGAATCAATCGATTTGTTCTATAACACATTTATGAACTATCTTTGTTTGACTGGGTTCGATTTCCATTCCAGACTGGGATATTTTTCTAAAGATATAATAGCACAATTGGTATCAAACATACACATCGTAGAAAATGAAAGATAAAACTTAACTGTACCCAACATGTTATATTAATACATTTTACTATGGCTTATTAATACGCCAACTATTTGCAAGTTTAAGTCAACAAAACGCACCACTTCGAAGGACCATAAAGCGTTATCACCCGCAAAATATTAAATTACGAACATGAATAGCCAAATAGCGTAATAGAATATCATTGGACGTGGTATCGACTCCATCCGGCCTATCGGAGGGGCTATTACAGCTGATTTATGGCCTTTCAGCCGCTGAAGCGCTGAAGGCTCCATTGTCCTGAGACGAGCCCCTCTGAGCATTTCAGTTCCGGCGGCTTGAGATGACAATTGGGGGGAAACTGGGGGGCTTAATGAGGGATAGGTAAGAATTATTGAAATACTTGCTACGTTACCTTTTTTACTTCAAGGTTAAAAGAGAAAATGCATATGAATGTTACGCACAGTAATGTTATACTACAAACATATTTATTACTTTGTAGTCTAGCATTTGACCAGTATTTGACCTGGTCGTGCGACCTGGTCGTGTGAGCTGGTCGTGTGACCTGGTCGTGCGACGGTGTCGTCGAAGGTGGTAAACATGCCGTAAGAATAGGGCTTGCTGTGAAATACCAGTGCCAGTACAGTTAAATGGTGGTGTATAAGAAAGTGTAGTACGAGACAATAAAAAAAATCATAGATTTATAACAAGAATGACTGAATGATTGGTATTCATAGCTAGGTTTCAGTTCGAACCAGATAGTAGGTAATTTGATGTTATTAAAATTATAGAATAAGTGATAATCATGGTCTAAAATTCAAAACAAACGTGTCAGTTACATATCCAAAAAACGCAAATAGATAAGAATTTTCCATTCTATTCTAATATTATTTTTACGACCCACTTAACAGTACATAAATCTCTCAGTACTATCCTCCTATTCTGAGTCATTCCTCCTACATTCCACAATTTCCAGTTGAAAAACCTCATTAGCGCCAAAGTAGTGGATCGTATAATATCTATAATACGAGTTTATCTCCCAAGCGTCTGGTTCAAAAGGACCCAGGCGAAAGCAAAAAGGTCTGTAACAAAATTGCCTTTTTTCCTTTCGGCGCCACCGTGCGAATGCAATAAGGTTGTCTGCGATCTTCAATGGTGACGTGTGACGTCCTAAAGTATCTTTCAGGAAAAAAACTAAATGAAACTTTATGTATGGTTTATGCTGACAATTTTAATCATCATAATAACCGGCAAGTGTCTATGAAGGTGTTCATGAAAGTGGAAGCGACGTAGGTGTCTTGGGATTGTAGTATGTACGTACAAAGAACATTGTACGCTCTGCCTACCTCAACGGGAAAATAGCGTGACTGTATGATGTGTGATGCATCATTATCAGGCTTTGTGACATGCTATTGAATAACGTTTTGTGATTCGATTGGTTACAAAGGTATTGTGTTTTGTATAAAAGCCTTAAGCTTACAATTGTTGCAGTAATTTTGTTCAATTAGCTAAGAGGTAGATCGTTAACCATTAAATGAATTAGATAAATTTTCAATCTACGACACAGTTCAAAATATTGTCCTAATATTTAATACTAAATAACTTCAAAATGAAAAGCCATTCTTAAAAAAAATGTTAAGTTCAGGTCAAAAGACAGACAATTAATTAAACTATTTATTTTCCTTGTGACTAATGTTTCCTACAAATTATATTCATCACAAAACTCACAGGCACCATTGCCTCCAATAAACCTGCCAATACTCCTTATAAAACGCCCTTTACGCGCACTAAATTCAACCCTTCAAATAACACTAAAAACATATCAGCCTGCCTACCATCTGTAGGACGTATCTGTCCCACGTTACAATACGCACAGTTGCCATTCGCGTCACGTTTCGGCCCACGTTCGCCTCTTTTTATGTATCACGCATAGTGTGAGTTAGTTTTTATGGGTCAGATTATGCCGCGCGTTGAAATGGCTAATTGCTAGGCTATGGGACACGTCAGCAGTTTTTTAGGGTTAGGGAAGCAGTATTATGCTCGGTTTATGCGTACGGGTCGGTGATAGTTGCTGATAGGGTGTGTTCGTGTTGCGTTGCTGAGTCGCCGTTGCTGATATTTGTTGTTGATTGGTGTTCGGGTTTGGTTTTTGTAGTCTTGACATAATATAGCCCGGTCGGGTTAGAATTTGATTTGGCATTATTTGATACAGTAATGTTGTTGCTCGAGTCTTAAAGGTCACAGGAAAAAAGCATTCTCCGCCCAAATCAAAATGATAGCTCACGCACCGGTGGTATTCGATTGACCTTTTTAATTACTACACCTAAAGGCTCCAGCTATAAATTTATTGTTTGGAATTAATGCAATGTTTAGCGTTTTTTTACTAACGCAACTGGGCTAGATATTTTAAAATGCGACGGTGATTGATTGTAATAATATTATATTCGTTGCTACAGTCATTGTTTATTGTTCAGAATAAATATATTTTAAATTCAGTACTCATGAAAACACATTTACCCAAAAGCAACAAAGTTATATTGACAGGGGACGGTCACATTTGAAATGATATTTCCCATTGTCACGTTCATAAAACGCTCAAATCCTCATATTCATTTGAGGCCTCCTAAACCCTTCGTGCCATAAAGCCACATGTTCCATTCAAAGGCCAGCATTAACATCCCATCAGTGGGATTAAGCCATCAAAATATTTAAATAATTTGTCCATTAACGCCACGCCTTTAAAGATCGACGTCTACCAAATAAGATTGGACGATGACGGCGTGAGTTAATTTAATACAAGTTTCATACTCGAATAATTTCAATCACAGATTTTGATACCTACTCTTTGAACTAAAAACCGGCTTGAAATAGATTTTTTAAAAACCATAGATACCATTATAATTGTTGATGGAATAACGCGTTACTTTGCGGAAGTACACTAAAAAAATACAAAAACTTCTGTCTATGTTTAGTAGACGTACCTACCCAATATTAATTAAAAAATTAACACACAAAATAACTCAATAAAAATGTAAAATGATTTCCCAAGATGAAGAAACTACAAGAGAAACACTTTGGTTTGCGGTGGGCCTAACGGCATGGCGTGGTTTAAATTACGAGGTGGGTTCATTAAATAATTATGTAAAACGCAATGGCTTTTATGAATTTTAATACCGAACTCAAACGGGAACTGACCGATATTGGAACCAGCCAGTGTTGTGAATGGAGCTTTACTTGATAGGGTTGTCAAAGTTAAAGTTTTAATTAGTGAGTAACAATAATAGTTAGTAATATTAGAACAGTGGTGATTGAGCAGTAATATTTGCGCTTACACCAGTATATTTGAAGAACGCGTTCAATCTTTGATATCAATTTAATGACAGTCGTTAAGCCCGTGTGCTTGAACTTGTAAACTCTTACAGCTGTGAACAATTGATACCGACTACGACCGATAACTTTAGGTGCGATGGAAATTTATTAACTAGCTAAAAACGGGTCTAATTTGCGCAAAACTAAATGTTAAAATATATAATTTTGACAGAGTCGTAGTCGGTATGTTTTCTGTTCGCGAAAGTTTAACTGCGATGGAAATTACCACAAAATTTATGAAACGCATCATTGATATGGTGCCGAGGTTTCAAACTCAGAGTTGCTGGGTTGTAAAACACTAGATCACCACTCAGCCACACCGCCCAGTAAAGGCCTATTAGTCTTACCACTTCCGAATTTTTCCGGTAAAATTACAAACTCCCATCACTAGCGCTCTGGCCGTTAATATTCATTACCGTAATAATACCCCCCTCCCCGTACTTCCTCCTTCCCCCTTCCCTCCTGAAGCTAGAATGCCACCACTCAAGCGGTTTATTATTTATGAAGTGTCCAATATGAATTTTTCGCAAATAAAATTTTGGAGATTTTCCTTGTAAGCTGAAAAATTAGCTGTTCCGTCGCTCTTGTAATGAAGTTTTATGGCCTCTTTGAGGATGTTAAAAGTGTTTTCAAGGAAAAAGTGGTGCTTTGTTTGATACAAATTCATAGAAAGTAATATTTAGATACAGTCAAACCTTTTTTCAGTTGAGGTAGGCAGAGGCGAATGCTTAGGTAATGTAGATAAATAAATAAATATTGTACAACTAAGTATCAGTTATATCATAAATATCTTTACCTAATATTTTTTTATATTGTATATTATAGCATAATAATGTGCCAAGAATTTTCAAGTTCGTCACTAATAATCTCCATAAAGACTGAGCAATGTTGATGAACATTGGTAATTATATTTTTTTACTTTCTTCAGACAATTACGTACCGCGTAGTGGAAAAGTAATTTTAACGATGTAAAATTCTAAGGTAAGACCACGATGGTCGGTGCACATACTACATAGTAATAAGACCTCTTTGTACATTTACTTGTGTAGATTAAAAACTACATACTGCTGAAACACTTCCAAAAACGGTAGTACCACTCGCTGTCAGCTAAAAGCTGTTATTAGGCCGTCACTTCGGCTTTAACGCTACAATGCAGCGTTTTCCGCATTGCCGTTGTCGGTTAAAAATAAAGCCCAATACACACAGGCGCAATATTATCGTAATAATATTGTAGCGCGATTCCAATAACACATCCTGCGGCTTTTCCCGACAGCTGCGTATTCCTCCTATATTCTTATCCAGAACGTAAGAGATATCACGATAACGCAAGAATCAAGAATGCAGCTAGGTACCTATACCTACTTTTACCCCGATGTACAATCTACAAAAAAATATATGTCGCAATATTATCACGGATAGTATTGCTCTAATGGGGGGCAGGCCTAAACCTATCCGTCATAGCAGCCGAGCTTTGTACAAATTAGAAATTGTCCTCTCTGAGACGCCAAGTAAACTGAGAATTAGCAAATGTGACGTCGGACGGATGATAAATCGTTTTGGAGCTAGAAAGATGGATTGTGTGGTTGTCTCTTTCCCTCGCGAGGGAGATGCCTCGGACAAGGCTGGATTTTGTTGATTTTAGTCATTTGACGGTGTTACGAGAAATCGTCGAAGAATACGAATTATTCGCCTCGAGCGGACGTATGTACTGCATACGAAATTTTAGTTGTTGAGGCCTCAGGAAAGAGTACCGAGGTCATCTCTTCATGGGAGCCATATAAAATAATACATGGCAAAGGACATATTCAAACCGGTAAGTTAGTAGTGAGGTGAAATGCTAGCCTATAAAGTTAAAAAACATAGTGCAAAGTTCAAAATCACTTTGTAATTATGTGGACATGTTCAATACCATAACAATACCCTCACCATAATATTTTTTTTGTAATTTAATAATTTCATTATTTGTGTATACTCATAATTTATGATTATTTTGCGTAGCACAGTTTGTCATTATGTTGATGCGTACATATTAATGTTAACGAACACGACAGAACAGTTTCTCAACATTTACTTAGAAAACAAGTCATTTGAAGTGCGTTGATGAGATTGGGTTGGGAAGCGGATCTTACTTAAGTTATATTTGTTTAAATTTCCAAGTATAATGTAAATAGGAGTACCTATTTAATCTGTTAATTTGACTTATGGGCGTAATAGCATAGAATACCTTAATAAGGTACATAACGTCTCACAGTTAACCTTTCGTTGATGTAAAAAAAAAAGTATGAATTGTTGTAGCCAGACAGGAAAGGTTAAAGTAATTAAAACTGGATTGTTCTGTTTGTATATATAAAAAAGTTAAATTAAATTTCATTTCGAGGCAAAAATAGAGATATTGTAATTTTTTTTCAAATACAAAAAGAAGCCATATCATTACTGGTGTGGCTGAAAGCTGCGTTCGTAGCCGGAAGTGTGACGTCACGCCAGCCGAACCGGAAATAAGAACGAAGCCTTTGCCCGCCCTCTTATAAAGGAAACTCGGGAGAGCATATAAAGTTGTGGTCGGGCTATGCTTTTAGCGTTTGTATAAGCAGACTTGCTGAAGTGCATTTTACTAAAGTGCACTTTCTAGAGTGCGTTCATATTAAAGGAAAAATGATCGTTTGCGCTTTTAATGATGTAATAAGTTAGATAAGATATTATTATGGTATTTTCATAACTATATTTTTATTTATGCGACCTAAAAATGCGTGTCGTGAGTACAAAGTGGCCATGAATGATATAATATGAACGCGTCATGCTTAAACTCTAGATCTTTCTCACAACAGGTGCTTTATTTAAAAAAAAAATGCTTTTCTCAAAGATTTTGTGCTACACAGTGTAAAAGTTATCTATCAGTCTATTGCAACCATAAAATTTTCCTTTAATAAGTACAACTTCTTAGATGATAGATAAACTCTTTATTTTAACGCCACAGAAGAAAAAAAATAAAGCTAGAACAAAGCAATTATTTTATTGCTCTATTGTTATATAACAATGAGCACTAATAATGATGAGCATTGTATATAAATCGAAAACTCTCATTGCTCTCTTTTTTAACCTTAAAATCCCGCATGGTTAGTGGCCCCACACGATAAGTCCGCGGTGCACCAACAAAATGGAAATGACAGCAATGAAGTTCTTTTG
This sequence comes from Hylaea fasciaria, assembly GCA_905147375.1. Lineage (NCBI taxonomy): Eukaryota > Metazoa > Arthropoda > Insecta > Lepidoptera > Geometridae > Hylaea > Hylaea fasciaria. The sequence goes on along the minus strand of LR990208.1, from coordinate 10,663,497 downwards.
TGGATCTACACAACACCTGCAGGCAGGTATCTATACCACCGTCTTTTGTCTACTTTAACGTGTCTCCCGAGTATAGGTACTTTGCAGTTTCGCTTCTTCAGAATATGGCAGAGTTATACCTATGTATTATTCTTTGATAACTTGACAACGGATTGCTTAACAATTATCACTTTCGCTAAATGTATTTGGATAAATTTGGTAAAGAGAGTAATAAAAAAAAAGAACCGACCAAGTACGAGACGCAGCACGGGGTTTCGTAAATAGCAGAAGTTTTAAAAAAGTTTTCTTCATATTTTGTTAAAATATATTTTCATTTAAAACAATTGCATTGTGTTAGAGTGGTAATCACATTACCTTCCTTTGCATCGCTCAGTCGGGTAAAAAGTGATTTATTAAGGCTGATAAAATAATATAAACTTTAAATCATAATTTATATTGGATATCGTGAACATTTAACACTTCGCGTGTTACAAACTGTCGACAACACACCGCTTCATTTAAAATCTAAATAAAGGCAAAAATATGCTTTTATTTTGAAGTAAAAGTACTACCATTAATTTGAACGGGTCCCATAACTATTAAGTTGTAAAGTTATAGCATATTTTCAAATTAACAAGTCGGTTCGTCACATGGTCGCGTGATCGGGCACGTACTCGTAGTTGGTTTTATTTACATCGCTCTTGATACTTCGCGGTGTTAAAATTTATAGGTTCACATTTATAGTGTTTCGAAAGATTAATTGGGAACTTCTGTGAATTAATTTGAGGAAATTCCACATCGTTTATACTGGTTGCTTCAACGAAAAGATATAATAATAAATAATTCAGCCTGTAACTGTTCCACTGCTGGGCAAAGTCCTCCCCTCACTTTTGTGAGGAGGATTAAGCCACGATCCACCACGAGCGCCCGGTCCGGATTGATGGATAACAAGCTTCCCAAATAATTCACTGGCATGTTGGTTTCCTCACGATGTTTTCCTTCACCGAAAAGCGAGCGATGATTCGCGCACGACTCGAAATATTTCATTTATTGTGTTTCTTAATATCTGTTGCTCATCTGTTTGTTGTATCTTCCGTCAACATTTCAACTGTCTAACTATCATGGTTCATGAGCCGTGGCCGATACAGCCTGGTGACAGACGGACAGATGGACAGCCGGACACCGGAGCCTTTGTAATAGGGTTCCAGTTTTACTCTTTAGGTACTGAACCCTAAAGACACGTTTCCACTCCATGCCTTTTTGTTCCAGGTCTTGGTGCGCTACCAGGTGTAAGCGGGCCGGACGTGACGCGGCCGGAGCGACCGTACTTCGACGACGTGTCGCCGCGCAACGTGACCACGGTCGTCGGACAAGCAGCCGTGCTGCGGTGCAGAGCCAAGCACATAGGAAATAGAACTGTGAGTGTATATTCTTAAAACTGAATTTTCAATGTTATCATACATGGCATAATCTTGAGTTAAATGAAGATGCAATGGGCGAGAGCAATTATCTGGCGCTCACTAGGTTAGATGAGCATAATGACTCTATCTATAATAAAAAATGTATTTCTGTAGTAAGGTAGTCATATAATATTTTTACACGTGCTATAAAGAGAATCCATCTCAATCCCTAAACTATGTGAACCACTATGATTTCAGTGTGAAGTTCTATGGCAAAAGCATTTAGGGAACAGAACAGCAACTAGAATTGTTTTTGTAATCTCAGCCTTAGAGATGTGACACTCGTCTGTTTGTCGGTTGATATAATTCCACGCCTCTACGCGACGTGACAAAATCGCTTTACTGATTCGTGTCTGTTGTTTATGGATTTTACAAATATACACAAATGAAGAATTTATACATACTTTTTATGCCACTAAACAACGAGATGTACTGTCGTTCACCTGATGGTAACCGCCTGCCGATAACACTGGCAGTGCCACCTAGTTCAGGCATTGCAAGATCTTGTGCTGCACTGTACTCGTCATGCTGAGACATTCGGTTTGAGTCTCATTGGTCTAGTTAAATTTGCCAACTGTTTTTGCCATAATCTTATTGCCACAATAAAGCTTTTGTCTCAACCCTGGCAACGTTAAAGGAAATGCTGGTGAAAAATAAAAAAACCGGCTATGTGCGAGTCGGACTGGCCCACGAAAGGTTCCTTACCATTATCTTTAAAACGGCAAAAAAAACACGTTTGATGCATTTCAGCACCCCTAATTTTTAAATTATTAAATTTTTTTGTGTTTGTAGTTATAGCGGTAATAAGAATACATTACCTGTCTACCTATCACGGTTCATGAGACAGCTTGGTGACAGAAGTACAGACGGAGCGACGGACGGACAGTAGAGTCTTAGGTCCGTATTAATAAATCAAACTTAGCTCTGAGAGCTATCTTCAGTGTGCACTTGCTCTTTCGTTCTATTTAATATATTATACATCTTAAGTTGTAGATTAGGAACATAAACTTACATGATATCTGGCAAATTAATAAATGACGCTCAACGCTTAAATGCTATCCGGTTATGACACAATTGACACATACAAGACAGTATCTAGTAGCCAGTGCTACATCTCAATATCCATTTATTAAATAGTAACGATTTCAAGATTTAGATTACATTTTGAGTGTGGATCAGCTGATAGCGCACTTGGTAGCGCTATTGAGGTTCATTTATTAATACGGCCCTTAGTAAAGGGGTCTTAGAATCTTTTACCCTTAGGGTACGGAACCCTAACTAGTCACGCACTATTCACGACAGGTACCTAATATAGGCACTTTTAAATGTTAAATCCCACAGAATTGAAATAGCCCCAACAAAAGGAACTATTATTCCGAGTGTAGGGGTCATCTAAATGCCGTAATATATCTCGGCCGTTCCGCAGATGGGTCGGCGTTACAGACCTTCAGTCATTCAGAGCCAGCATTAGATATTATTGCTTCAAAATTTGGGGTCAAGTTTCATTTTGCTACTCCTACGTAGGACAAATAATAGGCATTATTGGGCATAAGACGCAGATGTCAGCTCTTGGAATTTGCTCCTTAAGATTGATTTAATTTTAATGAGGTGTCTTCAGGACCGTCTTTAATCAAACTTCCGATGATGTAATAATATGTAAATATTCCTAATAGAATTCTGCTGCCGGATTCGGTATACGCTCATTCAAGACGGAAGTGTATTTGAACCCCGCACAGAGAAAATATTTGTGTCAACTACAACAGAACTGTTTGGCCTTTTTATTGATCTGCGGGATCATGGTGCTTTTCGTTTCCGCTTCCCTAAGTAAAGAGAATCTTAGTGACAGCATCTATGTATGTATATTAATATTATAAATCATGTCTTTTATGCACCCGAATTGTGGGCAGATGGGAAAAGGGCAACTGGCACTAACATTTCAATTCAAGTATTTCTTTCCTAAGCGTATATTCAACAATCATAATAATATCGACGGCATATTCTCGAGTACATAAAGTAACATAGAGTATAGTTTAATATTTACCTACGTACTATATGATATGACAAAGCAATAATTCGCCGTCAGATCCTTTTGTCCCCCTTGCTTGTTCAGCTTCCTATTATCTAACTAATCTATACCACAAATATATTCACATTGAATATGGAGAGCTGTTGGCCAGTTTAACTGAAGTGCTTAGAACAGTATTAACATGCACCTACTAGTATGTGTTGATAGAACCAACGTCCAAAATATGTACAAGCAATGTAATTGTTTGGATCCTGACTCCTAAGATTCCTTGTATCTAAGGAAGTAGGGACAATCAAATATTTGGAAGGAACATAAATAATGTACTTACTAAAACAAATGTATTATAACAATGTTCGTTTTTTTAAAAGAAAGCCCTTGTGCATCATGGTATCAAACTACATAACGTATCAAATTAAAAATTCACAATCTAATGAAACCATATTTTGAATAGTTTTAAGTTTAGTTACTTTTAGTTTTTTATTTCAATTAATATAACCTGATTTTTTTTTTATAAATAATTGTATATTTAAGAACACGAGGTCAGGTGGTTTTTGACAAACATATTTTTTAAAAGTCCGTTCAACTCTGCAGTTTAAATGGTTGCCAGCTCTCGCACTATATCTACTGCAGACTATCATAATGCGTTGACACAAATACAATTATAATATCAGCAACTGCATCCCAGATTAAGTGATAGCAGCCATTGCCAACGTTTCACTCTCTATATTAACCTAATTGTTGCAGTTAATGCTCTTGTTACGGCCGGCGCCATCTTTGATAATTAGACGTGATGGCTTACCGAGTCGGCCATGTTGGAATGACCTTTCGTCTTGAATTGGTATTGAACTAGCTGTTATAATGCGTGTTGAAACTAACGTGTCGAGTACAAACATTATTGACATTTTGTAACTATGTATGTAAAATAGTATTAAAAATAAATATGTGTAAGTTGTACGTGCGTAAGTACATGAACAAACAGATTGATGTGTTAAGTTCGCATTCATCGGAGTCTGAGCATCCGTTTAAAAAAGTACCCTTAGCTAACTATTTCCATGTTAATTACAAAATTAAATGCTACTGCGTACACGTTGGATTGAATTTTTGTGACTGTTTGTTTGTTTGTCGTATGAGATGTTGCTAGCCTCTATTGTCAGAGTTTATCAGGTTGGAAGGAGGCTGACGTGGCTATTTGTGTCTAACATAAAATGAAAACAGACAAAAATATAAATGCCAAACCATAATTTTTTTACACCATAACAACCTGCCATCATACCATCAATCACCAAGACCACCGTGCCCGCCAAACACTTACACCGGTAAAAATAACAACCCTACGTCATCACCCCAAAAACCTGAAAATGGTAACGTCTGCCCATAAGCCGACGGCCATAATCCGTTGGCAAAAAAATGACAGCCACTCGAGACGGACCATATATTATAAATGCACCGGAGGGCATGTCAAATACCTATTTATTCTCGGGGCCGGATCCTGGCTCCATTAATATAGCGATCAGTAGAGCGTGGCGAAGGGATACGCGTATAGATATAGGTAGTAGACAGTACGACAGCTTCTATGCCTCTTTTATATTGTCACATGTCAGTGAGTTTTTGTCGTCTGCAAATGCGTTTTTGTAGAACGGTGCGTTGTATGTTTTGGAAAAAGTGGTCGGTCGATATTGGTGTGATACTCGCAAACCAATGTACAGAAAGGGAAGTCGTAAAACAAGCGAACGGATAGAGCCACTATCACACAGGTGCGATAATATGGCCGCGGTATTCGATAATGCGTCCCGCTTCCTTTTTGCGTATTTATCTATGTTCCATTATTTACTTCTATTTACATTTCGTCATTTATATTTTTAGCTTTTTAATAACGTTAAACAATGCAGGTGTGTTTAAGATGAACAGATATCGCGAAAAACGCAAGCGTCCCACCTCATCACGGTGATTTTATTGTACGTACTAAAACAAGTATCGCAAAAACGCTTGCGATTTTACCGAGCTATTATAACGCCAAAAGCATTCAAAGATCCCACCAAATGGCACTATTGCACACCCATCACACCAATCCACCAACACACCGTCTTACACAAAAGCACGGTGTCTTCACCCGTGACGTAGGTTCGAAGGCAGGTTGACAAAGAAAAATGGCGTTCGGGGTTGCCAGCGCTACACCCCAGGGTTGCCAGGTGGTCAAAAGGGTTCGATAAGGATGTTGATAAGTATTCAACTGAGATTGATGATCCGATATTGAGATTAGCGTCTTTAGTGGGCTGTGTGAAAGTCGTGTCGTGATTAATTATCATTTTAGTGGTCCGAGTTTTTGTTCGGCTGGGTGGCGGAAGAATTGGCATGATATTTTTTCTGGTAATATTGACATTGATTTGTAGGAAATACTATAATATGTGACTGTTATTATTTACAATTCGTAAAACTAAAACACAGTAATAAAATGCAATATTTACTAGAAACTAAACCAAATACTTCTAAAAAGTAGGTTGGGTTTGAATGGGCATTTATTTTAATATAATTTAGATTACAATATAATTACGGTAACTGGTCTACTTCGCTATACAAGAGACCTTTTAAAATATAATCTTATAATTTTATAATCAAATTCGATCCTAGCTTAATCTAATATTATCTCCAGCCCACTCACCGAGTACAGAAGTCAGATGACAGCCAATTTTTCCATCCCCACAGTTCCCCCTAATTCCTTTCACAGATACCTTCGATACGTTTCGAATTCTATTTTTAATACGGGGACTGAGAAATTAGAAAATAAATTGCGCTCGCTTTTTCGACGGTTCTTTGTTTTTATACGTAATTAGAGTAAGCCGGCTTAAGCCTTCGTGTAATTAAGCAAGATGGAACGTCCACAGACTGTTTACAGCCTTTAAATAATAAAATTAAGTAACAGAGAGCGGACGAGTGGTTTTTAAGGATCCCTAGCGGGGCAAAGGAAACGAGGGGCGGAGAGCACACACATATATTACAAAGTAATTGTGTTTGATTCTATACTAGTACCTACCTAGATAAAAAGTCAAAATTCTAAGCTTATTAGTATGCGCTAACAGCAGAACGACTTGTTGAATGTTTTTTTAAAAATAGACAGTTGAAGTTCTTAAACTTTCGCGAACTGAATACATGTTAATTAGTATTTATACCTCGACGTTTCGACCAAGTTACATCGGCCGTGGTCACGAGAAGACTTCTCGTGACCACGGCCGATGTAACTTGGTCGAAACGTCGAGGTATGTCAAAATTACATATTTTGATATTAGTTTGTGCGCGTATTAGACCCGTTTAAATACTAATTAACAAATAGACAGTTTCTGATACCGGGGCAGATGGAATGTATCCAGTTTTAATCGGTGTCATGTGCCCCGGTAAATTACAAAACTCAGGTCACCGGGGCTGATGGGAGTGAGTCATTTTCAAAATCTTGGGATGGTGACATTACCAATCCATTCTCTTGAGGTACATTTTTTTTTAAATCACCCGGCATATTTATTAAACTTTTAAATAGAACCCCTAGCACCTGAGTCCAGCTCGCACTTCACCAACTTTTTTTTTTTAACTAGAACTCAAGCGCTGGCTGAAATTTGATGAGATGGGATCTGGGTCAGAGATGAATAATGGGGTTTTTTATCTCTTTCTGGAAGAATTTGTTATTCAGTAGATATCTAGATTTTCGAGTTCGCTCTTGAGGCTTAAAGTGGTTGATGTGGGTGAGTGAATCCCGAGATATTAAAGTTTCTGTGAAGGGCTTCTGTATGAAAAATGGGTTTTCAGGAGTTGTCAGGTTACTTTTCATTTTTTGACTGTGCTACCTGAGCTATTGCCACGCATGTGGATTTCGTTTGAGTTTAGTGGGCCAATAGCAATAACGTTTTTCCAGTGTTGCCACCGTTAAATTGTAATTGAAAACTCTAGAAATCGTCTCCAGAAACATTTTTAGTGGGGAAGTTATGATAAAATGTTTCTAACGACCCCACTTGCGGGGACATAGGGAATATTTTATTACGCCAATCAACATTATTGTTTAAATTTGTTTTTTCGTTTGAACTAAACTTAATAATAAGACAATTAATATAACTATTATTTTATTCATAGATATAGGTAATAATAATATACCTACATATAATAACAGATTTATGAAAGTGGAAGAAGCGAAAGAGGCGTGTCAGTATTGTAGCATCGAAAGATGTACTTAAGATGTATTAATTTCAACCTTTAGCTTTACACAATTGGCGATAAAATCGTACTAGGAAAAATATACCTACCTTACGAAATATCTATCCTACTAATATTATAAACGCGAAAGTTAGTAAGTATGGATGGATGTTTGTTACTCTTTGACGTAAAAACTACTGAATGGATTTTAATGAAACTTTACAATAAAATAGATTATACATCAAAATAACACATAGGTTACAATTCATAAAGATATATCGTATATTATCCAAACGCGGGTGAAACCGCGCGGCGCATATTATATACCTATGCCAGAGAGTGGCGTAGCAATGAAGCGTTTGATCACACTCAAATATCAAACGCCTCAGGCCCTTTGCTACAGTATAAGCCTAATTTAGTGTTAGTCTAACAACAACGACCTTACGAGTAACTCCCACACTATCTATTTGCAAAACGGCTTATAATTCAAATGCCAAGTTCTCAGAAGGCTTGCCAAACTTTATCTCAACTTTGATGTCGGAGTCTTTGAATTAGATTGGTGGAATATACTTACCTAAAGGAATACAGTAAGGGATACAATTTTGGTACGTACGTCAAACAAAATATGTATTTTCTATTAAAAACACTACTATAAGTAGTTACTGAAAACAAATATCACTTTTTAAATGGTGTCTGTCTGTTAGTTTTCATATCATGTAACAAAAATATTAATCTGTTATGATGAAAAATGATTTATTCATTAATTTCAATTTACATTGCCATACCAGATAAAATAATACTTTAATATCGTTGATGGTTGTCAGACGAATGGATATTTAAAAGATAACCTGAAAAAAAGTAAATAGGTATGCCTGATTCTGATAAACTTGATGGTTTAGTTGGCTATATTTTGGCCACGTCACAGTGTAATTTGGTCACACGCAAAAACCAGTGTAAATAGTCAAACCTGTATTAATTTTATATTTTGATATAATACGAGTGCAATTTGGTCAAACTTCAAATTGTTTTCAACTTTGAGTGCAATTTGGTCACTCCTATAAGCTTAGACAATATCTCAGAGTCACTCATCCATCAACCTTCTAACTGGTTTTGGGCATTTTGGTCACAGTTTAACTTGTTCATTTACGTACAGACCATTAATCTCGGGAGTACAAAGTTTTAGGTAATTTTGTTCCATTTCTAGGCTTTCGTTGATTGAATTTGAGTAATTTATCAAAGTTTCAACGTTACCGTTATGATGTTAAAGTTTAAATTAATTTTATTAAAATCTCAGTCAGATTTATAACGATTTATTTTATTGCGTCAAGTTTGTGTCTACTCGGAGTCTGAAGTATTATGGGAAACTAGACGTTGCCAATAAATCTTCGTATACGAATTCTGCGGTCTAAACGCGTGAAAGGCGACATAAAAACGCTCAGATTGTTCACTCAATGTATGATATTTTGAAGCAAGGGTGCGTTCCTTTCGGGTTTACGCTATTGTCAAGTCTATTTCTTGATACTACGTCTATGTAAAAACGTAACGTCAATAATTGACGTTTCTAGAATTCAAATGTGAAATTGACAAAGTTTACCACATCGATATACTATAGTAAATATATGGTTTACGATGTGTATCGACCACCTGAAATCTGCTATAATATGAATGACAACTCCCCACCAAAGCACAGTGACCTAAACCGACAAGCGAATGAGTGTGTTCCATTCTACACAGATATTTTTTGAATTTCAGCGGTGACTTTAAAAAACCATCCCATGACCCCCAAATCACTCCACAGGTGTCCTGGATGCGCAAGCGCGACCTGCACATCCTCACATCGCACATTTTCACGTACACCGGCGACGCGCGGTTCAGCGTGCTCCATCCGGAACCCTCGGACGACTGGGACCTCAAGATAGACTACGTGCAGCCTCGAGACGCCGGCGTTTACGAGTGCCAGATCAACACGGAGCCCAAACTGAACATGGCCATCGTCCTCAATGTCGAAGGTGATTTTCTTGGTCAGTTCTCGTAGACGCACTTTCTTATGGACTAGTGTACGTTAAACATCGATAGTCAACCGATAGTGTCTATATTTTTTACTGTAGGTGCTATATTGTATGGTATCGATTATTATTTATTACTATCGACAAATATTTTGTACCATCGATTATTATTTAATCTTATAGATTATTATTTTTACTATCGATCTACTATTTTGCATCTTTGGGGAATAGCTTACTGCTGCAATTTTGCCTATCTTTGCCCTTTAACTTCTAAAAAGAAGGTTAGCTAGGCAACGATACTGTTTCGACTTTAACTAGTTCATTGAAGAGAAGTATGATTTTGAGGCATTATTATAGCTGTAAGGGATTAGTAATTCTAAATCTATACGTTTAGGTTGACTTTTCAACTTGCGTCGAATAAGCTAGACCGATAGTATCGATATTTTTTTCTTGATATCGATAATCGGAAATCAAAAGTATCAATGTATAACGTACACTTCATTATGAACACGTAGCTTGTAGTGAGTATTGTGGGCGAGAGGGTGCCTTCTACGGCTAATGATTAGAAATATAAACTGTTTAGGTATACGATTTTTAGTCTCTCTGTACCTTTTTTGCCTAACTAATGCGGCCCGCGCCGCTGCTTGCACTATAAAGCCACCATCACACACGCGTAATATTATCGAACGATAATATTTATTAATCTATGTACATAATTAAATATAGAACATGACTTGGGAGTAAGCATAGCAGCGTCATTCCGATAATACGTCCCGTACCCTTTTCTGACAGCTACGAGTACGTTTTTATTTTACGATATTTTTTCTTAAAATAGCGCTGGTATGTGTAAAGTTACGCGCGTCCTAATACAATATGTTATATAAAAAGTTATCACTATATCGCCTGCGATACTATTGACCTATACTCGTAATAACGCTATAGTGAGAGGTAGGCTTTAGTAGTCCATCTTTACATGCGACATTATAAAGTACGTCCAGTGAAGCGTCCATCCACGCTATATTTAATAACATAACACGATTTATATTGTAACATTATAAAGTATCACAGCAGCAATTCAATGCGGTCATAAATTGTATAATTACGTTATAGTGTTTGGTACGCGCTACCGGAAGTTGCACCGTCGTGAAAAGCTCGCACGGATTAGTGGTGTGCCACTTAAAAATCCACCGCACATGCCACGTCCATAGTGTAGACGTACTCGTATCGCGTACTCTTTATTATAACACATCAGAACAAAAGAGCTGTAATATTGAAAAATATATTTTCGTTCGTCGACTATTTGGAATATTGTAGGAATCAGAAAAACTTAATTAACTTCGTGTTTAAATGGTGGAATAAAAAGTTTCGTATACGTAGGTACCTAGCCGAGACCTTTATAAAATTAAATTTGAAATACGATATTGAGCTTTAAATAATAAAATCAGTTGTAAAATATACATTTAGAAATGTTTTATGATTTAAATCCACTGACAGTAGATTTTTAGTAGATGCTTTATCATCGGTTAATTATAGCTCAGAATTAACTGAAGTTTCACTGTTCCAGTCTAAGCTGAAACCATATTTAATCCAACAAAAATTAAACCATACTTTTGTTTACCAATCCAGTTATGTGAGACAATTTCAGACAGAGAATCTGTAGCTCAAAGCGTTCCGGCGATCAGTCCGCTTAGCGTGTTAACAACCTACGACCACATCGCCACGAGATAGTGTCCAATGCAAACCAATCATGAAATCATTATCCAATCATTGTAAGTTTTTGTTAAAGCCCCATTTTACATTAATAAATAAGGCATATTGTGATGCTCATGCAGCAATAACTGCATAATGGAAGTAGCTCATTTTTCCAAGCGTAACTCTAGCCCTGTGTTGAGATGGTAACGGATGACTTCACTTTGTATCGCGGCATCACTGGGTGATACTATTAGTTATACTGTAGCATTAGCCATAGGGTAATATGACGCTTGATGAACACGGGACTTACACCCCCCCCTTAAGGGGGGCCTTATGCTACGAGGTAATCAGAGAGGCACGTCATTGACCCCCAAATCCCGGGCTTTTTGGACGTCCACTTGGATGTCAACAGATATAATCTATTTCTCTAGGTATATCTGTTTGGCCGTATAATAGCCAATAGTTGTAGTGACATGAACAATGAACATCCACATTGTTGTAGTGTGCGTAAGATGACACGCACATAGACACGTTTTCCAATCAGTGCATGGCTCTTGGCTAAGCAAGTAAGCATCCTTGGCTAAGCGACCTTCGTGAAATAGAAAATCAGTACAATCAGGTGGGCCTGAAATGCTAGTATGCCATGTATTTTAAGTATGCATCCACACTATTGCTACATCAATCTTTTTTTATTATTTATCTATAAAAAAGGCTTTTCACAATACTACATCGATAGGTAGGTACTGTATAATTAACTCACCAGCGAATATCTGTGAATTCTGTTGAATAAATAGCTCAGTGTTCCATTATTTGATTACACATACGTTTTACATAGTTTCCGCCGTATAGGTATTCGCTGTCACGTTTGATTAAGTTGTACTGGAAAAAACCTTAATTTTATGTGTAATTCGTCTGAAATTTGAAAGTATTCTGAAAACCAATCCACGTTGGTATTACAAAATTCGTGGATATACGAAGCAAATGTGAATATTTTGATTGGTCCTGCTATTTGAGTTCGTTACATTTATTTATTTTTTTGCTCGTGATCAACTTTATTAGGATCTCCCTTGTTTGATAATTTAAAACAACATTTGATATAAATTCACTTGATCTAACAACGTCTAATATAGATAGTTCAATGTACTTACGCTATGTCGAAAGTACCTGGAATTTGATGTTTGCGTAGGTACATTAGATCGTGCAATGAGCTTAGTTTTATCTTTCTCTCATTATGAAAATCTGCTGAAAAACTATCACAACATTTTCAACCGTCTATTTTCGCATCGTACCTACTCACGCCAAGCCATTTATCAACGTTGGATGCCTGATACATCATGCGAGCGTCTCGAATTCAGCTATAGCCAATTACAGAGCTTGTTATGCCTGAAAAATGCGCAGTGATGTTTCATTGGGTGTCTACCTTTATTTTGCGTAACTATAGAATAATAGTTTGTCATTTGTCTGGTCGAGATACCAACTGCGGTTTGTTTGCGTGGCCAGTTTTTGTGTGAATTATTTGGTTTCAAAATGTTTGAAAGCATAGTCATATGGTTTGCAATAAGGATAAGTTAAAATTTTATCCTTTTGATAATTTAATAATGTCCATAACAAATGGATTCCTCATCATAATATCCTACTAACATTAGAATAGTGAAAGCTTGTGTGTGTTGTTCCTCAATTTTGCCAAAACATCAAAACTGATTTTGATGAAACTTGATACATAGATGAGTGAGCCACTGGATCAGCACATAGGGAACTTTTTATCGAAATTGCGGATAAAATCGTAGGGCGCAGCTAGTTTTTACAAATATCATCACTGAAATAAAGGTCAAATCAAAAGTACTCATAACGCGCAATTTTTTTAATATTTTTAAAAAGAGACTCATGTAAGTGGAAGATTCTAAAGAGGTGTGTCAAGATTTTAGCATGTGAGAGTAGTCTCTGCCTACCCAACGTGAAAGACTGTAACACGATCTACCAGCGTCAGAACAAAAATGCCCAAAGGTGACACAAAAGGGCGTCTGTCCAAAGAACGAAGGTATAACTAAAGAGTCTGTTACCACGCTACCCTGCCATCCCCGCTTTAACCCCAATCTGCGATTTGAATAATAAATAGGGCCCTTTCTGTGGCACTTCAATTTCGATCACTCACACTACTATTAGTAATTCATTCGCACACGTTTGAAGTGTTCTCTGAAGCGGTATTACGGCTAAACGATGGGCGCCTAGGTACTTATTTTCATTTTGACATCGAATTCGTTTTGGTGACTGCCCTCACTCTATTGACTAGAGAAAAAAAGACACATTGGAATAATAGTCTAGTGCGAGTTTTGACAATTTATTTACGCGCTGGGCCCGTTTGGCGTAAACTTGAAATTATATAGAATAAGAGCAGCGCCATCTAGCGTCAGTGAATCAGTCGCTAGATGGCGCTGTTCTTATTCCATACAATTTCAAGTTTACGCTGAACGGACCGAGCGCGTAAATAAATTGTCAAAACTCGCACTAGGCACACTGACTTGCTTGTTACTTTTTAATTGCAAACGGCTGAACCGATTTCAATAAAAATTGGTATGGAGACAGTTTGAACTGTGGAGAAGGAAATGACATATTTTGTATTGCAATAAACTCTTTTGCGCTCGGATGAAATCGCGGGCAAAAGTTAGTGTATTTTTTTGTAATACGAGTAAAAGGGCTTATTTTATACCTCTCTTGTCTCAAGTACCTCCCTCTCGCCTCGCACCTCTCTCGTCACTCCTCTTCCCTCCTAAGCTGTTGTCTTGTGCATTGCAGATGAGTCCCACATCCCTGCGACTTCTGCCGCGCCCCGCTCCCCAGGTACCCTCTTCTTCACTTATTGCTGGTTTCCTTCTTTTTCCTTCTTTATTTGCGTTTTAGAGCATGCGTTACCTTATCAGTTGATTTGATTATGTCGTAGCTGTTCTGTGTTACCTAGACTTTTATTGAAATCATTAATACCGAAATGTGTTGATAATTTAATGACAAAAAAAAAAAGAAAAAAAACATTAAATCGAATTAATAAATCGATGAAACTCCGACATAAAAAGCATTACACATTACTACTATATTAATTATATAGTAGTAGACTCAGTTACCTTTAACAGGTACTTATTCATGAATTTCTAATTTAAAAAAATGTGTTAACCTGAATTACCTACCTGACTAATATTATTATTTATATCTAGTGAGCATATTATTATAATTATTTCAGTCTCATATTCCTACAAAGTCCACACAACTATATTATAGATTACACTGAATTGAATATGATGTAATATTTTTCTACGTATAAGAGCATGTTCCGTACGTATCAAAAAGCACGTTTTGAATGTTCAGAAATTTTTGTCGCTGAGTGTACATAAAAAACAACAAAACTGAAATGGAGTTCAATTATAAATGTTGTTCAAACGTATGTTACTGCATGCATAATTCAGATAAGAGCCCTGCGTAAACTGTAGTGAAATTAAGTCCAAAACTTGGCAGACGCTTTCGCATTATCGCCAAAAACTGCCTCGCTTCGGAACATACTCGTAGAGGCAACCCTATCGCAGTTGACATCGGCACAATAAAAATAAACGTTTTTGTCGTTACTCCTAATAGTTTTTCGAATAGAGTAACTTTGTGAACACTGTTAAAGTCGAATTACGTATCGGTCCATTACGTTTGGATCGCGAATTCTAAATCGAGATAATTTTATATGCATCAACGCTAGATTAGGTCTCGTTTGGAAATATTTAGAACAAGAAAAAGGTTTTTAGCCCAAATAAAGACCCGCTCGTGATTATAACGGGTGTTTAGATGTAGTTAGGTAAATATAGAAAAATAATAATTTGATATGGAAAAAATGCGAGCCCATTTTCTGTGCAAATATTTTGACAGGGAGAATAATTGAACCTTGAGTTACTGTACCAATTTTTGTGTTGCCTGACCTACTTAACCACGGCTCCATGGACATTGTGAATAGTAGCAACTAAATTACGTTAACTGTATGTTAACATTTCTGGAGAAAAAGTAAATTTTGTTTCTTAAACTTTCGCGGACAGAAAACATTTTAACTAGCAAAACAGGTCTAATTCGCGCACTGAATGCAAAAATGCAAATGTGCAAATGCGCTTAATTGCATGGTATATTCGTAACCACGGTCAATGTAACTCGGCCGAAACGAGGTATGTCAAAATTGTATAATATTTTGATGTTAGTTTGTACGCGAATTAGACCATTTTTTTAACGTGTTATTGCTAGTGGGGCTAAGTTTAAAATAGTAACCCGAATTTGTTATGGTACCCAATATCTCCAAACCACTATGTAATTTGCCTGATAGTTAGCGCCATATCTGCATATACCAGTTGCAGTGCCACCTACAACTTGGCATTGCAATTTCTCGAGCAGCACTGCACTCTGACACATGGTTCCATATTCCATAGTATTTCAGTACCAAACAATTTGCTCGACAAATCATACGCTTTTCTTACGTGGACGCGATTATATAACGCAAACCTTTTTATGAAGAATCCATAGTCTTAAAATTAAATTTATAAGTCCCTCGCTGACCTTCATAAACAACCTTTACAACATTATCCTCGCCCTTGTACCCAAAGGTACACTAATTCGATCGAAATACCTATTTGCATCTTGCAACACGAGCAAATATACACTCTGCCGCGCCGTGTTCAAGTGTACATTTCGTTTGTGGCTGCAAACTTGCAAAGCCTCGTGAATCTCCATTATTCAAATGTGAATCGTCGAATGGTTGTGTTAAGGTGTGTTTTCGTTTGTTGCAGCCGCCGCCGCGACCATCTGGGGATCTCAAGACGTGTACGTAAAGAAAGGAAGCACGATATCCCTGACGTGTTCCGTGAACGTGCACTCCTCACCGCCTTCGAGCGCCTCCGTCTTATGGTAATCCCACTTCGAGGCGCAAATATTGCTTTTCGATTCGTTCCGTTGTATCTCGATGGCGCTGTAATGCTGCTTCAAGGCTTATGTAATACGGTTGTTCTTCTATAGATATATTAGAGCTGTACTCAAAGACTTCGGTTATGCGGACTTCTATTACTCCACACAAATCAAAGTGCGCGGCGGTCCTGGTTGTTATTATTTCACAGCAATTATTAAATCATGTCAGAGGTACCTGACAAACTCTGATACAAGTAAAACTTAAGTTTAAACAAGTAAAACTCAGATAAATCTTAAATATAAATATTATTATAGAAGATTCTCCAGCTCCACAATACAAAGACAACCTATTAAATTATCGAAATCCAATCCGACTCGCGGTGAATTCGATTGCATTCCCAGACGTATTTTTACCATCGGTATTCGAGAATCATTTGCGAATACTCGGGTTTCGACTAATGAAGCTGGGTTCAGAGTAGGCCGCGCGGAACGCCCTTGCACGACCCTAGCGCTCTACGGACGTCGCAAACAACGATAGAAACAGTAAGGATGTTGCAGCATAGCTTAATTTTTATGTCAGATCTATTGACTAGCAATGCCAGCGACTGTTGGCTTGGTTACAAATCTTCATATATACTACTGTAGGTACAGCATATTGAAACTGAATAAAATCAAAATGTAAGGCAAAATTACGCTTTTTATTTCACAAAGTCACGCTGAATTTTATTTAGGCATGCTTAGTTTTCAGTCGCGAAAGGTTAAATAAAATATTAAACAACATACACTAGGCACAACGTTTCTTGACACCGTGTCGATGCCCATACTGCGTCCTCTTCGTATCAAGTCCATTTTTGTGTAACTTCAAGTCAACGCGTGCAAGTCAAGGCTTGAAAAGAAAGCTAATTAACGAAACGTCATTTGATCTATGGTACTCGTAATAGGCAATATTATGTTACTTGAACGTTGTTTGATTGATCAGTGCTTTAATGAGACTTATATAAATTTACTATATTGTAGTCAAATACTTTGTATTAAATGTAGTAAAGATTTGTGGCGTTCATTTTGTAATGAATTGGATGCAACGCGTGAGGTTTTAGGAGTCACACAATGGACATTTTCGACTCCTTTCCATACAAACAGCTGAATCAGACAAAACACAAGTGATACTGTATTCGCACGCAGTGTGCAACTGTGCATGCGCGCAGTTTATAATCTCACTCAAAACGGTACCCGAACTTATGATTGTGCCGAGTTGTTCGATTGATTGTTTATGTTTATGTATTAATTTGGTTTATTATAAATTTGACATAACAGATGGAGAGAGATAGATGGATGAATTGTGTGAAGAAGTACATGGACAAGAAAGGAGTGAGTGAAAGAATTAAACTTGTTGTGCTGACCCCACCTAGTGTGGGATAGGGCAAGTGAAAGACGTGTGTGATAAATTTGATGTAACCCATTTGGATGTATACAATACTCAATTGTTTATTGCAACATATGTTTATACATCGAGGTTTTATAATTAATGTTGTTGGCGAACATATTATTATTACCCTGTTGTATGGTATGGCAACAAGTATAGTGTAGTGCGGACCAATTCATTTCACAATTTCGTCATGTCAATTTATCATTAAGAAACTCATTTAGGCTATAATACGATTTTTTAACTAATATCTCTTTTAAATGGGTTAAAAAAGCACAAATGTACAAGTACATACACTTATTAGATTTTACTGTTGTATAGTATCTATCGAGATCAACAAAAACTATTTAAGAATAGAACTAAATAATTTTAGAGCTGTCAGTTCACAAAGTTATATTCATGTAGAATTTCAGAAGCAGAAAATTGAGAACTTCAAATTAAATTTAAAATCATCACTAAAGTATTTGTAGAACAAAGCTATTGTTAATTTAAAACTTAGAGGCGTCTAAAAGTTCCTCTTTCATAAACTGAAAGTTTTTATTTCAATGCCAATGTGACGTTCTACGTCGCTAAGTTTGTGTTCATGTACTTACTTTAATTTGATAGAAGTTCGTTTTGATATACACCTAATTATGCGTCTTTGTAAGACTTAGACATACCACATTTATATATAAGACTTTATAGCAGTAACAGTCTGAAAGATAAAGATTCTATTACTTCATTTTAAACAAACAAAACATGTGTTCATTGTGATAACAAATAGTATAAAACTCGAAATTTCTGTACTTATATATATAAATATTGTTAGTGAACATGAGTATGGTCATGTGAGGGTATATACAAGGTGTAACAGCAAGGTGTAGTAATACTGAAACTATGCATACACATACTTATTTCGAAGTAGTCTGGAGGTACTATAAATCTGTAAGTAGGTAGGGTAATGAATTAAGACACGTCAAAGTTTACTGCAAAACTAACCATCGTTCAACCCTAGTTATCAGCTGGGCAATGTCAGTGAACGTCAAATCCGTCAAGACAAATTCATAAAAGTACTTAGGGTTCCGTTTGTTTTTTAAATAATGATTTTTACCGATTTGTACCGACCCGGACAGATGCAACCGGACAAAAGTATTCCTTGGCGGCTGATTGATATCTGGTCCGTGTAATGTACATACCAAAATTCTATTCTAAGGCGGTAAGTATCTGAAATGAATTTTAGAGGCTTTCAACTTTGTAACAATACTGAACCCTAAAATATTGTCGGCAAATTCAAAGACCGCGCGGTGCACCGCGGTCTCTTTGCGGCAGAAATAATTCAATGCCAGAAAATATTGTCGGCAAAATTCAAAGACCGCGGTGCACCGCGGTCTATTTGCGACAAAAATAATTCAATGCCAGTGACCCGCGTAACGTGACGTCATCCGTATCATGTTAGGGTTGTAATATTTAGTTATTTTGTGAATTTTAGTGAAAAAATCGATTATCGATTTCAGGTTTTAGTACCCTGGCAAATGATTCATCACCAGGTACACATACCCACATTTCAATATTACTACACCTTGCCGATACACCTTGTATATGGCAATAAGTAAAGTGTAGTGAGGACCGATTATTCATTAACTATTTTTTTATTGTGTAAGGGTTTTGTTTACATATTAGGTACCTAATTATCAAACAAAAATACGCCCCAATACCCAAGTATTCTAAAATGTTTCAACTAGTATCGTAGATTGAAATTTAAAAATAACACAAATGTTTTTTTTTATTATTATCATTCAATTAATAGTTAAAATTGTCAATTGAATACCTAGTCAAAATAGCGACAAAAGCTAACAGCATTGTGTTGCAGGTATCACGGCAACGCGGTGGTGGACTTCGACTCGCCCCGCGGGGGCATCAGCCTGGAGACGGAGAAGACAGAAGGGGGCACCACCAGCAAGCTGCTTGTCACCAAAGCGGCCCTCAGCGACTCTGGGAACTACACGTGTGTGCCCAACAACGCGCACCCTGCGTCCGTCTCTGTACACGTGCTCAATGGTGAGTCAAAATATAGTACATATTTTTTTAAATATAATATTTCAACTTATATAAAGAACGGACAGAAACTACTTTTATTTTTAAGATTATTGTAAAAGTAGAAATTTAATGTAAGTACAAATTAATAAACATAACAAGTATGGAAAATTCTCGAAATACCAAAAAATATATTATAATTAATGTTCTTTTACATTTTGTATAAAATTGCCTGTCAAAACAACGTCTGCAGGGTCAGCTAGTTTAAAAAGAAACATAAGTATAAGGTACTCCCATTATCCCGTTAATGATGATATCTCTTCACCAGGGGAGCACCCAGCAGCGATGCAGACAAGTAACCGAGCGTCCTCGTACCTGACATCGCAGTTGAGCTGCGCGATCGTCACCTACCTACTATCCTCGATGGCCTGCAGATGATCGGCCTGAGTCCAACCCTGGGGCGTGGGGGGAGCTTTTGCAGTTGTGTTGGTCTGTTGATGTGGACTGTTGATTTTTTAAAACGGGTTGTTGATTCCCATTATAAGAAACAGGCCGGGCGCCGCGGTTTTGCCCGCGAATCTCAGGATAAAAAGTAGCCTACGTGTTAATACAGTACCTCATCCATCGAAAATGTTTAGTTTGATAGTAATTTAATTTATTGGCAAGCATATTGACCACTATCTCGTATTGCCTTAAGTGACGATGTGTAGAAGGTTGTATGTTAGAGTTTCTCTAATGTTTATGATCCCTTACGTACCTAATATCTATGCCTTCAATAATAAGGACTGCACTATTTTTCTGCCAGACTTTACTTGCGTTTCTTCAGACTTTACTTTCTAGATCCTATTTTAATAACAGGTGAAATTGTGTTTATCGACGAAACGAAAGTTTTCCTCAGTTCGAGTTTGCAGCTACGGGAAACTGAAATGTTAAGACTTTCTTGTTTGCTGATTAAATAGGATTTACTTGGCTTTGATGTTTTAATCCCGCAGGGAAGTTTGTTACTTATTTTCACGATTTATATTTTTGAATATCTGTCCCATGAATTTGTGAATTTGTGAAAAAACAAACACTGTCAAAATTCTTACTTATACTTATCTAGAAAATTTAAATAATTACTACTTTCTAACCATTTTATCGAGCAAGTAGATATTAAATTAATTCGCAATTGGTTTGGTTATGATTTTACTGTGAAGTGTTTTGACAGGTGTCTGACATAATTATGCAAGTTTCCTTTCAGAATTTGCTACACTGCTAAAATATATTCATAATATTTTCTGTCTGGAAGAATAAAATACATAGATAGTTGGAAGTTAGGTTGTGATGACGAAAAAAATCGTTATTAGATTGTGTAATAACGACTTTTTGACAAAAATAATCTCTTCAATTATATATAACATAGCTCAATAAGCATAAAAAAACAGCTTTACAACAAACGATAAACGTACAAACGTTATTCGTTTCTATTCAAATGGTGTTAGGATAGAAAACAGTTAACCTTTGATTATAAAAATTATGACAGATTCCATTTAATTATTTTAGAACAACATTTAGTCTCCAACTGAATAAATTGCATTTTACTCAGTGCATATATTGTACTGTAATAGGTGCCTACGTTACATGGAATTGATCAAAAGCTCCACCCACCAAGAATAACCTTATTGTAATTTAACCGATAACTTAGTATTAATATTTAAATAAGCGGCATTAGAGAATTGTTATACAATAATAATGTTTTCGTAAACGAAATTGATGAATTGATAAGGAATTTGACAGTCACTATTTGGTTATAAGATGTAATAATGAAGCTACTGGTCAGCCGGTAATTAATGTTTTAAGCGGTCTCTCAGTAGCTGCTTTAAACCGATGTTTATTGTTTAAACACTGTTCAATAATCGGTAAACTCGGGCCTTATTGTTTTTGATTGGGGCTTGTATTTCAACCTCGTATTTACTGACAAAGCCCTTATGATTAACAATAAGGTTTTATTACGAAATTGAAATAGTATTAAAATGGCGTTTTTTTTTAATATAGTTAGAAAAAGAGCTGTGATTGTTTCCTTCATTGATCTCATGAAAATAATTGTAAATTACATTTTTGTAAATAACTGAACTATACGTAATGTAGAATTAATAAGTTTATATCAAGCATTGTACATATTTCTAATAATTATTGTAAATAGTAATTAGCATTTACTGTTATAAGTCATTACTTACATTGTAGCCGTTCCACCATTCTCGTGGTAAAAAACTATAGTTTAGTTCATAGAACATTTTTGTTAAAACTTATGTCTGTATTCATTAGAAAATAATTTTACGAATATTTTGTCAGTCATTCGTAAGTCTGACGGGACAAAAAAACTAAGGTTTAAATTATTGTAAGTTAAAAATAATACTAGGGATATCTGACGTCTTTGTCTACAGAAAAGGGAGGAAAGAGAACGTCTACGCTTAATAAAGTAATTACTAATACTATAGACTCTTGGTTAACCCGCTGTTAAATTGTGGATTAATCGGACTAACTTTTCAACACGTGTTTCCTGGTATACGTTAGGTTTATTTTCTAATGGAACAGACTAATCACTGTAATTATTAGGTAATAATATGACAAATAAATTGGAAAATCTATCGACTGTTTTTCACCAATCATTTATGCACATAAATCGCGCATAATAAATTACCACAAAAAGTATTAAGCTTTTTCGCATTGACTCGAGTTTGTACAATCTATAAATTAAATATAATTCTCATGAAACTACATAAATTACATCTATACTATTAAAAAAAAACTTTAAATACAATATCTTCTATCTTCCCTTGGTCACGGCATCACGCGTGAACGGCTGGATCAATTTTTCTAATCCTTTTTTTGTTGTGTTTGTTATTGTAAGGAAAAGTTTCTTATGAAAGAAAAAAAAAAATGTTGTAAAATGGGCAGCCTTATCGCTTTGGATTCACGTCATAATTTTCAGCAAACCGAGTCAATGTGCAACTATGAAGCTGTATGTCGACTACGTACCGCTACCATGCGCGACGTGCTCGATCGCGGTCTACCAGGCTATTTGTTGTTCATTTAATTGTGTCGAAATTGCTCTTCTATATAATTATATAAATGAATCCCAGTTTCCCTTGGGCACGGCATCACGCGTGATCGGCTGGACCAATTCTGCTAATTCTTTTTTATTGTTTTTGTTACCATCAGCAGAAGGTTCTTATGAAAGCAAAAAATAAAAAAGTTGCGCCGAACATCACAAAACTAGAGGAAACATTACAACAACATTAATTTTTGTAATGTATTTTGTTGACATTAACTTTTGTAATGTTACTTTTTTGACAGGAAAAATGATAATTACAGGACAAAGTCTGTCGGGGCCGCTAGTTAGAAATAAATATTATCATTTAATTTTGTCGAAATAGCTCATGTGGTCATATCGCGTAGCAAGTGCGAAAGCCTGTTCAATGTTCATGTAATGTATATACCAAAAATCAGTATTTCATCTATTTAATATATCTAATATATCAAGTGATACGCCTGCCAACGATCAATGGCAGGCGTATCACTTGATAAGGACTGGACAACAGATATATAAGAGGACGCAGACCAGACATTACAAATATTATCTAGTGAAGCCAGAAACATAATACATTATGTCATTCAGGCAGGTCCGAACTAAGGATGCCAAGAAAATGTTTTAAAAATTTAAATAAGACTAAAATCCGTGCGGAATCGACCTAATATTTTTACAGTAGGTACCTCGGTAATTAGAATGAGCCGTCAAAATATTGCCAGCGTCACTCATCTATAATAATGGCGGCCGGCTTCACCACTGGATTCACAAGACATCAGTAATGTCCAGTCTGCTTCCTCTTGTATGTCTGTGGGCTAGACCGATTTAGAAACGTCGAGGTAGGTATGTCGAAATTATATTGTGCGCGAATTAGACCCGTTTTTAGCTAGTTATTAGACCGATTTATTTTATTAAGTTTACGTATTTTTACTGCGTGTCGTCTGTTAAAGAGATACAGTTACACATGATCAGATATCAGTTATATGAAAATACATTTTTGTCAATGTCAAGGGTTAGTCGCACGTAATGGGCACACAGCTTTAAAATTCAGACTGTTGAATTTTCCATCTTCTTACTTGTAAAGTAGTCACAAAATATGGATAAAACCGTAGTTAAATATACATAGCTATGTTCCTTAACTTAAAGTAGAGTGATGTTATATGTAATTCAACATTATTTGTACGTTGGATATAAATTGTTTTAATTAAAACGGTTTACGTATATAAGCGGATGCGTATGAAACGGATGTGTTGTTTACGATGGTCGTGTATTCGTTTTATGTATTAATTTTGTAAATACATTGTGATGAGAGAGAAAGAAGTAATTATTAAATATTATTAAAAAATGATTTTGGCTTTTTCTTTGCGTTTTGGATGTACGTATGTACGTACGTGTACAATACTGGTTATCTGGTGTGAGTTTAACAATAATTTTTCAGCCTAAAAAATATTGATCGGTAGGTTTTTAAGTTTCGACTGCGGCTGTATAAAATGAGGAAGCTAGTAACAAAGCTAATTTTTAGCCCCTAGGTTATCTAGGTACTGACAGATAAAAATATTATTGACTAATCTTAAATTAAAGTTGTTATAATGTAATCATAAAAAAGCGTAGCTAAAGCTAAGCTATTCCAATAAGAAGTGTTATTTTTGTACAAAAATGGAATGTAGCCAGCAGATTTTACTTTGCATATTAGGAAATCGTAATGATACCTAAAGAAATACGATAAACGAAATGTCACAAGCAAATAAAATACGCAAGCACATCTCATTTGCTTCCCCTAATAACTTAAAACGTACGTAGAAACGATTTGGAGTCCGGAATAAGCAAAAAGAACTCGTTTGAAGTCTCACCGATCCTGGAAATTATTATTTTATTCTTGATAATTTTGGCGCGCAAATTTTGCAGGCGGGTTGAATATAGGGTGTATCAAATGATACCTTTTACGGAGTTTCGATGACACACGACGGGGGCTATATAAGTCATGGGCTCATGGGATTATGGTGAAAAAAATGTGTATACAAAGCTTTATTTTATTCCGTTGCTTTTTGCCGCGACGCTCATAATCTCGGCTATGTTTTATCGGAGTTTATGCTTTCGAGATTTCGTTTGGATTTTTGTAATATCCTTTGTAATAATGTTTCAGAATATTTTTCGTTAATATTTGCGATTGCTTTACGTGAAAAAAAGCTGGGAAATTTAACAACCAACCCATATGAAAATTTAAGCCGCGCTCAAGTTTGCCCTGCGGGAACAAACAGTGTCCTACTTGTTCTTTCGAGGTAAATACATTACATTTATAATATTAGTTAGTAGGATAGTATAGAATATACTTGTATATCAAAGAGTAAATACCACCCATATCCATTTATCAAGCCCACACATTATGATAGTACTACTTAACTCGAGTTGCCTTTGTCAAGATACAATTGACAGCATCTTAAATAACAATAGACAGGAACCGGTTTCGATCAACGGGAGCTATTCCCAAATATTCAATTCACCGAACCGTTCCACATTAGAACAAACTAGTAATATCAAAACAATCCTGTCTTTATCGGAACAAACCGGTCTGTATCGGTATAATCCGGTACGGAGCGCTTCGAACTGCACAAAGACGTTCCGAAATGTGAACAAAGTGAGGTTCCCATGTGGGCTGGAGTGCGCTGGAGCGTGCGAGATCGCCGATAGAAGGATTACGGCGGCTGTCGGAGTCGGTCCGTCAGACGAAAGGTATTTGGCTCGCCAACTTTGCGGGTAAACGTGTTTGTACCGTCTGCATGCCGTTGCTGAGCAGCTGCTGGCCTTCGAATGTTAAGGGTGGTATGGCGGGTTGAAAAGTTTGTTATGATATTTTTTGGTCATGGTTATATTTTTTTAATGTTTTTTCTAGATTTATATTTATCAGGTTTTGTTCTATAAGGAACAGAAAAGTCTTTGGGAGTCTCGGATAAAGTTAGAACAAAAGAAAACAAAATATTTCGCAATCTGTGTGACTCGCGACCGTTAGCATTACTATTCTACTAGGAAAAACCTATGCAAAAATCAAGATTTTAAAACACGTTCTTCATTCTCTGCAAAGAAAAAAAACGTAGGCTGCGCCTCAGAGAAGGACCGGTATTTTAAAATTGGAGTTCGAAAATGTTAGGAAAGCAATATTTCTTGATTAAGATTACGCCTTTTTTATTCAGAAAACTTTTCACATCCGAAAAAGGAATCCCTCCCAAATCTTCACCAAAGCATTGCCGCCAGTAATAAAAATATTATTTGGTACAACATTAAGTGCGTAATAAGAAAAACACGTGTAGGATAATGTATTTGGGTATTTCTGTATACACGTGTTGTTATTATATAAAATTTGAAATTGGCTTACTTTCTTACCTACTTAGTCAATTATTATTATACGCAGGGGAAAATGAAAATAGGCATTTTCGCAATCATCTATTATTTCTTTTCATAATTATGTTTTTTTTTATATTATGGACACGTGCGAAGCACACCTACTAATTATTAGAACAGTTGAATGCTAGAAATATCGGAAAATAAAAACACAGTTCTGTAAAACGAATAAATTCATGGTAGGAGGCAGAGGTTTCGGAGCCAGTGTCGCTTGGTTGTAAAAGCTACAAGTTAACTAAGTTCATTTAGCAGCATATAGCAGTAATGCTATTAATTAACGATTATGAGATTTTGAGAGATTATGTCAGAGGTAAGTGATCCACCAATCCGAACCGGGCCCCGTGGTGGATTATGATCTAATCCTCGCAAAATTGAGGGAGACCTTTGCTCTGCAGCGGGTGGATACGGGCTAAAATGATGATGATGATGGTGAGATTGAAAGTCATGTGATTCTGACGGCTAAAGGAGGAAGTGTAAAAACTTTGATAGGCGTCAGAGGTCTTTAAAATAAATACAAAAAACGCAGTATCGCAAAACCGTCTAAAGTCAGACCCTTAGAAGATAAAGAAAGGATCATGACTCAGCGTATCGAAGGGTGGGAATTGGTGTGCGCATGGAAGAACCAGTGTCATAGAGGCGTAATATAAATATGTGATACCTTCTGGCAAGCTGGCAACAAACTTATCATACCACACTACGTACGTACGTACTAAAAGAAATAAATTAGGAATACAATTTTATTCGCCTTCTTCTTAGTTAGTTAATGTTCGTACCCTTTTAAATCCACACAAAGATACTCGTCCACCTAGAGATACTCGTCCTTATTTTTAGTAACTCGTCCGTCACATTCAACATAAGTATACATTATAATTGAAAATAGGATATTTATCATGAGAAGGTATGTGTGTTTTGAGTTCTGTTACAGCACCATTAGGTACAGGCGCCATGATCTCGGATAAACCGGTATATTTTTAGTAGGTAGAAAATTACATACGAGTAGCATACGAGCCTATTCCAATGATTATACAATGGCCAATGATACCTTGGAGTAAACTGATAAACAAGTCGAGCTAAAACTATTCTTGTAGGTCCAAGATTATTTCAATTTCAGTTGTCAACAACCAGTTGTCACTTGTCAGAATTGATGTTCTAAATAGGCGTTTCTCCTCCATAGGGCTAGCTCCTCCACACTCAGCAATGCAGAAAGGCGAAAATTGTTTCGTTAAGATGACTTTTGGGTCTCCGTCAGAGGCTTATTGTCAGTCATTAGAGCCGTGTCGGAGATTGGACGGATTTGATTTAGCTCGTTACTGAAATACTTATGGTTGTTTATTATCATAATGGCAACTTGAGTTTGAAGTGGAGCTCGTGAGCCGAAAATAGCCGAAAATTTGATGGTATTTAGATGCCGAAAGTTATTCTTTGTTAGCAGAATTCTAATGGTCAAAGGCTTCGTGGTGGCTTTTAGGATAACGTCATTATGATCATCGTTATCATTCACTCGTTTTGGTACAATGTTTATCTCTGTTTAACTCATTTCTGTTGGCTTTCTCTTGAACCAAATTGAAATTGGGATGACATTGAAATTGACGCTTCCTGCCGTCGGAATAGAATCGGATTTTGATCAGAAGCGAAGTATAATTTATGTTCGTTTTAATGCATGTCGGGTAAACGATCTACCATTGGATATTATTCCTTCTGTCGTTACCCACTTAAGACTCGATGGAATCCTAAGTAGTTTTTCAGAATTACCTAAAGTCTGTATTAGTGGATCTCTTTTACAAGAATTTCCCTAATGAAGTACCCTTGCACAGATATATTCATGATCATTTGCTAGAATTATGGTTTTACTGTCCATGCACCGTGTGATCAAGTTAGTGTGATCGTGTGATCAAGTTAGTGTGATCGTGTGATCAAGTTAGTGTGATCGTGTGATCAAGTCGCGAGCACAGCTAGTACGATAAAATTATTTGCAAGAACTAGAATTTTAGATCAACGCTGGTTACCTCTCTAAAGACATTACGTTTGCTATCAAAACTTCTACGACTTTAGCATAACTTCAGCATTAAATCATAGCTCGTAGAGAAGTTATTAAATTTTTGCAGATACGCAATAAAATTTGACTTAGTAAACAAATTTGTTTTGGAATAAACAAGTCAGATATTATGTACTATGTAAATTAAAAATAAATTAAATAGGAAAATTCTTTGAATTCTTTCAGTAAATCCCCTTGAAGTTATACAAAGAGAGGAGCCGCTAATCGCTTTAACTTGTTCTACATCAGTGATTTTAAAAGTTTGATGGATTGTATGGATATTAAATTCTATGTTTTGAATAAAAAGCTTGTGATTACACTGCAATTGTTTTTTAATCAAAACAGAAATCATAAAAAATTTAACATTCAAAGCAGTTTCAAATTCAAACTGTCTACAACTAAGAGTGCTACCACGAAATAATTAAACAGATGTTTCAAAAATGTTGTTCTACCAATCGACGTCTAACACTCGCGTTGTCTAACCCAATTATTCTGCCATTGCTGCTCATTTTACTTGTGTATTTTGTTAATTTAGTAACTATAATAGTACTAATTTTATGGTTTTTTTTCTCGGTACTTATTGTTTATTTGTGGTATAAAATTAAGAGTTTGCTATTCTATTCTATAATCTGCGTGCACTATAATTAAGTATAATCGCGATAAAGATTATTCTATACCAGTTTCCAATGTTCAATCTATCTCTATACTGCTGATATGGGTTATGGACTTGTATGGATACAGGAAAAAAATCTGTGCCCGCTAATTTTACGTTCTTAAACCTAAAATTATACGGAGTCCAAAACACGGAGCGTACAATAATAAGGCTTGTGACAGAACGATAGCACAATTAGGCATGCTACAGAACGAGATGGGAGTATCGCGTGACGCTTAGAGACTTTCACAGTGAGGCTAATAGTTGCGATGCAACTGTTGCAAGGGTAACACCTGTGTCGGTATGTCATGAATCTTAAATAACCAATTACTTAATCGAATTGAATAAATAATAAGAAATTAATGCTGCTTTGTCACTTTTAAGTAATCTACAGACGAAACAATCAACTTTTGTTGTAAAATGTATGGATTTGACCGGATTACCGTGACATTTTATTTTTGTTTAACGTCAATCAACAAATCCTAAACAATACTCATCATTATCCGCACGGTGAGTTTACAATAATAAAGCATAGAACAGAACAATGGCGATAATTAAGCGTGATTCATAACAAAAGAGTAAACACGGCACATAGAGAGCTTTCACATCGCTGCTTCTAATTTGAAAAATATACTTACCCCCGGTTTCTAGAACGTTTGTTAGCGTTGACAGTAGATTACAACTATCGTTGTCTCTATCTGACTATAAACAAATGACAAGGATGGCAATAGAATTAATCTGTTGTCAACGTTGACTGACGTTTCAGAAACTGGGGGTTAGTGATTTGAATCAAACGTGACGTTATTACGGTGCAATAAGATACAATTTTATGGATATTCAATTTAAAATCAAACGTTTAAAAATTACAACCTCTATCAGTTTTTCATTAATCGTTCTTAATATTATGAAGTTGGAGTCTTAAATTGAATTTATGTTTTTTTATAGCTAAGCTGTCATTATGTCAATAAAAGAATTGCTCATAAACGATGCAACAACGATTAAACAGCGCAAATACGAAAGCCGATTTAAGTATATGCGCGTTCGTACGCTCGATAATAAGGGCTATTTTCGTTATATAACAAATTAACTTCGAGTCCGAACACATTGTAAGCGTCGACTAGGCGATTTAGTTCTAATCAGTTACTAATTCTAGCCGTGATTGCAGTTTGAGTTATAAGACTCATGAACGCCATGCTTAATTAATTGCGTCTTATGTTTCGTAAGATACGATAGTACAGATAAAATTTCAATTAAAACTAAGCTATAGGTACCTATTTAAGTTATTTTAGGAGATTGCTTGAAAACACGCATTTGTGTCAAGTTAATAGCTTAATTTACAATAAAAGTTTTAAAGGGTAATTAATTATATTTTATGAGTACATACCTAAGATTTTTTGTGTTGTCGGCATACTACACTAATGTTTTTGCTTGGTTGAAAAAGTAAACCAATCTTGACATTTAAGAATGTCACACGAATGATTGGAGCACCACCCATAAATATCTACATAACCCATAAATAGTGTATTAAATTTATCCGATTTATAGGCATTGTAGCTAAGTGCGTGTCCCTTTCGGGTATACGTTTTTGTCAAGTCCAGTTCTGATATTAGGTTCGTGGTACACACATACTACTAATAGTTATTTATCTGATTAATTTAGTCTAACCACAAATATTTGCTGTTTGGGTATTTCGTCGCAAAAACTGCTCGTCTAACAACTACTTTTATTAACTAGCTAGTAACTAGTATATTTCGCACACAAGCTTGTAACTCTTCATAGAAAAAGTTGTTCTGCGTAAATAGACCTAATTGTAGCAAGTAAACTTTTGTATTCTTGTGACGTTAGGATCAAAGTTATTTAATAACCACATGACAAAGAGACCACAATTCTTATTGAAGTGCGTAATACTTTCTAGCAGTAATTAAATTCAAGTTTCATTTGGAATTAGATTTTTGATCCCTGAATGATCACGTTGCTAGTCAGTGATTGAGAATTAATTAATTGCACACTGCGATTTAAATAGCGATTAAAACATTCAATAAGGGTAGTGATAAGTTGCAAGTCCCACCAATTTCCAGTTCAGGTCCTCGCTTAGAAGACGCGTTTATAATAAACGTCTTTCTTCCAAGTACTTTTACATGTTTCTCGTACTTACATACAGTGTCTTCCAATACGAATGTCCAAACAAAATTGAACGACCCGCACATAAAACTGTCAATAGTCTATTGTTCGATATCAGTGAAGCACCACCGACGGACCCCTAAACTGATGGGGCCGCGACCTTCCAAATCAGGTACATGCTAAGACTTTGCTCCGAGCCACTGTCTTTCACAAGTCAGGTAGAAAAGCAACAATACTATTTAAACTACCCTCATTGGATTTGGATAATAAAATAATATCCAACAAAAAAATGGCACACTATTTCATTCAAATAAATTCTACAAGCCTAAACATAAAAAATATATCTTGATTTTTTGTCATGAAAGTTGCAACGTAACTTTTTATAAATAATTTAAAATAAGAACAAAAATAACAAACCACAAACTACCCTCAACTTTCAAGCACACTCTTCAAGTATTCACAGTCTATATACACCTCAGTACTTCCAAGTACACTCAAACCCCAAGTGCTTACAATCTTCACACACCAGTACTTTGAAGTACACTCGAATTCATCAGCCTCCCATCACGCGTTTGATCCCCCATACAAAGACAGAATCACCTATAACAATGCCCTAAAAGCCCGATAAAAGTCATCCACTCAGGAAGTACGTAATCACGGCCGGGCTGTAAAGGCAATAATCGCTCTTATAACTCGACACATACAGAAGTTTATCGCTCGAATCACGTAATGCAATCATAATTCCTCTATCACCAGTTCTGAATATAAACCAATCGTATTAAATATTTATGGAGCGCGCGCTGTGGGGAAGGGGTTTAGCGTTCCTTTGGACGTGGCTGAAAACGCTTTAGTGGTAGTTCTTACTGGAATATTGTGAAGTTGGAAACATATTTTTTTTTCAATGCCACGCCTTTTGTGCAAGTGTAATTAGCAATCCTAAAAGTACGCACCACGAGATCTTTCTATATATCAAAGGAATCAGTAAGTAACTATACGAGGACTATAATATGTTGCTGCATACACACAGACTCACAGCAAATTATTATCTGTTGTTCGGTGGTAGTCAGGTTTTAAGAATGAAATTTTAAATAATAATTTTGTCCGCGATCAAGTGAGAGGCCGAAAGCACATTAAAGCATTTTTTAATGGCTAATTCCTTAATATTGGCGTTACAGAGTAAAGTAAAGAACTATTATTCAAGAAAAATATACAGAACCGTAAAGCAACGTCTAAGAAACACCTCTCCATTTTCAGCCAGCCATTGTAGTATAAAGTGGGGTTATTCCGCTTAATGAGCCTTTTAAGTTTAAATCAACTATGAACCATAACCGTTGGTATTGCTAAACACTTTGTAAGTTTACTGAACTAGATCACAGAATCATCCGAAAAATGTTTGATGAAACATGAAGTTGAAGACGTAACATCTGAATAAAGTGAACGCAAAAATATAAAAAGTTCAGACATTTGCATGGGTTCTATTATACAAAAATGGTGCAACTAATTTTATGTACCTACCTATTCTAGTCAAAGTACAGAATTTGGTTAATTTTGTTAAAAGTGATTCAATTTTAGTATTTGGAAAAAAGAGCCATTTCATGAATAAGCCATTTCAAGAACGTATCTTTCTATTAGTAGGTCGTTATACGAATCAACCGTTGCTAGAATAGGGCATTCGGCGAACAGGTCCTTTCAAGAATAAGCCATAATATGGCGAATGAGCCTATTTTAGGTGGTAGGCGTTTTGCGAATAGGGTATTTATCTACAATGCCACTTTATGCAGCATTAGCACATTAGCACAAATGCCAAATAAACTCCAAGTATCAGCTAATCATTTTGCATAAAACCCGGAATAAGCCATGTAGGTGCTTCCTCAAACGAGTCAATAACCCGCCGGAACATAAAGCTGACTCCTTCGGCGTGTCGGATGCCTTGCGTCCATCACTGGAGGATAAAACTTTTATAGTCAGTCCAATTTATGCTCCATGACTTGTCGGGAGTCGGTACATAAATTATTGTTATGTTAGTGGGCTGGGTATGAAGTGTATGATTATAATCTAGGTAATATAAATTTTTGAAACATGTAATTTTTTTAATGCAAGCTCTCCCCTTCTATGTGTTTGAGGATAGATTTTCGGCCCAAAAACATTCAATACAACAACGACACTTTCGATTTTTGTTTGTTTCTTCATTATAATTTTTAGTAATTATCTCGCCCTAGTGTTCTACAGGCCCCATATAAACATTACCTTCCATTACCACGGACACCATAAGGACTCTTTGGTGAGTCCGAGTATTGTTTTTTAAAAGGCGAAATATTTTATTTCACTGTGTGCAAGACAGTCACGCCTACGTCGTAAATGTGTGAGACGACGTTTAAAAAGAAAGAAAGAAAGAAGTAATAATTTACAAAGTCAAAAGTAACACAGTTACAATCGCTCAGTAACTGTTAACTAATCGTTCTGTCTAAAGTCTAAACTAATTTTTGTATCACACCATGCACAGTACGAAGTTATCTCGCTCAAAGTTGACGGTTCGAGTGTGGTTCGAGCCCACAGACATATAAGATGAGGCAGACCGGGCATTACATCTACTGAAACCAGAAAAAAATGCCAAACGTTCATTGGACAGGCATTCTATCTTACTAACTTTCATAGGTAATTTGTAATTCGAACTAAAACTACGCAATTATCAGGCAGGGCTGAACTAAGGCTGACAAGACAACTATACATACATACGTTACAAAATTTAACTAAGATCAAAATTCGTGCTGAACCGACCTAATATTTGCACAAGTAGAACGAGTTTACAAAATGTTGCCAGCGTCACTCTAACAACTATTAATATATGGCGGCCGGCTTCGCGGCTGGACTCACTAGGGTCCGTATTAATAAATTAAACTTAGCTCTGAGAGCTATCTTCAGTGTGCACTTGCTCTTTTGTTATATTTAATAAATACATCTTAAGTTGTAGATTAGGAACAGAAACTTACATGATCTCTGGCAAATTAATAAATGACACTCAGCGGTTAAGTGCTATCCGATTATGACACAATTGACACATACAAGACAGTATCTATTAGCCAGTGCTACATCTCAATATGCATTTATTAAATAGCAACGATCTCAAGATGCAGATTACATTTTGAGTGTGGATTAGCTGGTAGCGCACTTGGTAGCTATTGAGGTTGATTTATTAATACGGACCTAGATATCTATAATGCCTGCAGGTCTGAAGTGGTATGTTTGTGGGTTAGAGCCACTGTACCGCCCGCCATCGGAACCATCGGATACGTCACCTAGTTTCGTCAGACGGCAGTCGTTCCGGACTGGTTTTGTTTGAGGCACTGAATGACACCTAGTGATTGTCAGTTGTGGCGTAGTTTGCACTACGCCACAACTTTTGAAAGTCCGTTTGACTGTTTATGGCACTATTTTCATTTGCATTTTACTGAGTAGTGCAAATTACAAGTGTTTAAGTGTATGGACAATTTTTTTTTTGCCGTTCTGTGTATTGTATCTTGATTCGTTGTATTTGTTATGAATTTTCCCGATTGTTACGTCGAATTGAAAATATCACGATTCTAACGTTCAATCTTGTGTAGTGTCATGAGTTGGCTTAAAAATTTACATTATTATTTTGTAAGGTTAAAATTGTACTAATTTGATGTGTTTATTTTGCGTGTTAAGTCCACACAGTTTCTATATTTCTCGGATTAAATCACTAGATTTGAAATCACTTAAATCGTCCAGTGAACGTGTCAACCCTACCGCCTCATCATCTTTTCAGAGGAGACAGGCGACTGATACCAAGAGGTACTGGGATCGCGGTCCAAATGACCCAAAAGCATTTTTTTTAGTTTGGCATTATAATATTTCGGGCACGGAAGAAAAGTGTAGTTCACACATTTACTCGGCAACCTGTAAGAATGTAATATCGTCTACAAAAATCCTGCCCAAAATACCAAAAATATTTGCACAAGTATAGACATCTTGGAAACATTCTCAGCCCCCCTTACCGTCGCGATAACCCCTAAAATTGCAGATTTAAAGCAGGCCCAGGCACAAGGGGTGATATTTACCTCAAGGGCTGAAAAAAAACAATATTCTTGTGTAATAAGACGATGTATTATGTTAATATAAGCAGCGGCGTCACGCCGGTGACGGGGGTCGGAATGTTTTGATTAAAACTTATGAAGAAAAAAACTCTTTTTGAAGAGGGATGAAAGCGCAAGCGAAGGCGGCTATTGAAAATGAATAATTAATTAATATTGATTTATTCTTTCTGGTGTTTATTTGTTTTATTTTTGGTACGTGTATTATGTAATAAAATATTGTTCTAACATAATACAGGTCAGCGTAGATCATTTGTATGCGTAAATATTCAATAAAGGTGATTATTTTTTCTCATATGCATGGCAAATTGATTAAATAAATGACTCTTAATACCAATCAAAATAGTTTTACTTATGACTCACGTATGATAATAAAGGTTACATTTATTTTAAATATTTTTTTCAGTATATTCCCCTAAACGCACAGTAGATATGAATACTATTAAACATCAAAAGACTACTTTAGGCCAAAGATAAAAAAAAACCGGCCAAGTACGTGTCAGACTCGCGCCCGAAAGGTTCTGTACAATTTAAATATAAACCGCATAAAAAACATGTCTGTTTGTTTTTTAGTATTATTGTTGTTATAGCGTCAACAAAAATACATCATCTGTGAAAATTTCAACTGTCTAACTATTACGGTTCATGAGATACAGCCTGGCGACAGACGGACTAAAAACTTATTTGACATATTTTAACGGCGTAGCTTGTTAAAATATGTATCAATTTAACTTTTACCGCAATATTTGGCAGAAAATATTTGGCATGCCCTTTGATATTATTCTCCTTACTAATTTTACATTGAAAAGTTAAATGACCCATCTTTTCTTTGAGTAATAATTTTGTTCATATAGGTACTTAAGTAACATAACATTTGTCTGCCTCGCGTGTACCGAGTTTTATAAGCGGTTGTAATTAACATACAAAAAAAACTAGCTTATGTTTTTACTAAATCAATATTACTCCTTACTTGTGCTTTAATCCTTACATCATTATAACCTAGCTATACGCGTATACTATGTACCTACTAATATAAAATAGGTACTTAAATAAAAAATAGTTATACATCAGAGATAGACACTCAAATAGTAGCCATATACCAATTTTTTTAGGAATAGACAGTTTCCATTCAACCCCCATCCACGCAATATACGATATTTACTGACAGTTTCATATCGTTGCGATAATCATCAGAGAGTGAAACGCTATGCGACATCCTAAAAATGCACTCGGACCTATTTGTACTGCAAACAATTACGGCACTTTGTACATCCTACTAATATTATAAACGCGAAAGTTTGTAATTATGGATGGATGGATGGATGTTTGTTACTCTTTCACGTAAAAACTACTGAATGGATCTTAATGAAACTTTACAATAATATAGCATATACATCAGAATACCACAAAAGCTACAATTTATAAAGATATTGTGTGAATTGACCAAAATATGACTATAAGTGTCAAGTAAGTCATTATTTATGTGATAATTTTAATGCCATAATGTTAGTTCTTTTCTACGTCATGCTAATAATATAAGCAACTACTCGAAATACTAATCCTGCGCAGCCGAAGTCGCGGGCACCAGCTAGTCTGTAATAAGAAAATCATAACTGAAACGCTTGATCTGAAGGTGAATCAAACAGCCATAACAATCTTTACGAGACATTCCACCGTCAACTTCTATTGCAAGCACTTTATTCGACTGTATAATGTATTTCGCCATAAATCTGCAAAATGAGGTAAGTACAAGCAATAAAAAGTCCCAACACCAATAAACACAAGTACCCCAGACAGGCGCACAATCAAACCAAATTGTGCCGAACACATAAATACTTTACGAGGATGTTATACTGGTAATGTGTATGGAATAGGCGAAAAATCGTCAACAAACTTCCTGAGTATCTAAGAATAAAAAATATGCTAGCGTATATAGAGCGGCAACTCTTACAAAGTCGACAAACAAAAGAAGGTATGTTTCGTGTATCGCTCGTGTGCGTACCATGCTATCGTTTGATCATACTGGCATCCCATAATCTGTGGATTGATCTATCAAACATGATTACAAATTGTTTTTTTTTGTCTTTTAGTAACAGTTATGGCTTCGCACGGTTTACGTGAAGTGCATTTAGCCAGTGTCAAGTATTTTATTATTAAAGTATTTTTTATTTTGCACAATAGGAAAGGTTGCCATTTGTGCATTAAAGCAATCCTCGTGGTCAAGTACTGTAGTCAATTCGATTATTTATATAGTCTAGTCTAGTCTATTATTTATATAGTTATATATAAGTCAAAGATGCTTTACTAAAATTTTCTAGGAGTTTTGGGAAAAATACGAAATGAAACGGTTTTTGGGTTTTTATCATTTCCCACATAAGTTTGAGAAAGAAATAATAAGCCTATCTGTCTCTTAACGATCATAAAGATCTTCGTAGTTACAACGCCGTGCTGAGGCTCCAAATGCATAATAACATAAATCAGGAGTGTCATTTCTTTACGCTCAGATTATTTCTTATGCTTATTCTAACCTCAACTCCCTATCTAATGCGTTCCATAAAAAAAGATTAAGGTTTAGTGGCACTAGCGGACACGCGCCCTTTCATAAGTTGGATCGACTCTGACCGAGCTTATTCAAGCAATTTTTTTTTATCCATGTCTGCCGGTCAACTATTAATTATTACCAGGTGCCTAATATTGGATTAGCAAACCATGAAACTTAATACTGTAATTGGTACTTCGTACTCAATTGATAATAGTGATCGAGATAAGGAGCCTAACAGAAATGTCTTAGTAAGAAATATCAGCTTGAAAACGTCTTAAATTATTATTAACGTCCCAATATTACGTGACTTTTTACTTGAAATAGTTCAAATGATATTGAATAATGATTAAAAAGTACAAAATTAAAGGATCTACAATTCTACATAATTATTATTTTTGTTGGAAATGCTCGTAAATAATCGCCATACAAATCTCCAACATTTTTACACTATACAAAGCACGCGAGGCTTTATGTTTAAACAAGTTTAGCTACAGGCTTTTAAAATAAAAAAGAAACTTTAGAAATCTCTTCATAGCCTGAAAACTATACTTTAACATAGCATAATAAACCTTCCACCAAGTCTGTTAAAGCTTAATTTCAGACGAGGGGGTTCTAAAGGGGCTACTACTTACTTGTAACTCCTTCCTAGTGACCGTAATCGGCACACTTGTCGACTTTGTATACATAGTAGCGGATGTGTGTGTGGTACAAGTTATAAGTGATTTTTATTTACAATTTTTTTTATTGTGAATACTTCACGTTTGACCATTATCTAACCGCGACAATTTGGTCTACGGTTTTACACATTTTCCTAAATGTAACCTATTCACTAGTAACTTGAAGACTTCAAGGTTATAACCTTCGCGAATCACAGGCACAGGCAAAGAGTTTTACTCCTTTTGCGGTAGCTTCGCAGTTATTTATTTCAGCAGGATCAGAATATTCCGATCCTGCTGAAATAAATAAAATAAAATTTCTTCAATCGGGTAATTATGTGTTTGATGACCATTTGGTTGTACGTGTCGATGTGTTTAATTATAATGAGCTCACTGTAAACCTGTAAAGGCCAATTTTTTAAGTATTTTAATCGATTATTATCAAAGTGATAGCTAGCCAGACGGGCACTCAAATACAAATACCGCTTACTCTTTCACTTTGCACCATACACTATACAAGTAAATAGGTAATAAAGGGCCAACTCACGTTAATAATTAATACATTAATATAACGGCAGTTTATGTACCATTTCAATTTATGATCGCGCTGGTAACGCTTATTGACGTATGATTTGATTCATTAGCAAACATGTATATTGTATGCAAACACAGTTATAATTAGTGGTAATTATATTTATTTGTATATTCTGTTCATTTGTATGTATATTTCTATGAAATTGTATCGTTTTACTGAAATGTCCATTGTTATTTCATTTTGTCTCTGAAAATATAATAATCTAGAAGCGGGAATGTTACAGTTTGGCTTTGATAATTATAATAAAAATTAATACATCATATGTCTAAATTAATAGGCATAAACGTCGCTCGGTCGTCGGTTGCCTAAACTGTTATTTTTCATTATATAAAGTTTCGAATTAACAGTAAATTTGAAAGCTATTCTTTGGGTTTATTAAAACTGGCATTATCATTATTACCAGTCGGTAACAGCCATCCATTCATATCAGGAACCTGCCTTGGGCGATTTGAAAAACTCTGACATCAGAGGCCGTTAGAACCTCATACAAAAAACAAACAAAGAATGTATCATCACATATTGTTGAGGTCTCAATTTTCGTTCATGGTAACCCTAAGCAGTTTAGTTACCGTTACCTCGCTTGTATATCCTCTTTATTCTCCCGTTACCTTAACGTGTAATACTTAAATTTTATACCGACACCGTATCGATACTGAGGTATATCTTAATAGGCCATTGCGGGGTTTAAATACTCCCAACTTCGCGGCGGGACGTCTTTTTTTAGATACGTGTGGAATTTATAAGAAACAAGATTAGGTTGTTAGGAAATGGGTTGGAGGCATTTAAGATTCGATATTTTTGTTATTTCCCTTAATTGGGCAGGGTTAAGAGTGTTTCTGAAGATTTTGCTGTTGAGAGCAGTTTGTTTTTTTCAAATTTAAGAGTTTAGGCTGTGCTAGTTTTAATTAAGATTTATTACCTGGATTCTGGATTTTGCTTAATATTTCAGCATCCGATTTATACTACGTCTCCTTATGACATTGAAAAAGAGAATTATACTATCAAAGTGCTCTCATTTCATCTGGTTCATGGGCATTGCGTTATCTCTAGAACAGCTGACCTTTGTATCAAAGTACTACAAATTATTGAACATTCAGATAATGTCGCTACATGTAGCGAACATTCAAGAAAACTAAGAGATACAAACTAAAAGCCGCTTCAATAAACACACATCAAGTTACACAACATGTTTGTTAGTCATACGTCTCGAAAAATACAGCACTAAATCACTGAAGACTAAAACGGAGACGAGTCCATTGCTCTGCACCGTCGGACCATTAGTGCTGTGTGTCTTGTTGAAGCAGTGATGTATGGTGCGCTTGATTTACGACTGTGTTAGTGTTTAGTGACCTGCGTTTGCCTGTAAAACTTATATTTGGCAACCCTAGATAGAACTAGTCTGTAAAATTGCTTGCACGTACAGGGCTGTCCGCATTGTTTACTGTTTATATACTCGTGTATGCTTTCTCTAAAAAGGATAAGTATAAATTCTGTGTAAGCAATCTTAAGTCGGTTTACAACGGTTTAAAAACGGGGCCGTTTTTGTCTAGCTTGGATTGAGAATAAGCTTCATTAGTCAATTTTAAGGATGTCTTCTTACCTATATACGGCGCTTATGTCGAGTCCAAAGCAAAATAATGTATATCCATTCTTATAACATCGTTGAAAACATAATTTCTCACTAATCTTTATTTTTGTTAGATCTTAATTGCTTAGCTTGTAAGCTACTTACATAGTATTTTGTTCAAATTATTTAAATAGCAGCTTTTATAACGACACTCAGTACCTACGTCATTTCCTTCCAGTTCACATTAGCTTAGTAAAATAAGTAAATACCAGAACGAAAGTAGATTTGGAATACTGGTCTTAAGCTTTCCGCATTTTTATAGGGTGGTCGCACACTAGCAACACAAGACCATTGGACGCTCGAAGTTAGACGTTACCGACGATGCGCTTCCGGACTAAGATACCAAGTGCGCGATAGAACGAATATTTTTATAGAACACTGGTCTAATGCCCGGCTATGACCCACAAATAAGTATATCGTTGTCTCTATGTGGCACTAACCAAATGACAAAGACAGCAATACACTTATCGGTTGTTCAAAGATTATGTAAGTCGTAGAAGTTCAGAAGCCGCGCATAATACAGCAATAAGTCTTGGTGGTTAGTCTTGGACTTGCATTACAAGTGCGCGAACACCCTAAAGCTCCAAATCATCGATCACTTGAGTTTCGTTACCGAATTCTTGAATCTAGACTAGTAGTTATTTATCAAGTGCATCGGGAATTTTCTCAGGTGCTTCCGAAATGGTTTTAGATGACCAGCCGTGCTCGCGTGTTGGGATTTAGTTAGGATGCATCAATTTCCCGTTCGGTGCGGGACGATGTGCTAAGTTTTATGTACTCCTGGTGTTTGACGAAAGGATTGGATGAGGTACCGGACGGTGTGGTTTGATTTGATCACTTAACTGGAATGATTTGATTCGATTTTAAAAGAAACCAATTCAATATGTTTTATACTCGTAACACGAAAGAGATTATATAATTTTTGTTTAAGTAATAAAAATCACTGAGAGTTTTCTGTCTTGCATCCAATATTATATTATTATTCATTATGTTAAAATAAGACATACGTTTCAGTTTACGTGAACATTCGCGTAGTAAAAAACAAAGAGGTTACAGAAATTTCAGAGGAATTGAAAATATCAAACAATGTCAGATGTGGGTTCTATGTTCCGTACAAATTAGTAACTAAAATAATTAATAATTCCATATAATATACATGTACGTTTTCACAATACAAGCGCAGATAACGAGCTTCCCTTACACTTTCAGTGCTGTTACAGTCGTAGATATTAGATTGTGTTGTTTATGCATATAGAATAGGAACCATATTCGCTTGAATAGATTTTGAATACCCCAATGCGGTGTTAGAGAAATTTGAATTTATTTGTTCACTACATAAAGGTTAATTCCGACTGCGTGCGAGCTCAGAATGAACATCTCTTAGGAGCGATTTGAAACATGTTCAAATATGGTGGCGGTGAAAGCTTTCTTGCCAGTTCGTGTTTTATTTTTAAATTGCGATTTACGTTCGGAGAGATGCGGAGGCGGAGGCGCTGGCTGCGATCTCGGATTTCTTCATTTGAGATTATTAAAGTATATAGAAACTTGGTAGTGGAACGGAGAGTTTAAGATTAAATGATGCGTATGTGCTCAGATTCTGCACGTATAGCAGATGCTGGTAATACGTAACCTTTGAAATAATTTTTTTGAGCGTTTCCCAAGGCGGTGACCCCGTATCTACTCAAAGGGCACTCAAAGCCACGGATGAGAGAGACAACACGCTTTGTTAAACAAAATTCCGATCGTGTTATCTCGCTTTAATTGAGAGTACCCCTTTTAAGGTATTAATGTACCTATACTGTGGCGTAATCCTATTGACAAATTTTGGCAGCTATATAATACGCAATTTACTTTACCTTAGCTTACTATATATTATGAGGATGTCATTTTTAAACCTGACTGGACTCTTTTAGTCATAGATAGTCATAAGTGGCTTCCTAAACACCTCAAATTTTACCTTTATAGTTCGCTCTATAGAATTCGGCCGCGTCGTACTAAAAAGGCGTCTGTGTGCGTAAATCTGTCAGGATTTAGAATAAATCTATATCACAGTTCCACGGTTCCCGTATCTCTCCCCGGCCATAAAACGCTTTACGGCCCGCCCGGCGATGTTAGGAGATATTCGCGCGATGTAAGCGCGTTCCAATCGAATCTACTATTGCACTAAACCTCAGATATGCGGACGTAATAATTGGCGAGAAGATGTATGATGGGAACAGTTTTATATACCGGGGAATGATGCGGGGTAGTGTACTGTAATGTTGATGAAAAATTTAGTAAGTTATTTAGAGGGCTATGCGTTTTTAGTTTCATTTTTTTGTGCAAAAATATAATACTACTAGCGAAAGTTTGTAAATATGGATGGATGGATGGATGGATGGCTGTTTGTTACTCTTTCACGTAAAAACTACGGAGTGGATTTTAATGAAACTTAACAATAATATAGTTTATATATCAAAATAACACATAGACTACAATTTATAAAGATATTGTGTGTATTGTCCAAAATATGACGATAAGTGTCAAGGAAGAAGGAAAAAATCTACCATCTGCGAGCTATAAAGGCGTGCGCTGCCAAAACCGCTACAGTTACACATATTATTATGTAATGTATGATGGAAATGTTTATATTAAATAGTCCTACAAAAAAGCCCTCCATAGTATGTGTCTATGTCTTATGTGTAAGCCATTATAGCCAAAATAGCTACTCGAAATACTAATCCTGCGCTGACGAAGTCGCGGGCACCAACTAGTAAAAAATATAATTATGTAGTTTTAATCTTACTAGTAATTGATCGAATATCCTACGGAACCCTGGAAGTACCTCAAGAAGCAATCAATAGATAGGTACCTCTTAGCATGGGAACGGAATACAAATCAAAAATGATTCCATTTGTAATGGCACTGGAGGAAATTCGTAAAAATGTTCATTTCATTATCTTTATTATTGAATTTCAGGATTTTG
This sequence comes from Hylaea fasciaria, assembly GCA_905147375.1. NCBI lineage: Eukaryota > Metazoa > Arthropoda > Insecta > Lepidoptera > Geometridae > Hylaea > Hylaea fasciaria. The sequence continues at coordinate 10,620,037 of LR990208.1, read as the reverse complement.
AGAGTATGAAGCTACTGAGTAGACACAATATTATCTGGGGGCACGGCAGTGCCCCCGCCAAGTCGAGCAAAACAAAAGGCGCGGCCGTACTATCCTTTTCTCGAAGCGATTCGGGCCATTTTCGACCCCCTGTAACTTCATTATGGATTAAACCAGAAGCCTAAATTTTTAGTGACCAAGAGGGCATCACGTCTACAGATAATAATCCAAGTTACATCAAATTTGAACCAGTAGTTTAAGAATTATTGCAAGTCAAAGTTCCTTAATTTTGCTGCCCACTGACTGACTGACTGACTGACTGACTGACTGACTGACTGACTCACCGATCATCAAAATTCTAAGGTACTTCTAGCCGTCCCACAAGTTTCAAATTTTGAATATAGCTATTGTTTAGCCTATAAACCATGGAAAAATTCTGACATTCCATAGTTTTCATCCCGTTTTCTAGATATATGATCTGCATAAATAACTTTGTATTCCCATATAAATCCTATTAAATTGTATGTGATTACAAAGTTACTTTTACAGTTCATAACTAGACTTCATTGAAATTGAATGAAATGGGTAACAGGGGTAAAAATGAGAAATGGCTTCGAGAAATTCGACAGTTGAGCGCTTTTTAAAAACTTCCACGATAGATAGAGAGATACTAATCCCTATACTATACCTACCTACACTTTTATAGGTCGAACAAATTCGTTACCTAGGTACATTAAAATAGTTACCTATACCTAGGTACCTTATACCTAATTTGCATCTGTGGAGACGCAAAGACACTCGTTCATGATAATCTATGAGCATGACCTATGTCGCAAGGGGCCCCGGCCGCACAGGCGCGGGGCGCGCGTTGATGCGTGTTTTGCAAAAAATCGAAATAAAGAAAGAAAACCTACAAAAAGAAATGAGATCCCATCAAAAACATTACATGTACAAAAATGCACAAGTCTCGCAACGCAGTTTATCTGCCGTAAAAAGTTGTGAGATCGAATATAAACCAAGTCGGTTAATTTCAATACCTATCTGTACCTATCTATGGGAGCAGTTATATCTTTATTTCTTTAGTAAATAGAGTGTCTTGGCGGTTGTACACGGCAGCATAATCTACTAGACAATCTAAATATAATCTTCCGTATAGGTGTACTTTCAAACAAATACAAGCACAAAGCGCTTAACATAGATTTATGTTGCCGTGTGCAATTGCCAAGTCACTCTATTTACTAAAGAAATAAAGATATAACTGCTCCCATAGATAGGTACAGATAGGTATTGAAATTAACCGACTTGGTTTATATTCGATCTCACAACTTTTTACGGCAGATAAACTGCGTTGCGAGACTTGTGCATTTTTGTACATGTAATGTTTTTGATGGGATATCTTATACTAGCTGTCACCGGCACTCAATTAGAGATGTTTTTCAGTGTCATGTACCTTCTTACGTATAAGCTTGTCTAGGAAAATGTTTTTACAACAAGTAAAATAATTTTGGTTATGTTTTGAAATAATAAGCACAGCTGTAACTGTGCGGAAATATTTAAAATAAAAACAACACAAGCTCTAAGTGCACTGATAACTAGTACATAATATTGTATACTGCATCATTTCGACTAACTGGTAGGTACCTACAGCAAAATTTCGTAAAGCTCTACCAATGTAATGCTCAGGAAGTTGTAAGACATTGTCCGGAAATGTAAGTTATTCTCTGTATACCCCCGGCCTATACAATCCCGCGTCTGGCTCGCCTCCAGGCTTGGACGTGGCATGCAAGTTGCATCCCGTACCGTCCCGTCCCGTCTCATCCCTAGCTGTGTGTTATCTGTTTTGTGAAGATATCTCTTTGAATTTAAAAAGCTTTTGAAAAATTAATTTGCCTCTAGGGCTGTGCCGTCTGATAACTTTGTGCAGTTTAGTCGACTTATTTTGGCGTTATTGTGCGTGACTGTACTCGTGTGTAAGAACACTGATGTACACATGCTATTAGCGCGTTTTGCAGTTTTGTACAGAAAGTATAGAATAGGTATACTGGTTTGTACTATATTATTTACTGGAGAGTCTGAACGTCAGAATACAAATTATATTATAATGACTTAGGTAGGTACATATTATATATTTTTAAAGATTTATTATGTTCATTTTTATTTATAATACCTATTAATTACTGTACCTACGTAATTTAAATTATTCCTCTCCATGGATATGTCTGGAACAGATCAATCTGAGCGACAAGACTGGTATTATTGTTTCGTCTAGATTATTTGCTTTGTTCGGTGCTTCAATAAAGAGTTTTTCTACTCGTACCTATGGTCTATGGTAATTTATATGGAAGGAGGTGCACATACAGAAAATAATGTATTACCTACCTACGTTGCCGTCCCACACTAGGTCAGAGCGTGTATCGTGGGGTATAGACACATTGTATATAGTTCTAGCCACTATGCGCCTTACTGCTGGTTATAATTGGGCACAGTAATGCATGCACATTATTATGAGGCAGCATAAATTTCAAAGCACTGGTTTCCACATATATAAATTCATTTACAATTAGGGATGAGGCATGTAGGATACAATTCGTATAAAATAAACCATTTGTGGATGTTTCGTACTGGAAAATTAACGCGTAGAGCACATCGTTTTTACCCACAATTCATTATTAAAAATGCAGTAAACCGGTTAACGCTTCGGACGCGTCGATATATAAACCGAATTATCTCACGGCTAAAAATAACCGCTCCTAAACTGTTCCGCGAAAAATGCCGTTCGGCTCCATCCGGGCCGGACCGCGACCGCGCATCCGCACGGTTTCTGTTCGAAAACTTTGTTTGGACTGCGCGAAATTCGTTTGAACAAATATTCATTTTTTGTGCGTACTTTGGCGCTTTGCATTGTTTTGGGAGCGGATGTCCTGTTTACTTTTGTCTGGGCGCGGTTTCATGTCCGTTCATTAGGTGCGCTTGTATGACCGCCTCGGTTCCGGCTGCGCAACTCGTGTTAGGTTTTAGATTTACGCTTTTGTTTTTTTATTTGAGCAATCGCCCGTGACTGTGCGTGTTAGTTCCGCTTTGCACTAGTCCGGCCTTTGCATGGGTTAGGCAATTTATAAGTGACAAACATGGTATTGTCATCTGTGACATATCAAAAATGTATGTTGGGTGCGATGGTTTGTCATTTGGTTTCTGAACCCCTGGTTAATTTTGACCAACCGATTATATATATTGCTAGTTAGTTTTGCTGTCTTTGTCATTTGTTTAGTGTAAGTTAAGGTAAGAGATCAGAAACCGGGCATTAGTTCTATGACAGCAAAATTTTTTATATGAATTTTTAAATATTATGTATGAGTTCTAAAATAATGTGTTTTTTTATTCTATACGTCAAACTAAATACCGAATCTCCTAAATCCTTTGAACAAATTTAACGCCTGCAAACGCATTAAGTCAACGATTTTGCATACAAACCCCTTATAAAGAGGAGAACACACAGGAGCATAGAGTCTTAACGAGAAGACCGGAACGGACACTGTTTGCTGGAGCCGGCTAGTGCAGGAGCTAGCCGGCTAGCGGGTGATACTTTTTATTTATTTATTATTTATTTATTTATTTATTCAAAACAAAAACCACAGCTCTTAATTAACAATGAGCATAACTTATTATTCTAACTTATAGCCAATAATGGTTTTACATTTTACAAATCTCACATTAGGATAAGGATTAGAAAATATCGGGCATTTTGGTCGGTAATATGGGCAATATTTTTTTACTGCACAATTAATTATAGAACATAATGAAATAATATAATGAGAATGTAATTTATACGTTGAAAAAAAAATAAAAGAATTCGGTATATCGTATTACCCAAAACACAGAACCGGAATAAGTGGCGCGATGGAGAGGAGGCCTAATACCCAACAGTGAGTTGACACGGGCTAAAATGATGATGATGACCCATAACAGAAGTTTCAGATGCTATAACTGACTTATTATTCGTGAAATTTAATGAAAGAAGAAAAATTAAAAGGAATAATTTCGCAAATATTACGTTATTTAGTTCTTATATCTACGAAATACGTTTGAGTCAAAATTGTTTTTTTTATTTAACCACATACCTGTAGATAAATTAAAACACGTAACTCATCAGTGTATTTAAATTAAGGCTTGTATCTCCTTAATATTTTGTTCATAGACCTCCTAGCCTACCTAAGACAAGATATACGGGACTAGGGCACAAAGAATCAATCGGACAGCGGCGAAGCTGTTTTCTTTTTCAATCAACCGACGTCCTCAGAGAATTCAAGCGCGCACTAGTAACCCGATACAACCCTAGGCTCACAGCCTAACGACGACCCCACACAAAAACTTTTCCTCTGCCAGTCGAGGCGATCAAGTTGAAGGCATCTTTCTAAGCTGTGGCGTAGAGTGTTAGGGTTTGTACGTACACCCTGGGAGTGGTAGTTAGAAAATAAATTGAATATGGGAAAGTATCTCGGTCCCTCCGCGCATCACCCGGATTGAGTGCGGCTTTATTTTAACTCTGCACGTCGTAAATGTTTAAGTGTAGTGAAAATATTGCTTCTAAAGATTAACTGAGACAGCAGGGTCACCACAAGCAATTGGCTTTGGAACGGAGCGTGGCCAATGTCAAAGGAAAATGATTCATTTTACAATATCAATAGGATACATAGTCCAGAGGCAAACTGTCCCTCAATAATTAAATGTATCGACGCTATTATAAATATAATAACTATGAATCCCAATAAAATACATATTATAATAAAAACCTAACCTAATTATAATATAAACTGAATTATAAACCTCAGTCAGTCATTAACACATATAGATTAAGTGCTAAAGTTTCTAATGGCCGCAGCACATAAGTATTATTCTTCGGGAGCAGGTAGCATGAAACCATAAGACTTCCAAAATCGATTTATAGTCTTTTTCTGGGACAAAAATTATTTCTTGAGAGTTCGCCAGAAGATAGATCACACTCTTGTGGTCGAAAATATTCAACCTCGATATTAAATTCTTACATAATATGAAAATATATTATATGTTCCAATATGAAAGACGACGTTTCGAGTAAAATTACTGAATAAGCATAATTAGACTGAAAACCTTGATCAATCCATTGATCCAAGTAATAATGCAGTACCTAATGGTTATGGGTATTCGTAATTCTTGTCTTCAGGTAAAAGACATGCTCGTCTGGTCATCATTTTAAGAAGAACACAAAAAGACTGATCTTGTTAAACTTAACAAGTTTCATTCCAGGAAAACGAAAAAGCCTCGCACTAGAGAAATTATACGAGCAAACTTGGACATGGCTAGGAAGAACATAACCCTAGTTCAGCAGTTGGGTAAAAAATACAAGCGCGTCGAATTTAAATTGTAGTTCATTTTCGATATTAGTTCACAATCATCGCGTTTTGATCGAATGCTCGAAAAAAATATTTTTCTAAAGAAATAATTAACTCTGGAATGAAATTTTATTGAATAGCGCGACAGTGTCGGTTGCACTGAATGGGTAATTCCCGTGTACGTGACCGCTTCGCCGCTCAATGACTCAATCAAGGCTCCCTTCGATCATTTTGCTTCTTAAGCTTGTTTTGTTTCTGGTCAAATAACAAGTTTCCAGCCAGTATTTTCAAAGTGTTGAGAAGCAGGTCTTAGTAGAAGGAGGTTGGAGGTTATCTTCTGTACAGATTGTATACCGCAAAGTAGTGATGAGATTGCGGAAATTCACGCAGTGGGACTAGGATCCTTGTTGTTATTGACTCCCTAGATGCAAGAAATCCTAATTACGGGTCTGGATCTATTATTAGATCGTGCCCTGCTATCAAATGTGATTATTCTCTATTCAAAGTTCTGACGTTTGCGCGATGACCTTTAACTTGAACTTCCGTCGCACTCATCGCCGTGGTCTATCCTTACCTCAACTCGTAAACGTCGTAACTACCGTGATTCGAGAACTTGATCCATAATGCGCTATATCTACCCTCTCGATATCTTCCAACACAAGAGTCCAATCCTTAAAAGAGCACTCCCAGAGCGGTCTCAAAACATTTTTCCCAAAAAGAATGCTCGCACGGTCCGAATCAGATTGACTAGCATTTATTTTATTTATCACCGCGGCAGTCACCCTCCTTCTTTTACGGCCCTCCCCGCTAGCAAAGTGAATTTTGATGCGTTCCCTTTTATGTGTCCCGATGAAACGTTTACAGTTCCAGTTTTTTTTCTTACTCCCCTTGTTTTGTAAATGGAGACAGTGTACTGGTTTGGTGGAGGAATGTGAGCATTATGTAGAGATTCGGGAATCGGTGGTCTCCTAATATACGCCATCGGCCGCTGATGAAGCTTAGCATAGAAACGTACTGTTGTGGTTTCATTGGCCCGCTTCTGTAAGCATCGTGACGCGGCGTACGGCGTGATGCTATAAGCATCCGATGGCATTTATAGGAGATCACAGCTTTTTGCTACCAACTGGCCGCGTCGACGAATCCACTCACTGCCCAGGTTGACAATCGCTTCTTCCAAGAGTTACTGAGTACAAGACTGCCTTGAGTAACGAGCGCAGTGCAATGTTGCGCAAGGTTTTGGAATGAAACGTTCGGGTGGTATTCCAAATGACATTACCATCAAGCAAACAACGATTGCTTCGTCGCGCAATCGAATTAAAAAAGTGGTAGTATCGTTTAGACCATGCCATTTTGTGCCAACCTTCTCCTCTCTCTTCCACTGTCCCGTCTTATTGAGCCCTTGATCGCTGTTTGTATTGCTTTGTTTTGCGCCGAATTCCGATGTCGTTACGTATTTTGCCCGCGCGGCTCTGGCGCGTTATTGGAGTCTGGGGTACTTAATTGTTCTGACAATTGGCGTGTGTTAATGCATCGAAGGCTTTGGGATGAGCTTCAAATTAAATTACAGTTTGAGGGCGTGTTTTGAGACTGACACGATGGAATCACACTTTGAGATTGTTTGGTGGCAGAGTTTTCTTCCTAAAGCTTCATGGCGTCTCGTCTGCTGTCATCCGGGATTTGGAAACTCCATTGAGGAAGTTAAAGGGCTTTTGTTTTACAAATATATTACTGTAATACTTGAAAAGGAAACTTCCTTATTGTGTACTGACTGATTTATAGCTAGGTATATGTAATACAAAAAATTGATCAGTTATAAATAACGTATTAATACATTACCTATCTGTGTGAGCTGATGAGACGTCACATAGTTTGCTGTTTGTGGGTGTAGCACCAAAAAAGTGCTTTTATTTGCTGCTGGCCTAGTAAGAGTTTATAGACTTTAAGACCTTTACGTATCTTTTGTCAGATTGCCAATGATAATCAAGCGTTGAACTAGATAATATGCCATGCCCTCTTTTCATATAAAAACACCCACGGCTGAGACATATGTAGTACAAATAGATAACACAACAACAAGTAGTACAAGCAGTTTGACGACACGTTTGGGTAGTGGCTGAGTACTCGGACTGCTGCGTTTGGTGATGCGGGTTCGATTCCCCCCCCCCCGGAACAACTATTTGTGCGATCCACAGATGTTTGTTTCTGGTTTGGGTGCTATGTGTATGTAAAAGTATAATATGACTGTAAACGATACCCACGACACAGGAGAAATCCTTGTTTGGGGCCTTCCTTAAAAAATAAAACTAAAGTAGGTATCTATGTATACAATAGGTGTTGTCTTTAAAGACCTTATTTATAAAAAGCCATATCTTCCAGACTCTTTCTTGATGATATACTGTAAAGCTAATTAAATCTTTGTTCATACCGCTCGTGGTTTGTGGTGGCGGAGGCGGCGGCACTGCGCTGTGCAACCTTGGGTGTTACTATTGCTGCTATTATAATGAGTACCGCGCTCGCCACCGCACCGGTTAGTTCAAGAAGACGGGTGCTGACTGATAACTCTTCGTCAACAAGCCAACGCATCGCGTATTTGCAAATTGTCAATGAAATACGCATACGGTTTTTATACGGTATATTTTACGGCGCGATTCCCTTTTACGTTTATTCTGTGCTGAAATAACGCTCTCTCTGCAATTCGAATAAATCTGTCGCTAAATGGTTATTTAGGATATGATAGTTTTGTTTCATTTTGTTTTTAATACTTTAATAGGCAATACATGGGAAGTTTTTATTCAACTTGCATTGTTTGTATGTATATTGTATAATTATGTATAATTATGTGTGATGTTTTTACTTTTAAGTCAAATCTTGCAACCTCAATTAGATCCAATTCTTTTTATGGTTGGGAGTGGATCCTTTTTTGCATGTTGATTCAATTCCAAAACAGAAGGGTTGACGTTTCGGTCTGTGTATAGATATCGAAGTGGCTGTGTGTAATTAAAGCTCACGTTTTGTATTGATGCGATTGGCAGGCAAAGTTGTAACAGCAAATCTCGGGAACCATTCAAAGTAAAGACTCTGTTTTTGCAATATATTTAGGACCCGCGCACAATCGATGCATTTAGTATCGACTAGATAGACTTGTAGCAATAGATTCGCCAACCATTTCAACGCACACTGAAAAACAACGACGCGGTTTTCACGTAAATTGTAGTGTACACACGCTCAATGCGTTTTGAATTGACCCGATAGGTGGGAAACTTTCGAGTAGTAAGTTATAACGATAGTCCCGGGGCGTCATTTCGATGCAAAATTGAATAGTAAAAAAGCACTGCAGCTGCCAAAACGAGCGATCGAGCGCTGAAATGATGCCAACGCCGTGCATCAGGTGAAATAGTCTAATGCGGATACAACATATAAAATATTGCGTTAATACATTCTAGAGCGGTGGGTATCGGTCGAGCGGTATTGGAACATAGTACGCAACACGTCAAATAGGCAAAATAAGCGATTTACAAACCAGCGAAAGCTGGTTCGGTACACTAGCCTTGCACCATAGATTAAGTTGAAAGAAAGAGGAGAGAGAGAAAGAGAGAGCGAGCGTGAGTTACAATATAACTTCGTGATGTAACATTGACGCAATGGCCATCAAAACTGAATAAAAGAGTTTAGTTCGCGTTAGTGTTTGATTCAGTTCTATGATTTTAAGCTAGCCGCACTCTAAACAATTTGGTTCCTGTCCGTAACAAATTGATTTTATGACCTCCGCCCTCGACCATCGCTGCGGCTTCATTTACCAAGAATTCAATCTAAAGTTCTAACGTTGTTTTTCTTTTCCCCAAAAGTTCATATCTTAATTTATTTACCGGGGAATTTCCATTATTGCTTTTGGAGAGATTTGAGAGTGGTAAATAATCATAAAGCGGTGTACGCGGCTTCGTGGAAAGAGATCGTTCGGCTATAATTCGAATCGGAATACGTAAAAGAATAGCCACTTCAACCATATACCACAAGTGGTGTCTTATAACGTAGCGGCAATATATTATATAAAGAAGTCCAACAAACAGGGAGATCTATAGCTTATCAAGACACACTAACACTAGAAACTTTATCTACGAACCAAGTTACGAAATAAACTGCGCTTAACGCGTGACGATCAAGATATTGGCTCGGTTCTAGCAGTCACCCTCATAAAATCCTATTACTCCGCCACCATAAAGTGTAAAATAAAATAAGTTTTTATTGGCAAAATTTCAATCGCGGCTGCAAGATATGGCACGTCAAATTTGGACAAACACCAATTCCTCTCATGAATAAAACATTGGTTAAGTCCACGATCCTTTCAGCGTCGATGTACTATATCAGCAACTTTTAGAACTACATCCCTGCGAGCCCTGTTTTCTAAACTGTACGCTCCATATTACCCCAACTCAGCTGCAAAGGTAAACTTGTCAGGATTTGCTTCAAGGTCCCCGGTAGTGTTCGGGTTATGATAATTTTTAGACCCTCATTCGGTTATTATAGGGGGCTATTAAATTTCCTTCTCGATTTAGATGTTTGTTTATATCTTTACGGTATTGCCTTAGAAGGGTATGGCTGTTTGTTCGGTTAAAAATGTAGTTGCAAAATGAAATGGGTAGCTAAATGTAGGGTGGCAGTTTTGCGAGGGAAATTTAACTTTGCAGTAAGGAAAACCTTCCGGATAAACTGTAGCAATGTATTTTTTTTTGTATTAGTATTCAATTCAATCCTCGTGGTCAAGTAGCGACGTCAATGTTCTAAAACCTGCAGTATGTAAGGTACTGTCAAAACAGACGTCCAGTAACAGGCATGCTGTCTGCCAGTTCCCATCACTCCATTAACAAAGTGGTATCAGCGCCGCTAATCGCTGCGCATTTGCACACGGCGAGAGTTTACGCGCGAGTGTACGCGTGTAATGAAATTAGAGATAATCGGCCTTAGTAACGAATTGTTTGAGTGGATAGGCGTATTTGGGGCTTACAGCTCGGACTATACGAGTACAAATAGATTAAATTCGCCATATCAAATACGTACGTCATACGGGCGAGAATTAAATGCCTGACGCTCGCCATAGTGAAACTTTGTGATGAGAAATATGGTAAAGGCTACTTGAAAATTCATTGGAAGAACAAAGTGAAGTGCATAGGTCTGCTAATTAAGCAAATTATCCCAGTTTTGTTTAAAGAAACTGATTCGAGAAACTTCAATAAAACACCGTTCCAAGCGGTATATCAACTTCAAAATCCAACTTTGCTAGCTAATCATAAAACATCTAAATCTTGATACTGAGCGCTTAACAAAGTTTAAACTGTAACTCTGGCATGAACAACACGGTATAAAATGCAAATTTCCTGGAGATAGCAGTTACAAAGTGAGCGTGCGAGGCGTTACTTGCGCTAACTAGCGTGCCGCGATCGCTATCTGTTGGAACAATGCGTTCGCAGCACGCTAACTTTTGTAACTGCCAAGTTACGAATGCTGAATGTGTTCTGTGGACGGAAGATTGTGTTTAGGAAACCGTGTAATCTATGAGCTCGTGGGGGAAGGTGAACTCTACGGCTTTGACGGGAAATTAGAATCGCGACGTTGTTGATTTAATTTATTTTTTCTCTAACATATGCATAATTAACAGCGGGCTTAACGTAAAGTGTTTTTGTCTTCATTTGATGTTTTTATAATAGGCCGTTATGTCAAATTGAAAACGTTTACAATTACCAGGCTTCCAGGCATATCGCAAAGCGCACTTGAGTATGACAATGCTGTTTGTTTGTCACCGCAATATTACAAGTAACCAACCCATCACCTCTGGATCCAATGCGAAAATTGTCATGAAAGAATACTAATATCGGCCCATGTCACTAAATCATGGCATCACAAAAATTATTATGATTAACTCTATAAAAAATTTCCCGTAGGTAGAGTCAAACTCTACCAAATTGGCAAAACTATAGAGATTTATTTGTTCTCGTAGTACCAGTACGAAAGAGATATAGTCCCACTCCGAACTAAATTCCTTATCTCCTTTGAAATATGCTTTCTGTAAATAGAACTCAATAAATGAGAAATTCTTGCAGCCAGAGGATACAAGGAAATCTGAATCGGATTTCGTAGAGCCCGTATCGCCATGCCATGTAGACAAGTTGCGAGAGCTCCGTCGATGTATTCATTGCAATGCGAGGTATGCTGGAGCTGGCGACTCGACTCTACGTAGAGCTTTACAATAAGACTGTGATGTCAAACAGCTGTTGTTAGCCAGTCATTTTATTGTAGCCATATTGCATTTGAACATCGGTTACTAAAAGCTGACACGATTGTATTAAAAATACTGAAATAAAATGCATTTTCAGTTAGCATAATGTTGACAGAGTTTGAAAAACTATATCTTATGTATAAACAACGAAACTTTTTTTAGTTCCTATCAGAATATAATCGTACCTAGAACCAAAAACTACCTGATGTATGCTACAAAGAAGGTTCTACTACAATTCTAGCAACATTTTATTTTAAGAAAATTCACACAATTTATTACTTTGTTCTCGGCTGCTCATTATGCCTAGCTAAGTAATAGCTCGTATGATTTCTAGCCACGTTCAGTTATTAGCTCGGCAATAATGTTATTAGTCTGCGGAAGCGGTCACTCGTGGTGGCGAGGCGTTTGAACAGCATGGAGCTACAAGTATAAACTATTGGTTGAGAACGTGCTAAATTGGAACGCGTAAATTATGCTTGCGAAGTCACACAGTGTCGCCTTGCTGTGACACTCAGCTCCCAGACCGCTGAAGTGTTTAATTTTACATTTTGACGATTTATTCATATCCGTTGCTCATCTATATTGTTGACATTTTGTACCGTTTACGTTATTAGCTCGGTAACGTTTTTTTGACTCATTGAAAAATGAAACTGTTGATTATATTTTGGTGTTGAGAATCCCACCCAATTTACCATTATGATTATGACCCAAAATCAGCTGATAGGCATGCTTTTGTTACATTATCCCGTCTTGTTCATAAGATCAGGATTTTTTCCGGAAAATATCCAAAATGATGGAGATTATTACTAAGTTCGTAATAAAAAATCAGACGAACACAATAAAAACGTCGAGAATGCACGTGCAGTATGTCGTCATAATCTGTCGGTACACCTGTCCAGAACTGCGACTGTCCAGCCAAACTCTCCCTACTGTAGGTAGTTTAATGCAACTGAACAAAAAGTTACAACTTCGCAACGAGCGCCGAAATTTAGCTCGCAGATCCTGAAATATCGCGTGTTCACAATGTGCTGCAAATTGTCGGAGCGTCATACATACGAATGTGCACCTAGTTTGCAAATTAAGTGCCGGTTTGCAGCATTGCAATATGTAACAGTGGTAGCTATGAACATACAGCAACAAATCGAATTGCAAAGTCATTTGAGGCGCTGCACGCTCGTCTTTCGGAAATACATTATTTATTTGATGTAATTCTACTGTGGACAAATACAGGTATATGCTATTTTTGTTGTTTGAACGAGGTAGTACGGGTTCTGTTGCCAGAATTTGTAGGCCACGCAAGGGCCTCTAATCAATTGATACCATTTTGGAGTGAAGTGACGATGTCGTGACTGTCTAAGCATGGAAGCGTTCAGATGCTGTATCGCATTCAGCGTGGCGCTTGACACGTACCTATTTCAATATTGCCTTTCAATATACTAGACAGTAGCCACGTATATAGCCCTTGGACGACCTGGACTCGCAGAGAACATTACTGATTCATCGATATCAAACGAATGATTGAAACAAAAAAAAACAAAAGACAGCTGCTATGATGTTTTATGTATGCTTCACAGCATTGACTGCGTTCTTATTTAGAAGTAGAAAAGCGCTGGTATAAAATACCCAGTCGAAGTCTCCCACGTGCCCTAGCTAATATTAAATGGCCTCATTACACCCATGCAAACAACCCTCGATGTTGCCAGTTAACTCAATAAGCAAATGCCACAAATAGATGCAATATCTGGCTAGTATTTAACATCCAGGCCTCGTCTTAGACTTGTTTATCCGAGCATCTGCAACTCCGCAGAACTACGGATAACTACGGAATAATGCCTCGTTCCGTGTTCCGTGTCTACTTTGCAGCATAATGCCTTGTTTAGGGTTCCTGCTTGCGGTACTAGTGCCGGCGCGGGTGTGTTTTCGAGGTCTTATCTGCGGCCTTGTATTTGAATGTTTATGTTCTTTGTGACGTTTCGTTTTCAATTATATAAGTATTTGGAAGAAAGATAGCTAACTTTTTATTGACATCAAAATGTACTGAACAGAATGGTTATCGCTTAAAGCGATCTCTACCAGACAATCTTTGGATGGACAACATAGACAGCAGGAATAGGGGTTAGGTTGGTGGACATCAGTTTGAAATTATATATTAATATGATTATTATATTCCTAGTTTTAGAAAGCGAAAATATGGAAGTAATTTTTATCATACTTATCTTTAATGTATAATGGATGTGCACGATTGTAGACAAATGATACTAACTCAAAATTCTTGTTGTTTCACGTTTATCTCTAAATCTGAATTTTGATGTCGATTACGATTTGCTACAATAAACTGAAAAACCGATACAAATATATTTTTAAGCATGCACTGCAATTATTGTTTCGTTCACAATAATGCATCGAACCAATTGTTAGTACATGCTCCTTTTACATTCAGGCCCTGCCATTGCTCTTCCCTCTGCCGGCAATAATTATCTCGACAAAAATGTGTGTTTGCATACTGCATCGCTGCTTCACACGGCAGCATGGGAACGGGTAGCACGAGTAGCAGTGGCAATAGAAGTTCTTAAACTTTCGCGAACAGGAAACATATTAACTAGCTAAAAACAGGTCTAATTCGCGCACAAACAAATATCAAAATATAATTTTGACATACCTCGACGTTTCGACCGAGTTACATCGGCCGTGGTCACGAGAAGACTCTTTTGATATATTTCTTTTTGATATTTGTTTGTGCGCGAATTAGACCCGTTTTTAGCTAGTTAATAAGCAGTGGCAATGCCAGTGAGAAGTATCATACATACTCGTTCTGCTCACTTCCCTGCCCACTTCCCTGCCCACTGCGGCTGAATATAAACGAGGAACAGCCAACCCTAGTGCAGACCGCAAATCAGCGCCGCAGATTTGATTCGCGCATTTGCGTCCAGCCCTAGCCAATTAGCACTGTTAGTTGCAAAACTTTATTGCATGATGCGAATTGGCCCACCGTGCGTTACTGTAAATTGACCCACTGTGCGTTAGTGTAAATTGGCCCACTGTGCATTCCTAAGCTAATCTACGCTTTCACCACATTCGGAGTGTATCGCTTTTTGCAATTTTAGCTAGGCTTAGCGGAACCGTATTTTTCATCTGGTTTACAGAGATTAATTTTTGTGAGAGTAGTTTTCATATGTTTTCTTTTCTTTTCTACAATGTAAACAATATAAATTAAATCTGTTTGTAACTGGAATTATTATATTTTATTTTATTGCTTGATTCTAACCAATGAAAAATAAGAATAACACGGGTAAAACCTCACGACGTAGCTAGTTATAATCAAAGCCGAAGTTAACTTACAAAACCACAAAAAATTCCAGGATCCGTAAATCTGAACCAAAATTAAAAGCCAGCCATTATTCATCCCCCACGCGCATATGAATTGAACCCTTTGAATATAGACGCATCGACAGCTCGCGCCCCGTCGCAGTTGGTCCGGGGCTCGTGGTACCGTAACGAGCGGTACGATCCGGAGTCCGGATCATGAATGTAGCGCGTCGCTTTTGTTTTGCTTTGGATTGTTACGAGTCTAGTAACAAAGGCTTAGATTTTTGACATCGACACGTGTTCGTTGGGTTAGTAGCGATTTTCCCCATTCGCGGTTTTTGCCAAATAATAAAAATACAATTTTACGTGTGTTGTAACGCTTGTTTTTTTTCAGCAGGCTTGAATCAGTGGAATGATAGATGGCTGAATGAATTTTGTTTGAGCATCTATTTTTTATATTTTGGTGTAGTATGATTTATATCTATAGCGTCAATTTCAGACTTAGTTAATTACATTTTCAAAGTAAAATGTTTTAATTCAGGTAGTAAAGTCACAGTATATGTCACCATTAAGCAATGTTTTGGATGCTTTACTAAACCTTTTTGAGAGTTTGAAAAGAAAACGTAATGCCATTTTTTAGGGTTTGTATAATTTGCCTATTACTCACTAGCACACGGCAAAACAGGTTTTTTGCTAAAGCTCCGTATAAATTTAAGTGAACTCACTTCAGTCAGACGCAAAAGACAATAGCTTACTACTTCGCGTTTTATGAAGAAAACTCTCAAAGCATGTTTGACATAAAAATGAGAAGTGGCAGGAGACTGTCCCGGGACGATAAAGTTGTATTAATAATACTTTACCGGGCAAGGACCTCCGTCTCACTAGCTCCTTTAATATTAATGGGCAAAATGTCTGACAGTTAAAACGAGGAGTGTTTTGTTTGTCTTATAAAACTAAACGAGAGGTCTTTAGGAAACACAAACGTCTCCGTCCTTCTTTTGTTGAAGTCGGTCGGTCTGCATTTTCTTGGGTTAATTATAAGTTTTCCTGAAAGGCAGAACCCTCTTGGGGAGTCGGGTAAGACGTACAGTCGGTAACAAAAATGTTATTTCTTAAATGCTCAAATTTATTGTTTTTTATGTTACAGAGTTATTAAAATAGCAAATCTTTCATGAAGGTAAGCACCACGCTTAGTAACATCAGTCGCAGTGCTAACATTACATTGCTGAATTTTACGTGGTTTTGCACAGCGCTTGTCATTCCGAGGCAGCGGTCCTCAAGTGCCTCTTTGTTCAATGATTTCGCCCAGTCAATTGAAATTTTCAATCAACTTTTTCAATGACTTTTGTCTGTCAATGTACAATTGTACATGTCTACAAAAACTAAATCATTTCAAGTAATACAGTTTCGTACCTCAAAAAGGAAACTGCTATATAAAAAGCCTACGAACAATCAAACCAGTCAAGCCAAACACGAATGAACAAATCATTAAACGGATGTACCATTTCAGCTACAACCCCTAAAACAAGGAACCAACAATAAAATTTCATAACCCCCGATCCCACTTCCGGTTCACGCGTCAACGCGACCCTTTACGGGCGGAATGTTAAAAATTCTATTAAAAACCTCATTTGTGTTTTTCATCAAGTTAAAAACTGTAGTCGCGGCAGCTGGGTTGAAATATTCGATAATGGTACAAAGTATAAGAGAACTTGATATTATACTCAAATTATTATTCTACTTCAAATAATTAAAAACATGAGGAACAACACGTTTTTTGTGTGACTAATTCGGACAATTTTATTACTTCGCTGCCTTTTATACTACTTATTTTTATTCTTAAAGTTTTGACAGCTGGATTATGGTTACAATTTAACTGAAAACAACAATTTCACAATTGACGTTATAATCAGACGTGGCGCTAAAAATGTTGAAAAATGTAGCTCAATACAAATAATTGGACATAGAATACGGTACATGGGTGTGGTGCATGCAGTGTGTGAGTGAGGTCAGTGTGCGTATGACTATCCGCTACATCTCGTAACTCACTCCTCGCCAAAACGGCGTTCCACGCCACTCTTTGACTTTGGAAACAAATAGTTAATTACCTAGAGAGCAGCTCGTTAGACCCGGATTGTACCGAACTTGGCTTGCTTTCGGTTTTTTCTGCCCTCGAAGGCCCAACTTGAGATTTTAAGCTCCAGAACTTGCAACTTGGTTAAGTTTTAGAGCGTACGATGCGATGGAACTGCCTCTACGACGTAGCTGCAATATAATTATTTCGTAGCACGCAAGGTTTTCAGTTCCCACAGTTGCATTGTCTCGGCAACTGGGCTAGTTGTGTTAAAAATGAATGAATATGCCTAACAAAGAAAAAAACAATTTTCATAAAATTTATTTGGGAATAGGTACTTTAGAACTCTATTCGGATAACTGAACACCGTATTTAGTGTAAATTTAATAATGTTTTGTATTACAATGCCTACATTTACCTACAAGGGTTAAATTTATTTAACGCATGAAAATGAGTACGCGGAATAACCTGAATACCCTTTTTGTCCCTATTCGTCGCATTATTTGCTGAAAATGTGTAGTTAGATTAAATATTATAC